>JAIEZT010001318.1:28939718-29016566 GCA_019594935.1 Periophthalmus modestus
CGGGGGGGTAAACACAATATAACACACATGCAACGCAACACATAAAAAACTGCAAACTCTATAGAGGGATATTAGGCTGCTGCAACACCCGAGCACTGTTTCTAGTATAACTGTACCACATTATATTACTTTCATACATTGTTCGTATTAATCCGCTCTATATGATCCTGGTATTTCGCTATTTTGTCCAGAAATCAAAAAATGAACATAATAACAGACAAATCAGGCACCTCACTCCCGCTAGCGTTAGCTCAATGCTAAACCAGCGATGAGAACAGGAAAGGGCGTTACCTTCAACAGCCTCGCTCCTGATTGGCTCTTTGTGGCTCTTTGGTTGCTATGATACTCGCGGTCGGATTTCCAAATATGGCACTCTGCTCCGAATTAGCCGCTGTAACTGCTCCAGCCTCGATGAGCTTCATTTAACTGGAGCTGAACGCTGTGGGTGACGTCACGCTCACAAACTCATCCACTTGTTTAAACAGTCGATGCAATTACAACAAATCTATCCATTTCGACTCCTTTGAGCAGTTTAGATGATGACCAAGGGCTATTACCTCATCAAGCTTCAAAATGGACTTGAGAAGACTGAACTGCTGGTTAGCGACTTCATTATGTGACTCGATCTACACAATACAACACTACATCACTTCTGCTTTAGAGGCTGTGTGAAAATGATTAGGAAGGGAACAGATTTAAACCGTTCAAGCCTTCAGCGAGACTTTTTTTGTACTCGGGATAACTCACACCACTCTCCTGGGCTCAAGCCAGATTCCCTTGCTGTCTGTGAACACAATATCTTGCGAATACTCACGTTTAAGGAAGCGGTTCCGCACCCCATTTGTTCTGTTTGCGAGCGTAGCGTCTAGTAGCATCTTCAAAGCCTCTATACCTACACGAGGTCAGGCCATACGGTTTATTACATTACTCCATCCATATTAATCTTTGACTAATGCTGATTCACTGACCTTTTTTTTTGCGCAGAGCGTCTCTTTCCTGCTGGCTGCTGCTCTCTGGAGCGATCAGGTAGTCATGGAACTCCTTAAAGCCAATGGACTGGAAAATCCCATGTTGATAGTCCTGACTGAGAGCACAGCAGAGGAAAAAAGAGGAGTTTTTTCTCTACTTTCCATCTACACTTGGCTGTTTCTTTCAATCATTTCAGCTCAATCTTAAGCTGTGACCAGATGAGCCCTTTGGGGACAATGGCAGAATGACATTTTAAGACACAGCGAGGAGAGCGAGGACATTTATGGAGTTATATTGGCTATAGACACTCAATTATTCTCTGTGTAAATGTGTTCTACTAGTTTTGATCTGCTACAGTGCTTGGGATGTGTAACTTCCCTAGATGGTAAAGGGAGAAGTTTTATTTGAGAGTGAACTTAGCATTTGTGTACAGCCTATAGACAGATAGAGTATTAACGGGGTACATAGATACATAGACTGTATATATACTGTATTTTCTGGCCAAAAAACGCATAATGAAGAAAAAAACATAAATCTCACTGGACTATAAGTTGCATTTTTTGGAGAAATTTTACAAAATCCAAGACCAAGAATAGACATTTTATCTTTAAAGGCTTTCTTTAAATAATAATAATAAAATAGAGAGCAACAGGCTGAATATCAGTACAATAGGCTAACATAACACATTTATATTTATTCAGCTACATGAAGCACAGACAGAACTGAACACGTGTCTGGTTTGTTAATGTAAGATATTAACAGTTAATCACTGAACTAAAGCAGAAAAAACAAGCAACAAGTTTACTCTGGATCTCACTCCAAATCACTAAATCCACTGAATTCTTCATCCTCGGTGTCGCTTCTGAACAACTCCACCAACTCCAGAGGAAGAAGAAGCACCACTTCTGCATGACTGCCATACTAGTACAGAAGCCTAGAGAGCCCTCACGCAGTTGTCAGTGTAACAATAATAACGAAGAAATTATATATTTTAATAATTTCACTTATAAGTGGCATCTGAGTATAAGTCGCACCCCCAGACAAACTATGAAAAAAGTGCAACTTATAGTCTTAAAAATATGGTAAATGGACATAGCTAACCTGCTAGCCTCTGCGTTATGGGTCGCGCTTCTGGCTCCATCCACTCAGTTCACTTTCTATTGAAAAAAAGGTCAGACCTCTCTCTGTAACTGCTCCTGTCAGACTCGTCATTTTGGTCTTAAAATGTTCGTATTAACCCTCTACGTGATCCTGGTATTTTCATTTTTCCATTGTGTCTGTAACTCAACATATGAACAATAATAACAGACAAATCAGGCGACTTCTTTCCCCAAGATCGCTCCCGCTAGCGTTAGCAACGGGTTTTAGCGACAGCGTTGCTAAACTCCTGCTCCGTGCTAAAGCAGTGGTGCGGGCAGGAAGGGGCGTTACCTGCAAGAGCCTCGCTACGGATTGGCTCTTTGGTTGCTATGATACTCGTGGTCAGAATTACAAATATGGCCGCTATAACAGCTCTAGCCTCGAAGAGCTTCATTTGACTGGAGTCGAACGCTCTGGGTGACGTCACACTCACTTAGTCCATTTCTTTACAGTCTATGGTTGCATAACACCTTTCCTTGTACACCATTACAAAACAACATTTTGAAGTAAACTCTCAGAATTGGTTTTAAATTCAGATCTTCTATGTTATAAGTTTGATTTAGCAGATAATCGACTGTGGTTTTCTGAAAAGGATGTAACATATTGACACACTGACCCATTAAAGTCCTAAATCCCAAAGAACGCTACAGTCACAGTTAAAACAAATGCGACCAAACAGAAGAGGCTGAAATGTGAGACGGGCCACAGAGAACAGGAAATGTTGAGTCAATGGAGGGCACTGAGTCTGAGTGTTTGACCTTGATGTCCCGCCACAGCAGCCGAGAGGAGACAGGATTCCACTAAGGAGGTGTGTGTGTGCGTCTGTGTGTGTGTGCGAGTGTGTATGTGTGCGTCTGTGTGTGTGTGTGTGTGCGATCAAATTGCTCAAAATGAAACAGTGGCAGAGGAAGAGGAGGACGGTGTGGAGGAGGCTGCGGTCTTCTGAGGCTAGCTAAGGTAATGGGAGGAGAATTGGAGACTTTATGAGGCGTTTTACACACGTATAGGATAGTAATTCAGAACTAGCATAATAAAATACAAAAAAAAGGTCTTTGTTTCTGTTATATAGCGTTTGTGCAAGATTCAGAGTCCTAACGTGGAAAGAGCCAATGGTCAGAATCGGCGAATCACAAAGGCTACAGTTAATTAGTAGCTAATGTTATGGCCTCTGCAGAGAACTAAAAATGTTTGCTCAACTTTGACTACGACTACTTCTACTACTGTGACTACTGCTACTACTACAAACACCAACTACTACTACAACTACTTCACGACAGACCAAATAACAGTTTCTTTCATTTGTGTTTTAAGCCAATTTTGAACAGGTGCGTTTTCAGGGTTTTTTTGAAGTGTGTGGATGTGTGTGTGGATGTGAGTGTGAGGATGTGAGTGTGAGGATGTGAGTGTGAAGATGTGAGTGTGGATGCGAGTGTGGATGCGAGTGTGCGAATGCATATGTGGATGCGAGTGTGCGATTGCGAGTGTGGATGTGAGTGTGGATGCGAGTGTGGATGCGAGTGTGTATGAGAGAGTGTGGATGTATGTGCAGATGTGAGTGTGGATGCGAGTGTGCGGATGTGAGTGTGCGGATGTGAGTGTGGATGTGAGTGTGTGAATACATATGTGGATGCGAGTGTGTGATTGCGAGTGTGGATGTGAGTGTGCAGATGCGAGTGTGGATGCGAGTATGGTTGCGAGTGTGGATGCGAGTGTGGATGCGAGTGTGGATGCGAGTGTGCAGATGTGAGTGTGGATGCGAGTGTGGATGTGAGTGTGCGGATGCGAGTGTGCGGATGAGTCTCTGATGTGTTTGGGCAGGGAGTTCCAGTGAGTGACGGCAGCAGAGAAGGCCCTATTCCCCTTGGCCTTATGTTTAGTCGTGGTGGACGGAGACAGGAGGTTGGTGTCAGCTGATCGGAGAGTGTGGATGAGTGGGTGGGTGTGTAGTGGTGGAGGAGGAGGTTAGAGAGGTACGTAGGGGCCAGGTTATTGAGGGACGAGCTTGAATTGGATGCGTTGGGGGATGGGGAGGCAGTGGAGATGTCTGAGGACAGGGGTTGTGTTCAGGGGTTGTATTTCTTTTCTGAGGAGAGGATATTCTATGTAAATGTACAACGGCAAAATACATTAACACAATTACTGACACTGTCCAACTTACACCTGTGACGCTTAACAAAACTACAGTTGGGGAAGAAGTACTCAGTTTTGTTACTCAAGTAAAAGTATTAAAGTACCCGTTTAAAAATGCACTCAGAGTAAAAGTATTCCACGCTGATTTTGAGGTATTATACAGCTTCAAATGTAGTGATTTTGACACAGTTTGTGCTGACTTTTGTTCACTAGAAACAACTGAATCAATATTTTTTTCCTCCTTTTTCTATGATTGTTTGAGACCTGCTGAAAAGGCTGAGAGGTTTATTTTTAACATGTTCAGATACAGAATGCCTACCCATAAAGTACCCACTTGCCTAAAATTTACACTTAAAACCCATACTTTACTACTTTTACTTCATTACATCCACTACTGCAAAACAACACTTTCGAATTGAATATCTTACCGGAAATATTTATGCATTTGGAAAACTGCTAGACATCTGTTCTCTTTTGTTCTTACAATAACAGTGAAACAGGTTTAGTCAAAGAAATGTACTCTGGAATCTATGGCAGTGGATCCATATCAGCAGACAACAATGGACTAAAGATAATGTGGGGAAATGTCAGGATTACTCACATTATTGTACTGACGCAGTAACACAATTACCAAATCAATCTAACACAATTACGTATTTAAACATCGACTTGTACCAGACAACAATGTATAGAGCAGAAAGAGGGGGTCGTTCCTGCGGCTGGGACACGGACAGTATGAAGAAGTGGACTAAGTGAGTGTGACGTCAAACACAGCATTCGGCTCCAGTCAAAGTACGCTCGTCGAGGCTAGCAGTTATAGCGGCGAAGTTGGAACAGAGTCGCACATTTGGAAATCCGAGCGTCAGTATCATAGCAACCAAAGAGCCAATCAGGAGCGAGGCTGTTGACGGTAACGCCCTTTTCTCACCCGCACCACTAGTTTATAGCAATGCTGTTGATGAAACCTGTTGCTAACGCTAGTAGGAGTGACCTCAGGGGAAAAAGGCACCTGATTTGTCCGTTATTAATGTTGATAACTTGATTTACAGACACAATAGCCGAATAAAACCCCAGGATCACGTACAGCGGGTTAATATGAACATTTTAAGACCAAAATTACGAGTCTGACAGCAGCAGTTACGGAGAGGGGTGACGGTTTTTCAATAGAAAGTAAATTGGAACCAGAGGCGCTAATGCTCACTTCCTATTTGAAAAGCAGCTATGTCAACTTATTTTATTTATTTATTTGAAAAGGGACAATGCACATTAATAAACACCAGTAAAAACTACATGTGTATTATTTATTATGTGTGTTATTTTATTACTATTTTTATTTTATTTATTTTGTATTATTTTATTTATCATTTATTATTTACTACTATTTGTATTACTTTTTTTTTGTTTATATGTACAGTCTATGAGAAGAACCAGGTGCTGCTCGTGCTAACGGTTTAAAATCAGGCTTAGCAACATTTCATTTCCAAGAACACCAAAAGAAATATGCCTCCCACTTGTTTTAAAACCACAACACTGCCAGCTTTGTCTAAAAACTAAAGCGCGCAGCCTGACTCGAGTAGAAATAAAACACAGACACTTGCTTGGCTGGGTTCACTTAATGTTAATAGCGTAGTTACACAGACAAAGAGGGGAGTTACTCTCAGTGTGGACACATGTCTGCGGCATTACTTCAGAGAGTGGGCGGGAGATGATCTCAGACTTAGAACGCTGAGACCTTTGCCAGACCAGCTGATACTGAAAACATGCGTCTGAAGAACTTATACCTATTTAAGGGAACTAAGACGTTGGAAAAATGTTTTTAAAATGAGCTGCTGAGGGTTGAAAAAGTTCTGTGTTTAAAAATGCTTTACTTGGATTATCTTCTTATCTGTTATTTTATCAATGGCATTAAGTACTTTCAGTATTATAGTTTATTGTTGTACAGGGTGGCTCAAAAGTCACTGACACTTTTAAATCTTCAGCAGCTCCAATAATTCTTAAGTTAGACTCACCAAAGTTCAGCAGTAGATAAACCGAACCTTCCGAGATTTTGGCAATATAAACAGTTATAATTGTTCACTTACACTTGAACTTATCACTACTTAAACTAGGGGAAGTAAAAATGACCTAATTTGTGTCCACCATTTTGGGTTTGTCTCTGAATAGCCTGATCCAACACACTTTTCATAACATTTAA
This sequence comes from Periophthalmus modestus, assembly GCA_019594935.1. Taxonomy (NCBI): domain Eukaryota; kingdom Metazoa; phylum Chordata; class Actinopteri; order Gobiiformes; family Gobiidae; genus Periophthalmus; species Periophthalmus modestus. The sequence goes on from JAIEZT010001318.1 coordinate 28,946,152, forward strand.
GGCATTTCGGGGCTTATGGCTCTTATTTGATCCTCAATTTTCCCACAGGAAGAAATCGGGACTAGTCAGGTCTGTGGAGATCACATACTGCCCCCTGTCTTTGAAAAACACTTATTCCTTTAATGGCATTTACACTTTGGGCATCTCTGGTATTAAAATGTCGACGGTAACACCGCTGGGTTTGTGAATTTGACCCATGTGACTCAAATTACCACTGTACAATGAGGGTTTGTTCCTCGGTGCTGTATTTGCTCATATTAATGTCGGAAGGGTCGTTCTAAATGCTCTGAAAAAATAAAATAAAAATATTTAGAAACAAAAGAGTTATGGACTTTTTGCAGCTGTCACCGACTTTTGGCCCACCCTGTATATTTCTGTTGCAATATTTCGAGCTTATAAAATGTGCAACGGGGTGTACACTGTTAAATACAGGACAGGTGTAATGAAAGAAAGGTTTGGTCCATACTTGCTTGTTACCTCTCATCCTGGACTTTTCTTTGATTGTAGCGAACATGGAAGTCTTTCAGCTCATCTATGAGTCCTGCAGTCAGCATCTCATCCACCCGAGCGTCCAAACGTTTGTCCAGAGCTGGGGATCAAGTTAAGGTTATTTCATTCAATAATGTAAAAATGTTAAGAGTTTGTGAGTAGAAAATACTGTAGCGCTCTGGTGCCCAATTTCTTCTGGCTGTTTATATTTTCTGAATCATAACCCACGCCAAAAGAAGAGCGAAATAAGAGCCTCTTAACTCCTAGAGCCAGTCTCCAAACAGACCAGTAACCACAGACTGTGTAAAGAAGTGGACTAAGTGAGTGTGACGTCACCCACAGCGTTCAGCTCCAGTCAAATGAAGCTCATCGAGGCTAATTTGTCTGATTTTAATGTTCATATCTTGATTTAAGTACAAAATAGCAAAGTAAAAACACCAGGATCATGTAGAGCAGGTTAATACGAACATTTAAGACCAAAATGACGAGTCACATTTAATCCCAGATCACATGACTGTACAAGGCTAAGGACGAGTCGTTCTGGGACTGAGACGAGACAGAGGCTTTTATCTGTTTTACTTCACAAAAATATAACACACTCCAACGAAAAGCAAAACGGGAGACTTTAGTGACACAATCGCAATTTAATAATGTGATAACAACTTTTACACACACCTGCTCCTGCTTGTAATGTTTTATATGGACTTGTTTGTTTTTCTGTCTGTATTGTATTTTAAACAGGGCACCCATAAAAAAGTGCTCTCATTTGGTTCCCCTGTATAAAAATAAATAAATACATGAATGAATAAATAAAAAAAATAAAATAAAATAATAAATAAAAAATAAATAAAAATAAATTAAAAAAAATAAAAATATATAAATACAAATATTAAAAAAAAGAAAAATAAATCAAATGAAATTTAATTTAAAAAAAATGAATTAAAATAAATTAAATTAAATTAAATAAAAAAATAATAATAAAAAAAAAAAAAAAAAAATATTAAATAAATAAATAAGCGAGCCCATGCTCACTTTCTATTTGGAACGTAGTGGCTAGCAGGTTAGCTATGTCCATTTATATATACAGTCAATGCTCCAAACAGACTTGACGAATAAAACCTTCACATCAACTCGTCGGCATAGCAACCAAGTGTCACATACAAAAGCAGTTACGTGAACAACAAAAGGTGTCAACTCTGAGCTAACAAAATATCACATCATTACAACATTTAAGTCAACTCTACACTTTACCTTCCGTATCAGAGTGTAGCCAGAAGATGCACGGATGTGGGTATCGCAGTGGTCCCCCCAGACCTCCTCCACCCTCCTGCCTCCTCTGCTCCTCCAGCCACACACTGTGAGGGATGCCTGTTTCCTGGTGGATCTGGAGACTCCTGGAGAAGGAAGCGTTGGTTATCGACCTTATTCGGCCCCGCCCACTTTTTCCATCACACGTAAAAGCAACTAAACTGCTCTTTCTTTGTAGTAGCACTTCCGGTTAAGTGGAAATCCCATTCTTTTCGATGGAGGATTTGGGAAAAGTTTCAGTGCTAAAATGTTATATAAAGTCGGTTGGTTTGTGTCAAATGTTCAATGTTTTGTTTTGTTTTTATGTGCAAAAACAAGTCAACACTGCAACGATTCTCTGGGAGGCTTTAAAACGTCTCTGTAGTCGCTATAGAACTTATTTACTGTCAAGGTCGGCAGCTCCGTACAAAATAATACGACCCAAATGACGATGGCGGCGCCCACGGCAACTTCTGGAGTAAAGTGAACAGGTCTGGGACTTTGGTTGATTCAACTGTTTTAGTCTGACTTTTCTGAAACTACCAAAACAAGTTGCTCTTATAATCCTGATATTTTGGGATGTCCTTAACTTGGAATTACTCTTTAAGCTTCAATAACATGACTGAAGTTAAGATTAGGTCACGATACCACATTTTGAACCATGACACATCGCTACCATAGACTGTATATGTAAATGAGCATAGCTAACCTGCTAGCTAGCCATGTTCCAGCTAGGATGTGGCCCCTCTTTCTGTAACTGCTGCTGTCAGACTCGTCATTTTGGTCTTAAATGTTCGTATTAACCCGCTCTACATGATCCTGGTGTTTTTATTTCACTATTGTGTCCGTAAATCAAGATATGAACATTAATAACAGGTGAACAAGGAGCCTTCTTTCCCCGAGGTCACTCCCGCTAGCGTTAGCAACAGGTTTGATTGACAGTTATTTAAAAAGGTATTTATTCTACCGTTTACAATCCAAATCTTATCATATTACAACAAAAATCACAAAAAAATCCGCACTATTGCAAAGAAATTGTACACTGGGCCTCAAAAGATATTGTCCCAACTTACATATACTGAAAAATATATCGATATAGTCATTATTACAGGTCTAATTAAGATGAAGGTAAATGTGCAGATTTAAACATAGTCCAGCTCATATCAATTATCAAATTACTTAATGAATATTTGAATAACTGATCAGTCAAAGTTAATACGATTAGCCATGTTTCGACATACAAACAAAACCACCCGATTGACGCCAGCAAAGCAAAGCCCACGTCAGGAAGAGCGATAATGGGGGATCACTGAAGCGTTCTGTTTCAATTAAAATGAACAGAAGCTGAACTTTTAATATAATCTCAGGTCAAAGCCAGCGCCGCACCATACTTGAGAGTGTTAAGAGTGATTATTAGCGTCTTACGACACCAGTTAGCATGTGTGAATGATGGAATAGCACTCGCAGGTCGCTTTTTCTCTCAGCGGGCGTGACCTTAGCCGAGTACATATAGACGATAAATGATAATATTCAAACTAATTTATGCCATTGACAAAAGAAAAACAGCAGATTTAAACCACAAAAACTATTCTAAATCGACAATATTGTTAAAAATCATGAGCCGCAATGAATAAACTTTAGTATTTAGTTTGTATCGTATTTTTTTGGCCAGAGTAGTAAAATATGCAGCCAAAAATGTAACTCAAAAAAAGCAGCAGAAAGAAAGACGTGAAGAGGAATCTGCATTTCATCTATGTCCAGAGTTGGTGGAGTTGTTCAGACGTGACACAGAGGATGACGAATTCAATGGATTTAGTGATTTGGAGTGAGATCCAGAGTAAACTGCTTTAGTTCTGTGATTAACTGTTAATTTCTTACATTAACAAACCAGACACATGTTCAGTTCTGTCTGTGCTTCATGTAGCTGAATAAATATAAATGTGTTATGTTACCGTGTGGTACTAATATTCAGCCTGTTGTTCTCTATTTTATTCTTAAAAAATAAAAAATAAAATGTCTGTTCTTGGGCTTGGATTTTGTAAGTAAATTTCCCCCTAAAATGTGACTTATATATGTTTTTTTCTTCATTATTATGCATTTTTTTGCTGGTGCGACTCCAGAGCGATATGCGAAGTATTCAAACTTTTACGTCTTAAATATTATTGTATAGCTAAAAAACTAACAAAATTTCCCCAGTAGTGCAAAGAAAATGTTCACAAGATAAATACTGACCCCAAAAAGTATTGTTCCAGCTTTAACATATGGAACAATAAGTCGGTGTAGTAATCATCCTGACAGGCCTACATGACCTGTGTTAAAACAAACCTACACAAACTTTTAAAACATTGATTTTCAAATCCCAGTCAGTCCTTTTAAACACGCTTCACTGCCCCAGAGGTTATGAAGACAAGACCATTCCTGTCATCTCCTGTCAGGCATAAGAGCAGGGTAACCTAACCTGCTCACTCAGAGGACGACTCCTCATCAGCTCCGTGACAGACAGAGAAACAAAATGGACGACTAACCTGTACTTCTCTTTAGGCAGGGAGCACCGCAGTCTTTAAAGTGCCCATGTTACGCTGTTTTCTGTGTTCTAATGTTGTTTCCTCGTCACAAACAGACCTGGAGTTGTGTTTTTTTGTTTCATTCACACATGTTTAACACACAAACGCTGCATATTTTTTGAGTTCTTCTCTCAAACTGAAAAAAAACACTCTGTTCCAACTTGTGATGACATCATGTGGTAATACAGGAAGTGCTCTACCATTCACCTTCACTAGAATCATTTGGATAATTTCAGCTCTAGAACTGACAATCTACTACCGAACTAAAGGTAAAAGGAGGCGTTAACTTGGAAACTACCACTTAATGACATCACAAGGTGGAACAGAGCATTTTGAGCTTTACAGATGTAGACTGACTAATAATAAAGTGTTACTCAAACATGTGAATGAAACAAAAAACAACTCCAGCTATGTTTTTGAGGAGAAAACAGCATTATAACACGACTTAAACCTCACCTCAAGAGTCAATTTTGAATAATATGGGACCTTTAAAGAAAAGAAATTGTTTGAGAAGAATGTTTTAAAGCTACCACGAAAATAAAAGATGATATTAACTTGAAATAAACATGGCAGACCACCGCCAAGGCATTAGCATCCAGGTCAATTCAAAAATATATATAATTTTTCCCAACTGAGATCTTTTATGAATAATTTATACGATGTGTTATACTTTAAACTGATAAACAGTGGCTCAGATCTGAAGGTTGGAGGTTTGAATCTCGCTCTCGCTCCCACAAATGAATGCCGTTATTGTGTCCTTGGGCAAGACACTTAACCCACCTCCTGCCCAGTGTCTGCGTACCCTGGTGTGTGAATGTGTGCGTGAATGGGTGAGTGTTTCCTTGATGTAAAGTGCTTTGAAGGTGGAAAAGTGCTGTATAAAAATGTGACCATTGACCATAAAACAGACCATCAAAAATAAATTATGTATTTAATTAAATACAGGCAATATTTTATGTAATATGAATAAAAATATAATCAAAAATCAAACCGTAATAAATCAATATGTGTCCATCATCGCTGAAATTACGTTTTTAACCAAACCGACCCCCATCGTTTACCTCGCGACCTTGCGTTTGTCATTGGGGTGCAGCATCGCGGCCATGGTGGGGTCTACTTCCATCAGTTGTTTATGTAACTCGGCTCCACCCAGTTTTTCCAGCTCCAGTTTCCTGTTGGGCACCGCGTCTTCGCCATCACCTGAGTCTTCATTGTCCTGGGGAGAGGTAAAGTCGAGAATAACAACAAAGGAACAAGGAAATCACCTTTTGCCATTAAGTGGTTTGGTGTTTCTGACTCACCCCTGTATCCAGCAGCACTCTCCACAACAGGGACTCGATATAATAGTTTGTTCCTCCCACAACAATTGGCAGCGTGTTTCTACTGTGCATATCCTCAATGTTGAAGAACGAGTCAAGGAAAAAAGGATTCACCAGTTTGAGTTTCATTTTTAAAGGATGAATCAAATAAAATGTTTAAGCTGACCTATTATACAAAATTAACTTTACAGAGGTTTTGACCATGTTATAGTTGTTTTTTTCTCGAAGTTGTATTTGGAGTGATTCATGTTTGATTAAACTTTAATCTCTTACAGTGTTTCCTCGTTTATCGTGGGGGTTACGTTCTAGAAATAACCCAATAGGCGAAATCCACGAAGTATCAGCTTTATTTTTTAGCGCTGTAAAACCCCTCACCACACACTTTATACACTTTTCTCACACAGGCATTAACATTTTCTCACATTTCTCTCTTGTTTAAATACTCAAAGTTCAAATCTTCCTCGGTGCCTTTGTCGGTGCAGAACGTTTCATCGACATTGTGGGTTTTGTCGAGGAGAAAACTTGCAAACATACAGCACTTCAGAGTCACACTGCGATCCAACATTTATGTAAATTTGTCTGACACATTCTGTACTGTACAGGAGACACGGAAGAGACTGATGGACAATGGTCTACAGTCCCTCAGCCAATCAGGACGCAGAACACAATGGTCTACAGTCCCTCAGCCAATCAGGACACAGAACACAATGGTCTACAGTCTCTTAACCAATCAGGACGCAGAACACGATGGTCTACAGTCCCTCAGCCAATCAGGACACAGAACACAATGGTCTACAGTCCCTCAGCCAATCAGGACGCAGAACACGATGGTCTACAGTCCCTCAGCCAATCAGGATGCAGAACACAATGGTCTACAGTCCCTTAGCCAATCAGGAAGCAGAACACAATGGTCTACTGTCCCAAGCATCCAAAATTGCACTAAAAACATCCGAAAAACAGCGAGGCCGCGAAAGGTGAACCGCAATATAGTGAGGGACAACTGTATTTTCAAGTCACTATTTTTCCACGAAACATGCACTTCATTCTTCAATTTTATTTTCTTAATCAATGATACTCGTAGGATTTGGCAGAGCTGTGTAGTTACTTTAGTACGAATGAACAAATCCGCTGCTCTAGCGTGATGTGCAGCTACCCATAGGGGGCGCCGACAGCTACACGGCTCTTTGTTGTGATGATGTTTGCGCTGACGTCACCTCCCATTGGGCATTGTTTCTATTATAAAGTAGTTTTAGATGAATATTGCGCTTTAAAACGTGCAAATTATAACATAATGACCCGCGGGTGCCGTAGATTATAACTATAGAGCGACACACAAGCACAATATGTCTGCTTTAAATCACTTTTAGACAGATGAAATGACATTACGGCTTCTGTACAGGCTTTGGAGAGCACACAGCTCATAACATACTAATCATTTGAGTTTAATATAGAATACAAAGTAGAAAATTGATGTTAACTGCGCACAAATGACTGAAGCTATTAACACAGCGTGCAGCCAATCAAGGGTAAAAGCCTCAGCTACTCAATAAACTAAAATAGAAGTGCTAAGAGAAGGACTATCAGAGCCGTGTAGGGGCCAATCACAGCACATGTGTTAAGAAGTCTGTGTGTCGTTGAGGGATTACATTCCGTCTGTGGTGGTCCTATATTATGCAAAACTGACTCTGGTGAGCTTTAAGTCATGTTATAAAGCGGTTACCTCTTCAAAAACAGACCTGGAGTTGTGTTTTGCTTCATTCACATGTTTGAGTAACACTTAATTATTAGTCTGTAACATCTCCAAAGTTCAAAATGCTCTATTCCACCTTGTGATGTCATGAAGTGGTAGTTTTCCAAGTAGCAGCTACTACAAAAAGTCACCACTTGGATTTAGCTAAACAAATAGGTCCAAGTCTATAGGTACGAGTCAGGTCTATGTCCAGCCACAGTCTGTGCTCAAAGAATGAGGTCAGCTGACACCTGAATATACTGAATGACCAGGTTATTCCATCTCTGGATTTTTTTCTCTTCCCTGATGCACGGGCATATTCCAACACGACAATACCAGGATTCATGGGGCTCAGATTGTGAAAGAGTGGGTTCAGGAGCATGAGACTCATTTTCACACATGGATTGTCCACCACAGAGTCCAGACCTTAACCCCATTGAGAATCTTTGGGATGTGCTGGAGAAGCTTTGTGCAGCGTCAGACTCGACCATCATCAATGCAAGATCTTGGTGAAAAATGAAGCAACACTGCATGGAAATAAATCCTGTGACCGCAGAGAATGTGCCGTAATCAAAGCTAGAGGCCAAGAAAACGACGAATATCTAATGAAATATTAGAGTGTGTGACCTTTTTTTTGGTGGCGACTTATTTTTTGGGCCAGGCAATGTACCTTTTACCATTTATTTAGTCGAGATGGGCAATTCCAAGAGCTGAAATCATCCAAATGATTCTAGTGAAGGTGTATGTAGTTTAAAAACACAGTGGAGCACTTCCTGTAGCACCACATGATGACATCACAAGGTGGAACAGGGTGTTTTCAGTTTGATAGAAGAAGAACTCAGCTTAAATATGCAGGTTTGTGTGTTAAACATGAAAAAACACAACTCCAGGTCTGTTTGTGACGAGGAAACAACATTAAAACATAAATGAGAAAACAGTGTAATACGGGCACTTTAAAAATATGGAGCAGTATTCATTTGTTTTAAGGGATTTTTGGTGAATAGTTTTATGTTTTTTGACAGTCGCAATGAGGTTATAAGTTCTATTCTCGAACCAGCCAGCAGTTTGAGATAAACTTGTTTCAGATCGTCATACATTCAGAGTAAGTATTCATCAGAACCACAAAAAAGCCCCGTATAGACTGAATGCGCTCTATATATATAATCAAATGGCTTTTAACTAATCAGCTGGCTTTCATTCCATCATTTCTAAGAACAGATCAAAAATCCCTTACTCTGTTGTCGCAGTTCTCGCTCTCTCCCCCTCTCTTTGGATCCCGCGCCGCCTCTCTTTCAGGCATAATTAAATAAGCACTCTTACAAGATCAAGGCAATTGCCACCAGTCACACTCCCTCGCTCCCTCGCTCGCTCCCTCCTCTTTCCCTCCCTCCTTCTCTCTCACATAGACACAACACTGGCTGCCGCATCACTGTCTGCATCAGGATAAGGTGCGGGAGGTTGAAGCCAGAAAGGAAAAAAAAAAAAACCCAAAACTGAACCTTGTGATTGAGAGCGCGCTGACCACAGAGGGGGGAGTTCGTGGGAATAGCCGGCGTTGCTGAGTGAGCGGTTGATAGCTGATGATGCGTCATTATGTCCGTCATTTGCGTTTAAGGGGGCATTTCCTTCTCTTCGGCCCTCCCTCCTTCCCTCTCTTCTTCTCTGATTTACGGTTGTCCTTCGCTAATCTGTACACATCATTCCAGTCGTCTCATCCCACCATCCAGCAGCAGTGGGTGTACGTCTTTGAGCTTTTGCAGAGAGCACTATATGGCCTCTTCAGTTTTATATCGTTTCATTCATCTTTTTTTGCTTTGTGCTGCATTTTGAACCTTGCCGATGGACTACACTTGGATCTAGCTGTATAATGTCCACTTTCAATAAGCCAAAGCCAAAATAAATAACTAAACAAACTAGTCTTAGAGGTTTACTGCATCCTCGCTGCGCCTCTGTGGATGCATGTATGTACGTGTGTGTGTGTGTGTGTGTGTGTGTGGCAGATCTATTAATACCATCTCTAGTTATCGCTTTTTCTAGCCCACATCTGTGTGACAGCCGGTGTCTGCAGGAGAATGGGAGCGAACACAGAGAGGGGTGGGCTGCCTCCAGTGTGAACCTTATTTTTAAAAAAAATCATCCCAAGTGATCTCTATTTTTTCACTGCAGCATCTGTAGCAGCGATGGCTAAACAAGGGCACTGCATAGACACCACCCCATCCAGACCAGATCCAGCAAAGGTAAAAAGAGAGGTTCACCGGAGTACATCTCCCACATGTTAGAGTCATATGAACCATCTCACACTCTGAGGACTGAACCAGGACTAAACCAGGACTAAACCAGGACTAAACCAGGACTAAACCAGGATTAAACCAAGACTAAACCGGGACTAAACCAGGATTAAACCAGGATCAAACCAGGACTAAACCGGGACTAAACCAAGACTAAACCAGGACTGAACCAGGACTAAACCAGGACTAAACCGGGACTAAACCAGGACTAAATATGAAATAAACCAGGACTAAACATCAACTAAACCAGGACTAAACCAGGACTAAACCAGGACTAAACCAGGACTAAACCAGGACTAAACCAGGACTAAACCAGGACTAAACCAGGACTAAACCAGGACTCCATGTTTCCGTTTTCTGCAGTTAAAACCTGGAACAGTCTCCCTAAAGATGTGAGACAGGCCTCCACTTTGACAAATCCAGGCTCATACAGTTCTGTTTAGCTGTGCACATGAGTGAAATGCCTTTTTTAATGTTGATTTTATGATAATTATTCATGTTTCCATTTGTTGTATTGTGATTTTAATGTATTTCTTATTCTGTAAAGCACTTTGAAGGACTTTATGTATGAGTTGTGCTATACAGATAACCTCGCCTTGCCTTACAGTCGTGGTAGTAGTGATATGTGGAGTTTTAACAGGGAAAAGGATATAAGAGACAGAGCTTTGTTTCTGAAGTCCACCACGGTGTACGTGGTCACTAGAGGGTCCACGAAGCTGATCATGTGATGTCTGCACTGGGCACGCTCCTCCGCTGTCACCTTGTTAGTGATGATGTCCAGACCGTGGTACACCTGGAAGAGACATTGAGATCAGTCCTAAGCCTAGAAGAATGTCTAACTTTCTGATTAAAAGGGCAACAGCACTGGGAAAAAAAATATATGACATGAAAATTGTTGGTAGCAAAAACTTGGACAAAATGTGTGACCTTCATAAATAATAAAAATCCAAAATTCAAAACTAAACTGAAAATGGCATCATTTTGGTATGGAAATAAATGACAAAGATAGTTATAAAATCCCTTAGTTTTGATAGTGAAGGAGGTAAATTCCAGTGTGTAGTAGACATTGACTAATATGTTGGGGGTTTTTTTGTTTTTTTTTTTACACAGAATTCACAGTAATCAGGACCGTATTTTCTGGACTATAAACAGCACTTTCTTCATAGTTTGGCTGTGGGTGCGACTTATACTCAGACTAAACATGAGCTAAACCAGGACTAAACCAGGACTAAACCAGGACTAAACCAGGACTAAACCAGGACTAAACCAGGACTGAACCAGGACTGAACCAGGACTAAACCGGGACTAAAAACCAGGACTAAAATCAGGCCAAAACCAGGACTGAACCAGGACTGAACAAGAACTAAACCAGGACTGAACCAGTGCTAAACCAGGACTAAAAACCGGGACTAAAATCAGGCCAAAACCAGGCCAAAACCAGGACTGAACCGGGACTGAACCAGGACTGAACCAGGACTGAACCAGGACTGAACAAGAACTAAATCAGGACTAAACCAGGACTAAAAACCGGGACTAAAATTAGGACAAAACCAGGACTAAACCAAGACTAAAAACCAGGACTAAAACAATATTAAAAACCAGGATTGAACCAAAACTAAAAACCAGGACTAAACATGCACTAAAAATGGACTAAAAATGGACTAAAAAGGCACCAAACCAGGACTTATATAAATAATAATAAAAATTTGAAACTAAATTGAACATGGCACCATTTTAGCGTGAAAAAACTGACAAAGATAGTTACAAAATCCTTTTGTAAGCAGCACTTTTTTCATAGTTTGCCGACTTATACTCAAATGAGATTTATATGTGAAATATATGGGTTTTTTTCTTCATTATTATGCATTTTTTGGCTGGTGCGACTTATACTCGGGTGCGACTTACACTCCAGGAAAGAATCAATATTTCTGGCCAATTTAGATTTTCCCAAACTACGTGATTAAAATTGACAACAAACTAAATTGACGACAAACTACCCCAAGACTATAAGTCATGTTTGGCGCAGCTATCTCGATTCACTAAAATGCCAACCCATGCATCCGCCCATCTCTCGGGTGTAGACGTAATGTCCCAGTAATGCGCCATTAAAACCGGCACTAAAAAAGTTCACGGCTTGTAAACATAATATATTGTAGCCGTAGGAGTGTGTGCAGATCAGTCTCAGGGCAACAGTTGGAGCAGAAGTGGCAGCTCCGCACCAGGTGAAGCACGAGTTTAACACAGCTCTTCTGTCAGGTTTACATAATGCAGCGGAGGGGCTCCCTGTAGGAATGTGACAGCTGGGTGTCAGTCATGGGCTGAGCAGCACCTTCTATGGACACATTTATAACAAAACTCATAACATTTAACCACTACAGCCCCGGGCAGCCCAGAGAATTGACCTTATTCTGCCCCGCCCACTTTTATCGTATGTGGTTGAAAAATTACTATATCTCTTTAGATGAATAATAATCCATTTGTGAAGCCTGGTGAGTTTATGAAAGGTTTATGATTTGTTACAGCAGATACAGGCCCAGACCTTCCAGCGTCCCGAAGTCTCTCTGTGATTCTGGTATAAATACTCGGGGGAGACTAAGGACCAGGGGGAGGGAGACTCAAAGCTACATGCATTTCAAAGCAGTGACTTTTGTTTCACACCCATGAGATAATGAACTTTTACAGCTGAGGACAAATAAGACAACAAAGGCTTCCCTGGAGGATGGGACAGAACCTTTACACGTGTTAATGTCAGGTCTGGGTCTCTGCATTTACACAATGAGTACACTTAAATTTCCACGTAAATGCAAATAAACTGCTCTTTCTTTGTAGTAGCACTTCTGGTTAAGTGTAATGGAGAATTTGGGAAGAGTTTTGTTGCTAAAATATTACATAAAGTCGGTTGGTTTGTGTCAAATGTTCAGTGTTTATCTGCAAAAACAAGTCAAACTGCATCGATTCTCTGGGAAACTTTAAAAAGTCTCTGTCCCTATAGAACTTATTTGCTGTCAAGATCGGCAGCTCCATACAAAATAATACAACCCAAATAACGATGGCAGCGCCTGCAGCAACTTCTGGAGTAAAGTGAATACGACCAGAGGAGCTCACAGTTTGACCAAGGCCGGTGTCCATATCTCTACAACATTTTAAAACATTCAAAGTGGAAGATCGCAGCCTGGTTACAGCTATGAATTATTCAGACTGTTCACGGCATTTAGTTTGTTGTTGAGGTCACGATGAGGCTGGAGCATTTTGAAACTTAAAGTAACTTAGGTAAAGTGAGTGAGTGAGTAAGTAAGTAAAGTACTACTTAAAGGTAGGCCAATATATATGTTGGCCGATATTTGGATATCTTTTAGCGTATGCAGTATGGCCGTTAAGTCTGTTTTTTTAATTATTTTAAGCTATTTATCTATTATCTTGTTTTATTGCATGTACCATTTTCCTTCTGTTCTTTAACTGTGCGGTGCAACACTGGAATTTCCCCACTATGGGACTAATAAAGGCAAATCTTATCTTAACTCTCCATTAGACCTGGGACAATATTGAAATTTTGTGTGACAATTATCAAGGGCAAAATAATCGTGATTAATGATTATATCACGATAATGATTCAAGTTGTGATGCATATGAATAATTATAACTTTAACAGGATATTATGGATGAGCAGGGCCGTCAACTGAAATTTGGAGGCCTCACATGGCCCCCCTGTAATACAAATTAATAAGGAAAGGGTCCAGCTCTGGGCCCCCTAAGACTCTGGGGCCCTGGACAGCAGACTCGTTTGTCCCCCGCCCTTGGACTCCCATGTGGATAAGTTGTTTTTTTTCTTAACATTTGCTTTTATCATGGTGAAAGTAATTGCGATTAATGATAATATCGTCCCATGCCTAGTAGTTATTCGGTTCCATGTTAAATTAATTACATTCGTTGACTAGTGGACTCATTGTGTCTAAACCAGGCCTTGGATGTGTAAAAATGAACAGGTTTGCAAGTTGAAAGGTTAAAATACATTATATTAACGCCTGTAATTGCGTTAAACAGAACTTGGGAGTCGAAAAAACATTGGTTATTCTGACTGAAGTGTAGTCAAGGGGAAAGATTAAAGAGTAAAAGTATCGACTACCTCCCAGTATTACAGTATGTTGGTTTGTCCTTGCTGTGTGTGAATCCCGTTTTATATTTCAAAAGATGGATGTAAAATGCACACTTTTGCTGGATCCAAGAAAATCTTCCAAGTCTCATTTCAACAGCCTTGCATCATAAACGATAATCCCAAGGTAAAGGCATGAACCTGGAACCAGCATGAAAGAAAAAATCCTTTAGCTTCTTGCTTTCACTTCAATGTTTGGCTTGAAGTTGAACAGAGTTTGGATTAAGCTGTTTTGTTTGCTGTTGCTTGTACATAAACTCGTCTCAAACTGCGGTGAACACAGCCGGGCAGAACAACTGAATAATTTAAGCCCCCTCTGCACGCCACCGGCTCAAGTAGGGATGGACCCACACTCTGTATACAAAAATGGGTTTAGCTAATACGCTAGCCGTCGTGTTCCAAATAAAAAGTGAGCATGTGCGCGCCTCTGGGTCCATCGACTGTGGCTCCAGTTCTCTTTCTATTGAAAAACTGTGTCCTCTCTCTGTGTATCTGCTGCTGTCAGACTCGTCATTTTGGTCTTAAATGTTCGTATTAACCCTTTACATCAGGGGTCTCAAACTCAAATTAACCGGGGGCCACAGGAGGCAGAATCTGGGTGAGGCTGGGTATTCCACAAAAAAAGGCTTTGTAAAAACCTTCTCAAAAGTCATCACCGTTTTCAACATACATGAGGAAAAATGCCAATTCTTGTGGATTTTATGGATATACGTCGTTATTTGTTGAATCTTTTGTGACGGGAAATACACAGCGCTAGTGACTTGTGTGTTTGGGGTTTACCGATTTGGCGAAACCTTCTACACGCAACATGGTAATGGCACACTAACATTAAACTTTCATACTGTCCTGTGGGCCACAAATTATCGTCTGGCGGGCCGCAATTGGCCCCCGAGCCGCGAGTTTGAGACCCCTGCTTTACATGATCCTGGGGTTTATATTTCGCTATTTTGTCTGTAAATCAAGATATGAACATTAATAACAGACAAATCCGGCACCTTCTTTCCCGCTAGCGTTAGCGACAGGTTTGTTTGACAGCGTTGCTAATCGCCTACTCCGTGGTGCGGGCAGGAAGGGGCGTTACCGTCAACAGCCTCGCTCCTGATTGGCTCATTGGTTGCTATGATACGCACGGTAAGAATTCCTAATATGGAACTCATCTCCAAATTAGCCGCTATAACTGCTAGCCTCGATGAGCTTCTTTTTGCTGGAGCCGAACGCCATGGATGACATCAAACTCACTCAGTCCACTTCTTTATACAAGCTAAGAAAGGACCAGAGAACCGCTGAAGAATATTCACAAGGAAAATTACTAAGTCCTGGAACATGTTAGAATACAGTAGAAGATGAGTAGTAATGAGATGGCAAAAGAGCTGTGTGTACTTGTCACAGAACTGCACGGTCTCCGCGAGAAAATGACAGTAAATGGAGGAGATGAAAGATGGGCCCAGTTTGTTAGACACTTGAAAGAAGCTGAGATGACAGGTAGCAGTAGTACGGAGGGATGAGAGTGAAAAAAAAACGCCATTTCACATAATTTAAACATCCGGTATTACACAAAATTGAGTCGCGTGAGCTTTAAGGCATGTTAAAATGCGGTTACCTCCTCAAAAACAGACCTGGAGTTGTGTTTTGTTTCACTCACACATGTTTGAGTAACACTTTATTATTAATCTGTCTACATCCCCAAAGCTTAAAATGCTCCGTTCCACCTTGTGATGTCATGAAGTGGTAGTTTTCAAGTTGACAGCTACATTTTACCTTTAGTTCAGTGGAGATCAGCAATTCCAGAGCTGAAATCATCCAAATGATTCTAGTGAAGGTGTGTGGAGTTTAAAAATACAGTGGTGCATTTCCTGTATTACCACATGATGACATCACAAGGTGGAAGAGGAACTCAGCTCACTCAAAAGTCTTACAACGCAATAGTGGAAATCAGATCTTGCATTTTTGTATAAAATTTAATAAGATATATGGTTTCGGTTCAATATATTTTTGTAAAGCCCAAGAGCACAACAGCAGTCGCTTCAAGATCATCGAATTAGCCAAAAGAAAGGTAGAAAATCCAACAGTAACCTACATTTTCTAACTAATTTCTTCCATTTTTCCTTGTTTTATCTGGGTTACAATCTCAGACAGGCCTGTCGCAATAACACATTTTGAAGTGCCACATATAACTGAAGTAAATATAGACGATGAACGATAATACTGAAACACTGAGCAGATATAACCACTTCAGGGAAAGAAGGTGCACGATTTGTCTGTTATTAATGCGCATATCTCGATTTACGGACAAAATAGCGAAATAAAAACCCCAGGATGATGTAGAGCGGGTTAATACGAACATTTAAGCCCAACATGACGAGTCTGACAGCAGTAGTTACAGAGAGAGGGGACACAGTTTTTCAATAGAAAGTGAACTGGAGCCGAGTCGATGGAGCGGGAAGTGCGCTCATGCTCACTTCTTATTTGGAACGCGGTGGCTAGCAGGTTAGCTATGTCCATTTATATATACAGTCTACGAGTTGTACAGCAGATCAGCGAAAACCAAATAAATATCAGCCCTTTATCTCTATTAAAATGACCATTCAAGGTGCTGTTTTACTAGCCCCAAATGAATCGATGTGTTCTCATGTGTCTACACTTTCCCTTTGTCCAGTGTTCCTCGTCTGTGTGAATGCATGTGTTTGTTCTGCGCACATCTCTTTTTTCCCTCTGCCTCCCTCTTCTTTATTTGGGCAGTGCCTCCTCTTTATTTATGTGGCAGAGGAACAGCTGTCTCGTGCAGGGCATAAGGCTGGGGCAGGCCGGCCGGCTGCAGGCTCCACAGAGCCCCAACACTGCGCTCATTGTCCCCACACACACAGGCGCGCACACACACAGGCTTTGGACTCGCACGCAAACTGGCCACGGACATCCATTCACAACCACTTTGACTGGGAGGAGGCAGCTGAACCCACACTATGGACTTGACTGGGAAACATTATCATACCCACAAATCTCAAGTTTGTCCCCAGTTAGAAACAGCGCAGCTATTCAAAGAGGCGTCTGATTTGCCACTATATCATCTTATAGTTCAGTATATGAAGCTGGAACAATAGTTTTTAGGGTCAATATTTATCGTGGGTACTTTTACTTCGCACTACTAGCACATTTTTGATATTTTTTTGATTATATGATAAGGTTTAAGTTGTACACGTTTGAATAAATAACTTGCCTGACTCATTATGCAAACTAAGAACTGAAGCACATATGTCAACCTCAGGCCCGGGGGCAAAATCTGGCCCACAGTGTAATTATATTTGGCCATAAATACCAAGATGCACGCTACTCTCTTCCATCATGTTTCTGCTTGTCCCGAATGGCTCCGTCTTTCAACAAACGCATCCTTCCATCTTCCTCTCCTCCCTCCGCAGGGAACAGACTAATAAATCATTCATAGCACTGTTCCCTCCTCCTCCTCCCGCCTCCCTCCACCCTCGTCTTCATCAGCGCTTTACAGTAGCGCCGTGCTGCCGTACCTCGGTCTGAAACACTGCAGAGTAAAGATAACAGAGACATGCTCAGAGCGAGTTCGGTCGATTGATGAAGAGGAGGGACAAAAATGTGTCTGATGTGATGATGCGGGAGGACGGCAGGAGGATGGGGGCGGCGGTCCCTGTCGCGACGTCACAGCCAGACAGGTCATAGCCGGAGCGGACGGAGAGAAAGACAGAAAACGACAGAAGGAGAGAAGGAAAGAGAGAAAGAGGGAGAGGCAGAGACATGTGATGACGTGGGAGGATGGAGACGGGGGTCCGTGTTAGAGAGAGAGACACAGAGACGTCAGAGCCAGACAGGTCAAAGGACAGAGAGAAAGAGAAAAAGACAGAGAGATGGAGAGATGGAGAGATAGAGAGAGGGACGTGTGATGATGTGGGAAGATGGTGACGGGGGTCCACGTCGCGACACAAGGATACGTCAAAGCCAGACAGGTCATAGTCACAGCAAACGCACCGACTGAGAGAGAGAACGACAGAGAGACAGAATGAGAGAGCAACAGAAAGAGACAGAGAGATAGAGGGAGAGAGTCAGAGCGACAGAGAGAGAGGGAGAGAGAGGGAGAGAGAGGATGAGCGACAGAGATCGAGAGGGAGACAGAATGAGAGAGCAGCAGAGAGAGAGAAGAGGGAGAGAGAGTTAGAGCCACAGAGGGAGAATGACAGAGAACTGGAGGGAGAGAGAGAGAATGAGAGACAAAGACAGAGCGACAAAGATAGAGAGAGACAGAGGGAGAGAGGGAGACAGAGGGAGAGAGAGAGAGGGAGAGAGAGTCAGAGCAAAAGAGAGAGAACGCCAAGGAAATGGAGGGAGGGAGGGAGAGAGAATGAACGACAAAGAGAGACAGACAGAGAGAGAGATACACAGGGCGAGAGGGAGACAGAGGGAGAGAGAGAGTCAGAGCCACAGAGGGAGAATGGCAGAGGAATGGAGGGAGAGACAATGAGAGAAAATGAGCAACAAAGATAGACAGAGACAGAGGGAGAGAAAGAGACAGAGGGAGAGAGGGAGACAGAGCAAAAGAGAGAGAACAACAGAGAAATGGAGGGAGAGAGAGGGAGAGAGAATGAGCAACAAAGATAGAGCAACAAAGATAGAGGGGGAGAGAGAGAGAAGGAGAGTATGAGCGGCAGAGACAGAGAGGGAGCGAGATAGAGGGAGAGAGAAAATGAGCAACAGAGAGAGAGAAACAGAGAGAGAGAGAGAGTCAGAGCGACAGAGAGAACAATAGAGAAATGGAGGGAGAGAGCGAATGAGTGACAGAGATAGAGAGATAAGAGAGCGAGAGACAGAGAGAGATGGAGACAGAGGGAGAGAGAGAGAATGAGCGACAGAGAGAGACAGAGAGAGTGCCAGAAAAAGAGAGACAGAGGGAGACAAGAGAGAGAGAAAGAGAGCAAGACAGAATAGAGTGAGCAGAGAAAGGAGGGAGAGTCTAACTGTAGCGCACATCCTGCCCAGTGTGGGAAGTGTTGAGGACGTCCATGAACATTTTGTGAGACTGAAGTGATGCTGGAAACTTATGAGGTGCAAACAAGAAAAAACAAGAACCAGTCTGGTAAAAAATGAAGTAAGAGGTTACAACAGAGCAACTACAGCAACTACAGCAACTACTGTAACTACAGCAACTACTGTAACTACAGCAACTACAGCAACTACTGTAACTACAGCAACTACAACAGAGCAACTACAGCAACTACAGCAACTACAGCCACTACAGCAACTACTGTAACTACAGTAACTACAGCAACTACTGTAACTACAGCAACTACAGCAACTACTGTAACTACAGCAACTACTGTAACTACAGCAACTACTGTAACTACTGTAACTACAGCAACTACAGCAACTACAGCAAATACAACAACAGAGCAACTACAGCAACTACTGTAACTACTGTAACTACAGCAACTACTGTAACTACAGCAACTACAGCAACAGAGCAATTACAGCAGCAACTACAGCAGCTACAGTAGCTACAGCAACTACAACAACTACAACAACTACAGCACCTACAGCACCTACAACAACAGACCAACTACATAAACTACAGCAACTACCGCAACTACAGCAACTACAGCAGCTACAGCAACTACAGCAAAAGAGCAACTGCAGAAACTACAACAACAGAGCAATTACAGCAGCAACTACAGCACCAGAGCAACTACAGAAACTACAACAACTGCAGCAAAAGAGCAACTACAGCAACTACAGAACCTATCAGCCATGGCCACAGTCCCTTTGTTTTATTTCATTTGCTCTGTGAAAAATGTTGAAATTAGTTTCAATCTCACAGGAAACATGGGCAACATCACATCACAGCCCGTCACACGGCTCGTTCTGGTGGAGGGACTTTCGGCTCTTTTATGGGATCCAAATCTGTTGAATCAGTTCATTTCAAAGAGCCGTTCAAAGAGCTGGCTCTTTTACTGTTTATTTATATGACAGAAGCCAAAGTGAGAACTCATTTAACAACAAACTAATCACAGAGAAACAAGCGAGGCTCAGATGTGTTTAAACTGGTTCAGACCGAGAGTGGGAGTGAGTTTACGCCTTCAAATGATGCAGAATCGGAATAAGACGTTGTACTACAATAAAAAAAATAAAATAATAAACAGATAAATCAATCAATAGATAAACTAACTTATTACGATGCCAAACATGTTTTTTGTGGACAAATCTCTCGTGTCGCCTGCTCTACTTCTGTTCTAATTTTTGTGTTAAATCAGTATAAAAATGCATAAAAACTACAAAGAAAAAATTCAGCTTCTTTTAAAAAACAAGCTCCGATTCCAACAGTTCACATAAAAGAGCCGTGTCGTTCACGGATGTCACATGACTAGCTCATTCCCACATGACTCACATGAATCAGTCTGAGTAATGATGCTTTTGTGTCACTTTTGTGTCACTTTCAGGCTGCTCCCTTCAATCTAGGGTCAGTACTCACCAATATGTCCCTGCCCTGAAGACCACACTCACAGCACCACAACACCCCACGTTTGACCTGTTCACTGACCCCAGACCAGAGGCCACGGCCCCAGTGTCCACAGGACGACACAGGACGCCCACGAGCAGCAGCACCAGCCTCAGCCGTCAGCACAACCTCACCTCTGATTTTATTTAAGTTCTTAAAGTGAAGTGTTCTGGCCTCCGTCTCATTTAGAAACCTTACTAAAATCACAAACATTTCAAACTTTTCAAACTTACTTCACGTCTCTCATCTTCTACCTCGTCTCTGAAAACCCTCACACCCAAAGTTTAAAGTTTGTGGACCAGTTTATTTCCACTTAGGCCTGGGCAAAAAAATCTATTCAAATCGATTAATCAGATTTCAGGTTCAAATAAATCGATTTTTTATTTATTTATTTTTTCACTTTCTTGTATTGGAAATTGTATTGAAAATGTAAGAAAGGATGATCACTGACAGAGAGACAGAGAGAGGGGAAGAGAGAGCGAGACAGAGGGAGAGACAGAGGAAGAGAGACAGAGGGTAGAGAGAGAGGAAGAGAGAGAGACAGAAAAAGAGAGAGACAAAGGGAGAGAGACAGAGAGAGAGAGAGAGTAAGAGAGAGAGAAAGAGAGAAAGGAGAAGAGAGAGCGAGACAGAGGGAGAGACAGAGAAAGAGAGAGAAAGGGAGAGGGAGAGAGACAGAGGGAGAGACAGAGGAAGAGAGACAAAGGGAGAGAGAGAGGGAGAGAGACAGAGGGAGAGGAGAAGAGCGAGCGAGACACAGGGAGAGACAGAGGGAGAGAGAAAACGAGCAACAGAGAGAGAGAGAGAGAGGACAGAGGGAGAGAGACAGAGGGCGAGAGACAAAGGAACAGAGAGACAGAGAGAGAGGAGAAGAGAGAGCGAGACAGAGGGAGAGACAAAGGAAGAGAGAAAACGAGCAACAGAGAGAGACAGAATGAGAGCAACAAAGAGAAACAGAGGGAGGGAGAGAGAGCGAGACAGAGGGAGACAGAGGAAGAGAGACAAAAGGAGAGAGACAGAGGAAGAGAGACAAAGGGAGAGAGACAGAGGAAGGGAGACAAAGGGAGAGAGATGGAGACGGAGAGAGATGGAGGGAGAGAGATGGAGACAGAGAGATGGAGACAGAGAGATTTGGAGACAGAGAGATGGAGACAGAGAGATTTGGAGACAGAGAGATGGAGACAGAGAGAGATGGAGACAGAGAGAGATGGAGACAGAGAGATGGAGAGAGATGGAGACAGAGAGATGGAGACAGAGAGATGGAGACAGAGAGAGATGGAGACAGAGAGAGATGGAGACAGAGAGAGATAGAGAGATGGAGACAGAGGCGCTGCTTTGGAATCAGTGACGTACAATTAAATTATGTTGAGGCTGCATGTTTAAAGCAAGTTTGCTTTAAGATTTCTCCAATGGTCGATGGGTTAAATATGATCCTTTAATACAATCTTTTCAGTTATGACCAGTGCAGAGAGAAAAAAAAAAAAAAAGAAGAACCTAGGAAAAAAGAACAATTTTATTTTCAAGCAAAATCGGCCCCATTTCCAGTCTCATTATTCAGTTATCTTATTAACTTAACATGTTGTCGTGTGCACGTGCTCACACCCTCTGGAGCTTTTCACCATTTCCAATCAAAGTTATTCATTATTTGTGCAAATGTAACAGACAAATGTGTTTTATTATTGTGTCTTGCATACAAATATGTCCTGCCCTTTCATGGGGTTGTAAGACGCCATTAACACACACAATATAGCCCGTTGCCATGGACGCATTTAACACAACCAGTCTGCCTCTTCCTCCAGGTTTACAGAGAAACGATAACACATTTTGAAGAGCGATATGACTAAGTAAATATAGACGATAGAAGATGATACTGAAACCAAACCATAAGCAGAATTATCCCTCAAAAAGTGTTGCTGCACAAAATAAATAGCTGGATGTTAAAATAAAAATTCAAATCTGTCAACTGGACAAAATGTTGTAGGAGTGAAGACGTTTCGCTGCTCGTCCAAGTCACTTCTTCAGTTCTGGTCAGATTTAGAGCTACACCAAAAAAAACATACAGTGGGCAGCACATACTAATGAAATGTAAATGTAACCACTGACTTTGAAGACAGTTATGAAAAAATAATCTTTAAAAAATCTTCTCTCATTATTCTGGCTTTTAGCAAATAGAAATAATTTTATTAATCCTAATTGACATAAAACAGGAAAAGTTTAGTCTGAATTCATGTCAGACAGTGAGAAAAAAAAGTGTGAGCTGTGCCTGAGTCATATTTAGTGTAATCATTCAGGCCCCTAATGGCTGCTCTCACATCTATTAGCATACTGGCTAGCACTATCGTTTTCCTTGTTTTGAGGATGGATAGTAAAAGCCAAAAGTTAAATCTGTCAACTGGACAAAAAGTTGTAGGAGTAAAGACGTTTCGCCGCTTCTTCAGTTCTGGTCAGATTACTGCTGGACATGGCCTTATATCTGTCTGAAGGAGGCGCTAATTACACTGAAACTAACACAACTAGCTCGTTAAGTAGTTAGTTTGTGTCTATAATGAGTCATGGAAGTTACTTATTCAACTTTCTCCAGCTCAAATCTCATTGTACTACAGAAAAACGCCCAAAAACTATTGTCCCATCTGTCCCATATTGAATGATAAGTTGCTACAGACAGGTCTAAAGATGCTCATTTCATCTTGCTGTCATCGTTACACCAGAACACATCAGGGCAGCGTTCATCTGACACAGTTTTGATGGGGGCGCTGTAGGACGCCTGCTGACCCAGATGAGCTGAGATTTACACAGTCCCAGTTCAGGCTCTAACAGTACAGATACTGTGTGCCAGGGATTATACCATGTTCATTTAATGAGTGAATAATATCTCCAGCATGTCTGATGAACTATGAGCCGAGGCCATGGGCGCGGGGCAGGAGGGGCGTGCAGAAGGGGAGGGGGGGGCATACAATAGGAGTGTTAGGGAGTGTGGGAACCGATTCTCTGTAGGACAATAGACACTTCCCAATGGCCACAGTGAGGCATTCACGCTCAGCTGCTGGGCCAGTGCTGCATGCATCGACTATGCACCAGCTCAGCACAATGTGGCCTTCTACCAAACAAGCTCAGACTGTTTCCTCTCCCAAAGACAACACAGCTCTGGCCCGTACACGGACGGGGCATTCACGGGGCTTCTTAAACCGTAGTCTGTTAGCTCGTCTCCCTTGGTTCCCTGTCACACGCACGAGCGGCAGCAGCGTCTAACAGGGACAGGGATTGTGGAGAGGTTGGCTCTGTCTGAAACTAGGGCGCTGTTTCTCACCACGAGAGCCGGAGCTGCGCAGATATTCTAGGCACAAATGATTAGAGTAACCCAGTTTACCCACGAGCAGGTGAGTGCTGCGGGGATACGCTCTCAAGGACATGCATGACCTCGGGGTGGGGTGAGGGGAAGACGGGTAATACAATGGGTATAACTATAGACTCATGGACTGGACGCACTTAAGGCCATTAATCAAGTCGCCATAGTCCATGAGGAGCAGATAAGTTTCAGGTCACGCTGCAAATAACAACAACAGCCCTGACGTTCACAATGATGATTAGCACTGCCATGAAATTAGACCCAACAATTCAAAACTATACACGCTTTTTAGTGTTCAAATCCTCTCAAAATGGAGACTATAAACACATAATAGTCGGCCTGTTTTCGTTGCTCTTCTTGTGTCAAAATCATCTCCAGTTTGAGTCTCACAGTGTAGGCTGACACAATGTCAGATCTATGGAGATGTGAGTATGCTTAAAGTAAGAAAGATGGGGTTTTTTTTAAAGGATTTTCGAGTTTAATGCCAAACTGCTGAACATTCCACTCCAGGGGTAAATGCAGGTAGCAAACCCTCTGCTGAAAGGTGACGTAGTGACATTTAAAACAGGAGATGATCAGAACAAATGTGTCAAAGCA
Source organism: Periophthalmus modestus (assembly GCA_019594935.1). Lineage (NCBI taxonomy): Eukaryota > Metazoa > Chordata > Actinopteri > Gobiiformes > Gobiidae > Periophthalmus > Periophthalmus modestus. The sequence continues at coordinate 28,970,432 of JAIEZT010001318.1, forward strand.
GCACGTTCTTAAAATGATGAATAATACAAACAAATGAACATGTGAAAAAGAGACAGGCCTTGGTAAAAAGAAAAAAGAGACAGGCAGGTAAAGTGAGACACAGGCCTGCAAAAAAGTGACACATGTCTGGTAAAAAGAGACACAAGCCCGGTAAAAAGAGAGACAGGTTAAAAAGAGAGACAGGTCTGGTAAAAGAGATACAGTTAAAAACGACACAGGTAAAACGAGATATAGGTAAAAAGAGACAGACCGGCACAAACAGCAGAGTCCGGATCAGACGGTGTCATGTGCGCCAGAGTCCACACTTTAACTGTGAGACTGAAGCACCAGTGACTTACATCTGTATAAAAAACAGAGTGCTTCTGTTCAGTTGTGTGCTCATTTATCAGCTCATTTATCAGTTCATTTCTCTGCTCATTTGTCAGCTGTGTCCCCTGTCCTGGACGAGAACAGCCCGGCCTGACGCGTGTCCTACCTGCATGGAGTCGGCGCTGATGACCTCCCCGTGGAGCCGCTGGCACAGCTCGATGGCCAGTTTGGACTTCCCTGTCCCCGTAGCTCCCAGAATCACAACCAGCGACGGTCTCATGGCTCTCCTCACCGCGCTCTGCAGACACACAGAGGACGCCGCCATGCTGCTGCTTCCGCACTGTACCACCTGACTGCAGGACGCATGCGCAGAAGGCTCAACGATGAGAGGCGAACACAGTTACCTAGCAACAAGAAGGCGTTGCTCTGGTAACGCTGATTGACAGAGCATGGTGTCTCACGTAATGTGGTGAGAACATTTTGATTTGAAGGTGTCAGAGCAGAGACTTTGTCACTGAAGATGGAAATAGACTGGACTAGATACAGAATCATTAGGAACAGGTTAGCATTATGAACATATTAGCATTACGAACACGTTAGCATTTTGAACAGGTTAGCATTACGAACACGTTAGCATTTTAAACAGGTTAGCATTATGAACACATTAGCATTATAAACAGGTTAGCATTATGAATATGTTAGCAGTATGAACACATAAGCATTATGAACAGGTTAGCATTAGCATTAAACAGGTTAGCATTATAAACGCATTAGCATTATGGACACATTAGCATTATGAACAGGTTAGCATTATGAACACATTAGCATTAAGAATAGATTAGCATTATGAAACGATCAGCATTATGAACAGTTTAGCATAATGAACAGAGATTAGCATTATGAACATGTTAGCATTATAAACAGGTTAGCATTATGAATATGTTAGCAGTATGAACACATAAGCATTATGAACAGGTTAGCATTAGCATTAAACAGGTTAGCATTATAAACGCATTAGCATTATGGACACATTAGCATTATGAACAGGTTAGCATTATGAACACATTAGCATTAAGAATAGATTAGCATTATGAACAGATCAGCATTATGAACAGTTTAGCATAATGAACAGATTAGCATTATGAACATGTTAGCATTATGAACAGATTAGAATTATGAACAGATTAACATTATGAACAGGTTGGCATTATGAACACATTAGCATTAAGAATAGATTAGCATTATGAACAGATCAGCATTATGAACAGTTTAGCATAATGAACAGATTAGCATTATGAACAGGTTAGCATTATGAATTAGAATTATGAATAGATTAGCATTATGATAGATTAGCATTATGAACAGGTTAGCATTATGAACAGGTTAGCATTATGAACAGTTTAGCATTATGAACAGGTTAGCATTATGAACAGGTTAGCATTATGAACAGATTAGCATCATGAACAGGTTAGCATTACGAACACTTTATGAACAGATTAGCATTATGAACAGGTTAGCATTATGAATAGATTAGCATCATGAATAAATTAGCATTATGAACAGATTATGAACAGATTAGCATTATGAACAGATTATGACCAGTTTAGCATCATGAACAGGTTAGCACCATGAACAGGTTAGCATGTGGTGATAAATGAGCCAGACCATGTATTACAATGAGCTCTAATGATGCTTCTAATTGTTCTATGCAGCAGCTGAAGACGCTTGTTACCATGGTGAAGATGCCATCATGTGTTGCCGTGGAGACCGCGCAGGTGAATGGTAAATGTAGAGTGAGGAGTGTTGTAGACTACAACACTCCCATTCAGTCCAAATGACTCAGACTTACCACTCGTAGTATCAACAAAACTTGGAATAAAAACATTGAAAACAACAAACAAGACACGTGCTGATGTCAAATAATTACATTTTATTCATTCATTTTTCCAGCTCTTTATATAGAGGCGATGAGGTACAGAAAAACAAAGTGCTGAAACAAGGCTCCGAACATCACCAGGTTAAAGTAAGCAAATGTTCACTGCTACACTGACAGAGCCAAGAGCAGACGATAACAAGTCAAAAACATACAAAACACACCATGAACCACAACGCCCAGGGTTCACTTTAATATAAAAAAACAACAAAAAACAATATTAACAAACGGGGGCTGATGACGTTTCGTGCCGTGCATTAGCAGACCGAACATCGCAGTGGCCCTCTATGTGGGAGACTCCGTAGATCTGTCCTCACAAGCTCCCTGCGGGTTTTCCTGAGAATGAGCAGTGGCCTACTCTGCCGTCATTGGTACAGTACTCGTCTGAGGGCTACAGTGTTGTATGTCACATGGCTTGAACACAATAGAGCAGTCGTAAAAGGTCACTAGGGCTACACCCGGCCAAAAGTTTAATCACTAGATCCTCTTTCCCTGCACCCGACCCGTAAATGCTACAGCTAAAGGGATTGACTCTTCACACATAGAGGGCCAAAAGATGTGCGCTAATTTCCCCGGCGTAAAACCACACGCATCCCTGCCAGCTACGAGAACACAAAACAGTCGTTAGCTCACACGGTCTGTAGGAAAATATATAAGTATCAAATTTTCGTTAGCTTACAGAGAGGAAAAACAAAAGGAGGCTTCGCGAAAGAATGTGACAAAGTGGCTAGTGTGATCATGAGTGTTTTATTTTACTTTTTCAGTTCTTTTTCTTAACAAAAATATATAAGCTTTTGAGTTTTCTTTGAAATGCCAGCAAGTTTCGCCCTGGTTCAGGAAACGGGCCAAACACAACCAACCTATAGGTGAGTTTTGGGCGATAAAGGGCTATACAGTAACAGGACTATATACATAAACATCCAACTGGAGTTTAGATACAAGAAATGCGGCTATGCTAACAAAAAATAAAGCAAAATAACAGGAATAATATAGGCTTAGGGTTCATTCATTGTGAAATATAGAACAGCTTTCGAATTTTGTTTCGTTTCTTAAGCCAATTCATGTTTTTGGCTGGTTTCCATGGCACAATAAAGACAATTTTTTAACTTTTGCATTAAATAGGATTGGCCCACATGGCAATAAATACGAGAACGGAGCTACAAACAGGCTGTTTCTGCAGGCATGGCGCTGCTATAACAACATCCCACATGCAAAAAAACAAAAACACTTCAGTTTCAACAGAACAGACAGGCACAACCATTTTCCAAAAAGGTGCAGAGAGTGTATCGTCACATTCTCGTAACAATTAAGTTTCAAAAAGTCCTTCTGCGACGTCACTTGCCTTGAATGTTAAATAGATAAGCCACTGACAAAGAAACACAGAAAAAACACTAACGCGGAAAGAGACGGGGGGCTTTTACCGCGAGATCCAAGCGCTAACGAACGGAAGCTTCAGGCCCATTGCGTCCCACTGTCCCACTGAATTCTGGGAGTTCAATTACAGCTAGAAGCCTGAGAATGCGTTTAGTACAATCATAGCGTAGTAAAATATTCAAATCTGTCAACTGGACTGAACTTTGTAGTAGTAGAAGACGTTTATCTGCTCATCGAAGCCACTTCTTCAGTTGTGGTTAGCTCCTGGACACTGCCTATATGCGTTTGAAGGGAAACGCTAGCTCTAAACCGAAATGAAAAACACCCATTATCTGCGATTTCTGTTTGCTAGCTACAATCATAGTGTAGTTTAATATTCAAATCTGTCAACTGGACTGAACATTGTAGGAGTAGAAGACATTTATCTGCTCGTCAAAGCCGCTTCTTCAGTTGTGGTTAGCTCCTGGACACTGCCTAATATGCGTTTGAAGGGAAACGCTAGCTAAACCGAAATGAAAACACCCATTATCTGCGATTTCTGTTTGCTAGCTACAATCATAGTGTAGTTTAATATTCAAATCTGTCAACTGGACTGAACATTGTAGGAGTAGAAGACATTTATCTGCTCGTCAAAGCCGCTTCTTCAGTTGTGGTTAGCTCCTGGACACTGCCTAATATGCGTTTGAAGGGAGATGCTAGCTAAACCGCAACTAAAACACCTATTGTTCGCGGTTTCCATTTGCTAGCTACAATCATACCGTCTATCATACCCACTGGAAACTAATTTTGCGTGAATGTATGCTATGTAACGAGCGTAATTGGCGTTTGAATACACAGACGTCGGACCAGACCATGCAGTACTGAAACAGCAAACCTGTAGCAAAAATTTTTAACCATTTGTCATTAGGGAACTTCAATTCTTACAAAGCTTTTTAGAGAACCATGGACATCTGCTTCATCATCTTCATCATCCACCTACGCTCCCAGTCCGTTGCTTTATACCTGGCTTAGTACGGCCTTGTCGATCACTCAAGAAGCTAATGTGCAAACCACAAAATCAAAAAACAATCCACCGGCACCATTCTACCGTGATCAACCCAAAGTGAAGGTTAAGTGTCTCTGAAGAAGAAGTGTGTGGCTCAGGAGCGCTTCAGCTGGGCCAGTCGGTGGAGGAGTTGGAGCCTCTTGGCCTTCAGCTGTTTCCTCTCCGCGCTCTTCTGCTTCTCGCTCATATGAAGCTGCTGGAGGTATTCCGTGGCCCGTGTTAGGATGGCCACTTTAGGGGTTTTGGGGCAGTCGGCTAATCCCGGAATCTCATCCCGCAGCGAGAGGAAACGGGAGCGGAGATCGTTCCTACGCTTGCGCTCCAGGAAGTTGTGCGCCTTGCGTTTGTCTGTGTCCTCGCAATCGGACGACTGGGGGCTGGACAGGTGGGACGAGGGGAGGTGCTTTACGGGCGAGGTCTGGGACGAGGATGAAGGAGACGAAGGGGACGTGGAGGAGGTAGGGGAGGAAGCGCTGAAGTCGGGGGATTCCGACCTGACCGCGCCGGAGGTCACGTGACACCGTCTACTGTCCAGATTCAAGGGGGTGTGGCCGGGGAGGGGCTGCTGCTGCTGCTGAGAGTTCTGCGCTCCGTAGGCCCCGGTCTCCTGTCGCACCCTCTTCCTCGGGGGTTCCGGGGCGGCGGTGGGGGCGGAGTCCGGGGAGGGGGCGGCGTAGTTGTGCTGCTGCTGATGAATGGAGATGTGGAAACGCTTCAGGCCGAGGTCCAGAGGGTCAGCTCGCACGGTGTGATGGTCACAGGCTTTCTGCTGTTGACCAAGCGACGAGGCTTTCCTCTTCTGCTGTGTTCCACAGTCACCACGTCGATCTCCTCTTCGTCCTCCTCTTTCTCGTCTTCATCATCTGAAAAACACGACACAACATGAGCAGGAAAGTCGATGGAACAGGAAATCAGATTCATTTATACAGCGGAACCCAATGAGAAAAAGCATAAAATCCATATAAAACATTAAAAATAGATGAATTTGTATAAAAGTTCATTACCAGATTATTAATTGCATCACCAGGGAATAAAACGAGATCTTATGCCTGCATGAAATGTGATCATTATAACGGTATTAAACTAATCATCAAAACGACCACATCTGTTAAGTCCCTTGAGAGCTGCTCTCATGCAGTTGTCCCTCACTATATCGCGGTTCACCTTTTGCGGTCTTGCGGGGTTTTTTGGGGCAATTTTACATGCTTTTTTACATCGTATAAGTGTGCATTGTGTTCTGCGTCCTGATTGGCTAAGGGACTGTAGACCATTGTCCATCAGTCTCCTCTATGACCACCTACGAAGGTTTGAACTTTGAGTGTTTAAACAAGAGAGAAATGTGAGAAAATGTTAAGGCCTGTGTGAGAAAAGCGTATAAAGTGCGTGGTGAGGGGTTTTACAGCCAAGAAACATATAGAATAATTGTAAAAAAAAAAATAAAAATAAAGCTGACTACTTTGCGGATTATTTTTTTAAGACTATATTGATTAGATTCCTCATTATCTGGAGTCTTCAAAATCTAAACTATATGGGTATTGACTGACCGAGTAAAGTGACGATAGCCTCCAGCTCAGAGCGTCTTACAAAAACCTCCTTTATACTTTCCTTGACAAGTGTAAAAGTCACATGATCATGACAATTAGGTCCTTTACATTTCCCCCCAACTCTGATCCACATCCACTGAATAATAAATGCCTTTTGTCAATGGTCAAATTAATAATTAAAGCTAAAACTAGCACCATTTAAGTCTACACATTTATAACAAAAGATGACATTAACATGACAAGCACCGACACTGTAATAGCACCACTGGAGTTCACCTTAGCCATTGTCCTCTGTGCTCATTTAAAAAAAACACACACATAATGCTCCTAAATGGTGTGAAATACTGCGGTCAAAGCTTTGCAGAAGCCCATACAGCCCCTAACGGTCTAATCCGCTCTATTCACATCCCGAGCCCACTGACACAATTGGCCCTGCAGCCTGTGGAGCGCAGGAATGCAGCAACAAGTTTGCCTTTGTAGCATTCCACACACATTATACACGGCTCAACATCACATGACAGCAGCAGCTCCATACCAGACGCAAACATGTGGCGTGGAAAAAGTAGGTCTTAGAGGTGACTAAATATGACCATGTTGCAAAAGCTTGGAGTTTTTCCTTTTTCCTTCAGCTGATAAATATATAAAGTTCCTGTGAAGTGCACCCTGACTGAACTGGTGTCAGATCAGAGGTGTGGGCTGGTGGGAAGGAGGATACTGTTATCATAAGTCGGGCTGGAGGAGCAGAGGGAGAGCAGCTGGGGAGCTGGAGCCGTGCCAAGCAGCAGATGTTCGAATGGGCGTGTCACTCCGGGAGCTTCAAGCATGTGTTGCATGCACCAAGGTAACGCAATGCAGTCATCATGTGCTACAGGCTCATCGGCATGGCAACTGGTCAATAAAATACTGCTGAAGTAAGTTTAGAAAATCAAAAGTGTAGATTTGAGGAGATGGGAAGAAAGTTAAGCCGCTGAAGTGATTTTTGGAGGTAGTGCAATGAAGTAGGAGCTTAAAACAGATTTTTTTTTAAGCATAAGTAGTAAAATTAATAAAGATATTGTATGTATGAATGAAGGGAGGAGTCTAACATTTGGTGGTTGGGTTTTCAAATGTTTTACCATTGAAAAAATATATTATAATAACTATTTTAATTATATGTAAATAATGAATTAAAATAAATGTTTAAAAAATTATAATAATAAAAATAAATAATAATAAAAAATAAATTATAGCTTTTTCTTTTAGTGTATAGAGAACTTTGTGTTGTGCCATCTAACTATACTATTTGATCAGATAAAAATAGACACTTTACAGCTCAAAAATTCAAACACTCTCATGGTTTTTTGGACGTCCCACTGACCTGAAGACTCTGAGTGCGACTCGGATCCGGACGACACTTGCTTCTTACTGACTCCACCCAGGGGAAAAGTGAACACAGCTCCCGGGTCAACGCAGTCCGCAGTCAGAGCGTTGAGCGAGGGCGCGTCCCCGGCCCCGCACTGACCGCCTTTCCCCACAGCAGGGGGCGCCACAACAGGTGCGCCCCCAGACAGTTTGGCCTGCCGCTCGCCCGCCGCCACCACCCTCTCCAGATGCTGTCCCGCCGAGAAGCCGCTCCACATGCAGTCCTGGATGATGATGGAGCTCAGGTTCCCAAAAGACTCTGTGGAGGCGGCCACTCTGCAAGGCGTGTCCTGCTCCTCGTCATCCTGCCCCAAAAACTGAGACACCCATTCCAGTTTGTCCCCCAAAGTAGGGTAAAGCATCCCAACCTTAGCCGACCCCTCCACTGCCCTTATGGGGGACATGGGTGGGGTAGGTACCAGTTCGAATTTCTTCCAAATGTCCTCACTGGGGGCGGTGGACTTGAAGAAATCCTCATCGGGGTCGTCGTAGAAGTAGTGCTGGTAGTGGTCCAGGTGGTCCATGTCCCAGTGGTCATAGTGGGGCGCGGTGGAGCTGACGCCCGGCATGAGGCAGGCTGAGGGAGGCAGGGGGTCACTCCCTGTTCCTGAAGTCTGCAAACACCACCACACAGGAATTAAGGTCACATGAAGTAAGGATGAAATAAAAACATACCCACAAAACTAGAATTTATGACAAAAGGCCATTATGACTGACTGATAAAAGAGCTTATGGAGGGCTCTGTTTGGGATTGTGCGTCAAAAACCAAACGCTCCAGACATCACACATCTGCACTCCCACATTAGTTTGGAGCGTGAGCTTTTTTGCACTCTTGCTCCCACTGTCTGCAGACTCCAGTGCGCACGAGAACATTGTGTCTCTTGTACCAGTGCGTGCCCCGCGGTATTTCATATCCTTCCTTAAAGTCTTCCCAGCCTTAGTTAAACTTAAACTACCGCGTTTTTTTGTTGCTGCTGAGAAGTTCAAGTTTCGCAAGGGTTTCATTACATAACAGTGTTTTAGTAGTGTACTGTGTGTCAGGCGGGCAAACAGGGAGGAGGAGGAGATGGGAGGAGGAGAGGCGGGTTCACTCACTGGCTGCTCAGCTGATAGTACGCTCATCTAATTAGATACAAAGTGGATCGTTTAGGGAGACAGAAGTTATTGTTGTCAGCTTAAGCAATTGGTGCGGACAAGTTGTGCGTCTGTGTTCTCGCCTTCCGCGGCTCAGCGCAAAGAAAAAGTGTTAATTACGCACAGCAAATTAACGCAAAAAAGATGCAGGCGCGCAACAGAGAACTACTGCCATGAAACAATCCCATTTCAGAAAGTCGCAGCTTACCTGGAAGAGGCAGAAAGCCTGTCTGCGTCCTCATAGATCCGCTGTGAGGAAATAAATAACGAGTCCAAATGACGCTGGTGCCGTTTGAGCCGTGCGTAAAGCCGTGCGTAAAGCTTTCCGTTGGTTTGGAATACTTCTCCGATTGTCAATAAACGCGTAGTCCGTGTGGTCGCAGTCAGAGGATGGATGGGGCTTCCACTTTCTAAGCAGACCACTGCACTGTGAGAGCCGTTGCACAGAGACTTGGCTGTTATGCATAAAAGGCGGGCCGTAGTAGAGGAGCCACGCCCGCCGTTTAAAGAGCCAGTGCGCGCGGGCTTATGTGACACATTTTCATAAGGCAACACCGTGCCCTTGTGCAACGCATATTCAGACATATTTTTGTCAAAGCCTACTTATGTCACAGGGCTGTTATGCAGGCTGCATGGATATATAAACATAATCACACAGACCAACAGGAAAAGTGCCAAGAAACAGGACAAAATGGACAGTATCAACTCTCTGGGGTTTATAGGAGGCAATATTGATTCTAGAAAATACTTATATAAAATCAATACCAGGATTTTTGCCACTTAAAAACATTGCATAAATCAAAGTTGTACTGTCAAAACCAGACTTACAGAGACTTATCCATGTGTTTGTCTCCAGTAGGTTAGACGACTGTAACTGCCTCTCCCTATAAGAAAAATGCAGAACATCCAGAAGTCTGCTGCTACTCAGGACTAAACCAGAACTAAACCAGGACTAAACCAGGACTATACCAGGACTACACCAGGACTAAACCAGGACTAAAGCAGGACTCAACCAGGATTAAACCAGGGCTAAACATGGACTACACCAGGACTAAACCAGGACTAAAGCAGGACTCAACCAGGATTAAACCAGGGCTAAACATGGACTACACCAGGACTACACCAGGACTAAACCAGTACTAAACCAGGATTAAACCAGGACTAAACCAGGGCTAAACCAGGACTAAACCAGGGCTAAACTAGGACTAAACCAGGACTACACCAGGACTAAAGCAGGACTAAACCAGGACTAAACCAGGACTACACTAGGACTACACCAGGACTAAACCGGGACTAAACCAGGACTAAACCAGGACTAAACATGGACTAAACATGGACTACACCAGGACTAAAGCACGACTAAACCAGGATTAAACCAGGGCTAAACATGGACTACACCAGGACTAAACCAGGACTACACTAGGACTAAACATGGACTACACTAGGACTAAAGCACGACTAAACCAGGATTAAACCAGGGCTAAACATGGACTACACCAGGACTAAAGCACGACTAAACCAGGACTAAACCAGGACTAAACATGGACTACACTAGGACTAAACCAGGACTACACCAGGACTAAACCGGGACTAAACCGGGACTAAACCAGGACTACACCAGGACTAAACCGGGACTAAACCAGGACTAAACCCAGGACTAAACCAGGACTAAACCAGGACTGAACCAGGATTAAACTGGGATTAAATATGGTGAATCAGTGTCTTCCTGAAGATGTGAGACGGGCCTCAACTTTGACAGTGATTAAATCCAGGCTCAGTCGGTTCAGTTTAGCTGCATATGACTGAAAGGGTTTTATTCTGCACTTTTATCTTTTAGTATTAGTTTTATGATGATTATTTATGTTTTAATTTGTTCTATTGTCTTTTTTATTCTGTAAAGCACTTTCATTTACTTTGTGTGCGAATTGTGCTGTACAAATAAACTCGCCTTGCCTTATATAATGAGAATACTATCACGTTTCAAAATCGGTCTAACTGGATGTTTGCAGCATATTCTAATGTTGTGTAAATATGTGGTTTAATTTCATTCAAATATAAATGTCCCAGTAAGGCTCCTGTCCAAACCCTCTTGATTTTGTGTTCGGCTTCTGTGTAAAAGTAAAACACAAAGTCATTTATAATTTTGAATGTGCTGAATCGATAACATTACTTTATCAGAACATTACATAACCCCAGACTCCGAGTCTACAGTCATTAGCGTGTTTAGCGTGTGTTTGCACATACACAGTCTTTCCTGGAGCAGTTGTGTGTTGGCATCAGACACAGGCATCTCACAGACCTGCGATCAATGAGCAGCCATGATGTGGTGCTGCTCTGAGCCCGGGTCAATACAGAAACGATGATCTGTCTACAGCGAGGTCCCTGTGTGTACGAGCCACACACTCTCCACTGCTGACCACGCAACCACGCCTCACCGTCCAAAACCTCACCACGAAAATGTGCTTCTGAGTCATTTAAAAACATCAGTTTGTTCATTTGCATGTACCAAGAATCTTCTGTTTTAAATTGCTCATGACAAATTCTTTTCATTCTCAATTTTTGACTTAATTCGATGGGATAAAGTCATAAACTGTATAAACCTACAATGTTCAGCTTCAGAAAATGAAGCTAATCGAAGCTAGCAGTTATAGCGGCTAATTTTGAGCCATTTTCTATATTTGTAATTCCAACCACGAGTATCATAGCAACCAAAGAGCCAATCCAGAGAGAGGCTGCCCCTTCCCACCTGCATCGCTGGTTAAGTAGGGAGCCGGCGCTTAGCAACACTGTCAATCAAACCTGTTGCTAACGCTCTGGAAAAAAAATAGTTTTGTCTGTGTTTAATGTTCATATCTTGATTTACAGAGCGAAATAAAAACCCCAGGATCATGTAGAGTTGGTTAATATGAACAATTAAGACATTATGAGTCTGACAGCAGAAGTTACAGAGAGAGGAGACACAGTTTTTCAATAGAAAGTGGAATGAAGCCAGAGTTACTTGAACCAGAAGCACGCCCATGATCATTTCCTATTTTGAATGAGCGGCTAGCACATTAGCTATGTCGTTTTGTATATACAGTCTATGGTTAATTCTGGATATCTCACAAGTAGTTCCGGCAACAGTTAAATCACATTCTGTATCAATGCTCTGCGGTGATCGCCATGACATCACCATAGCAACGGGTAAACAAATGCTCAAAGCTCTGAGTAGAATGTAGGGACTAGCTTCATTTAAAACACTGAAATCACTTAAATATTTGACATTTACAGACAGGGAACAGGTTTTTCACATTCACAGGTGAGACGTTTTAGTTTGTAACCGTGGTAACAGCGCATTAAACAATGAGGAGCTGTGCGTTCTACAGTTTTAACTTAAAATGTTTTGAACGCATAGCTCCTCGTTGCTTAATGCTCACAAAACACATCACATGAATATAATCTTTAATGCTTTTGAAAGAATTAAAACCTTAACATCAGTCTGTGCAACAATTTGACAGGTTTGAAATGTTCACGTTCAAATTATGGGTAATACACAAAAATATAATATCACAATTTTCTAGAGATTTTTACTATTATCACATCATTAAACATGTCGTCAGGAGGAAACGTGAGCAGTTGGAGCCAGAGTCGATGGCGCCGGAAGTGCGACCATGCTCACTTCCTGTTTGTAACACGGCAGCTAGCATGTTAGCTATGTCAGTTTATATACAAAGCCCAAATATAAAAAGATACAGAGGAGTCGAGAGGAGGAGATAAAGAGGTCTGTGGTCCCGGGCCCCAGAGTCTTAGGGGCCCTGAATTAGACCCTCTTTTATTAATTAATATCAGGGGGGGGGGGGCATGTGAGCCGTTCTTGCCCCGGGGCCTCCAAATCTCTGTCGACGGCCCTGAAAACCTGAAAACAAAGTAACTGCATGAATTCGCCCTGGATGATAAGATAAGGACCTCAGATTGTTCTAAATGTCATAATGTTATAAAAAGCACAAACATTTATGGTTTTTTCACAGCACAATGCAGACGGCGTGAAATCTGAGAGAGGAGCAGAGGAGAGGAGAGAAAGAAGAGCAGAGGAGAGAAAGAAGAGCAGAGGAGAGGAGAGAGAGGAGCAGAGGAGAGGAGAGAAAGAAGAGCAGAGGAGAGAAGAGAAAGAAGAGCAGAGGAGAGGAGAGAAAGAAGAGCAGAGGAGAGAAGAGAAAGAGGAGCGGAGGAGAGAGAGGAGTAGAGGAGAGAGGAGCAGAGGAGAGAGAGGAGCAGAGGAGAGGAGAGAAAGAAGAGCAGAGGAGAGAAGAGAAAGAGGAGCAGAGGAGAGAAGAGAAAGAAGAGCAGAGGAGAGAAGAGAAAGAGGAGCAGAGGAGAGAGGAGAAAGAGGAGCAGAGGAGAGAGGAGCAGAGGAGAGGAGAGAAAGAAGAGCAGAGGAGAGAAGAGAAAGAGGAGCAGAGGAGAGAAGAGAAAGAAGAGCAGAGGAGAGAGGAGAAAGAGGAGTAGAGGAGAGAGGAGCAGAGGAGAGAGAGGAGCAGAAGAGAGAGGAGAGGAGAGAGAGGAGCAGAGGAGAGAGAGGAGCAGAGGAGAGAGGAGAAGAATCAAGAGGAGAAGAGGAGAGCTTAAAATCACGTCTGTTTCTACTGTAACATTTTCTCTCAGTTCTGAAAAGTCCTTATCTTCAAGTGCCACCTTTGAAGGAGTGATCAGAAGAACAGGGACAAGCATCCTTCAGAGTGAGACGCCCTCAGAGTAAGACACCTTCAGAGTGAGACACCTTCAGAGTGAGACGCCCTCAGAGTAAGACACCCTCAGAGTAAGACACCTTCAGAGTGAGACACCTTCAGAGTGAGACGCCCTCAGAGTAAGACACCTTCAGAGTGAGACACCTTCAGAGTGAGACGCCTTCAGAGTAAGACACCCTCAGAGTAAGACACCTTCAGAGTGAGACACCTTCAGAGTGAGATGCCTTCAGAGTGAGACGTTTTCAGAGTGAGATGCCTCCAGAGTGACAACTTCAGAGTAACGACTTCAGAGTGAGACACCTTGAGAGTGAGGCACCTTCAGAGTGAGACATCTTCAGAGTGAGCCGCCTTCAGAGTGAGCCGCCTTCAGAGTGAGGCGCCTTCAGAGTGAGACGTCTTCAGAGTGAGACGCCTTCAGAGTGAGACGTCTTCAGAGTGAGACATCTTCAGAGTGAGGCGCCTTCAGAGTGAGACGTCTTCGGAGTGAGACGCCTTCAGAGTGAGGCGCCTTCAGAGTGAGATGTCTTCGGAGTGAGATGCCTTCAGAGTGAGAAGTCTTCAAAGTGAGACGCCTTCAGAGTGAGACGTCTTCAGAGTAAGACACCTTCAGAGTAAGACACCTTCAGAGTAAGACACCTTCAGAGTGAGATGCCTTCAGAGTGAGACGTTTTCAGAGTGAGATGCCTCCAGAGTGACAACTTCAGAGTAACGACTTCAGAGTGAGACACCTTCAGAGTGAGACGCCTCCAGAGAGACCCCTTCAGAGTGGCGTCTTCAGAGTGAGACACCTTGAGAGTGAGGCACCTTCAGAGTGAGATATCTTCAGAGTGAGCCGCCATTCAGAGTGAGACGTCTTCAGAGTGAGACGTCTTCAGAGTGAGACGTCTTTAGAGTGAGACGTCTTCAGAGTGAGGCGCCTTCAGAGTGAGACGTCTTCGGAGTGAGACACCTTCAGAGTGAGGCGCCTTCAGAGTGAGACGTCTTCAGAGGACACATCTGTGGACTAGTAAAAGACCTGAATTATTTATGTGTAGAACAGTCAGTTGATGTTTAAGTCTGTTTGAAAAGGAGGAGAAATAAAACCTCCTCATCGTGGGTTTATTTGGGAGGTGCAGTTTAGTATCGATTTGTCTGAACTCTGAGCTGTGGCCGTGTTTTTTGTGAAATTGTATCAGTAGGAAATGTTTTGTTTTGGGGGTTGAACCTGCAGCTCATTTGGTCTGAGCTCAAATATAAAACACGATTATAAAAAACACGTGATTATAACAAACATGTGATTATAACAAACACGTGATTATAACAAACATGTGATTATAACAAACATGTGATTATAACAAACATGTGATTATAACAAACATGTGATTATAACAAACATGTGATTATAGCAAACACGTGATTATAACAAACATGTGATTATAACAAACATGTGATTATAACAAACATGTGATTATAACAAACATGTGATTATAGCAAACACGTGATTATAACAAACACGTGATTATAACAAACACATGATTATAACAAACATGTGATAATAACAAACACGTGATTATAACAAACATGTGATTATAACAAACACGTGATTATAACAAACATGTGATTATAACAAACATGTGATTATAACAAACACATGATTATAACAAACACGTGATTATAACAAACACGTGATTATAACAAACACGTGATTATAACAAACATGTGATTATAACAAACACGTGATTATAACAAACACGTGATTATAACAAACATGTGATTATAACAAACATGTGATTATAACAAACATGTGATTATAGCAAACATGTGATTATAACAAACATGTGATTATAGCAAACACGTGATTATAACAAACACATGATTATAACAAACATGTGATAATAACAAAGACGTGATTATAACAAACATGTGATTATAACAAACATGTCATTATAGCAAACATGTGATTATAACAAACATGTGATTATAGCAAACACGTGATTATAACAAACACGTGATTATAACAAACGTGATTATAACAAACACGTGATTATAACAAACACGTGATTATAACAAACACGTGATAATAACAAACGTGATTATAACATGAGTATAACAGGCTGTTTGTAAATTACCAGAGCTGATTCTGTTTTGCTCATCTTTCTCTTCTCTCCTCTGCTCTTCTTTCTCTTCTCTTCTCTGCTCCTCTCTCCTCTGCTCCTCTCTTCACTGCTCCTCTCTCCTCTGCTCCTCTCTCCTCTGCTCATCTCTCCTCTGCTCCTCTCTTCCCTCTCTCTTTCCTCTCTTTCCTCTCTGCTCTCTCTCTCTCCTCTGCTCCTCTCTCTCCTCTGCTCCTCTCTCTCTCCTCTCTCTCTCTCTCCTCTCTCCTCTCTCTCTCTGCTCCTCTCTCCTCTGCTCCTCTCTCTCCTCTGCTCCTCTCTTCTCTGCTCCTCTCTTCTCTGCTCCTCTCTCCTCTGCTCCTCTCTCTCTTCTCTGCTCCTCTCTCCTCTGCTCCTCTCTCTCCTCTGCTCCTCTCTATCCTCTGCTCCTCTCTTCTCTGCTCCTCTCTCCTCTGCTCCTCTCTCTCCTCTGCTCCTCTCTCCTCTGCTCCTCTCTCTCCTCTGCTCCTCTCTCTTCTCTGCTCCTCTCTCCTCTGCTCCTCTCTCTCCTCTGCTCCTCTCTCCTCTGCTCCTCTCTTCTCTGCTCCTCTCTTCTCTCTCCTCCCCAGATGCAAATGACGGGAGGTCATTTGCAGAAGGCATCACATCATCCGAAAGGCAAAAGCATTTACTTTTTTTGTGTGCTGTGTTTATTTTGAGTTTTTTTTCTTTGCAGCTGATGTTTTCAATATTCCCTGGGGACGTGATGCTAGCTGTAGGCACTGCTCTGTCTGAAGCTCTGTTAGACTTTAATCTGAGTTTTGTTTAGACACAATCTGACCAGGAAGAATTGACTTATCTGAACTACAACAGATGAGCTGATTTGTGCTGTCAGACAAGTCCCTCTCACGTAACATTACAGTCACTGCTAGCTAGCATTGTGTCACCATGGTAACTGCTGAACATTCCGCCATAGACACACATGTAAATTGATATATTTATATGACACTTTTCACCCATTCACCAGAAACAGAGCAAATATTGTTCCCTTAAACCACAGAACGCAGCAGATGAGCCATCACGCCGAAGGCAACGTGCGATGAAAGGAAACGAGATTGCTTCATGCTTTATGCTAAACCGGCATCATTTTAAAAGGTGACATTTTTTACATCTTACGTAACGCTAAATTGGTCATTGTCTAAAATGGATGAAGGTGATACGGCACAGACGAGAGGCTCTGGCCGCAGATCAGCTCTCGTTTCTTTCTCCTTGCTTCCTTGTCCTTGTTTCCTCTCCTCGATCCTCCATTTTTCAGCTGTCAATCAAATGTGCCATATTATGTGGTGTCCCAAAGCTCCGAGGAGACAAGGGAAGGAGGCCAGAGAGGAGGGATGAGCGAGGGAAGGAGGCCGCAGAGGAGGGATGGGCGAGGGAAGGAGGCCGCAGGGGAGGCATGAGCGAGGGGAAGGAGACCGCAGAGAAGGTATGAGCAAGGGGAAGGAGGCCGCAGGGGAGGCATGAGCAAGGGAAGGAGGCCCCAGAGAGGAGGCATGAGCGAGGGAAGGAGCAAGGGGAAGACCATAGAGGGAGACACGAGCGAGGGAAGGAGACCAGAGAGGAAGCTGATGAGCGATAAAAGGAGGCCGCAAAGGAGGCAAGAATGAAAGAATGAGGGAGGGAGACCACAGAGGAGGCGTGAGCGAGCGAAGGAGGCCATAGAGGAGAAATAGCGAGGGAAGGAAACTACAGAGTAGACACAAATGAGGGAAGGCCACAGAGGAGATGAGCGAGGGAAGGAGACCACAGAGGAGGCATCAGAGATCCATTTTCTTCCACTTATCTGGGGCCTGGCAGCCGTCCAAGCAGGCACTCCCAGACTTCCCTCATCCCAGACACTTCCTCCAGCTCCTCCAGTGGGACCCCAAGGTGTTCCCAGGCCAACCAAGAGATATAGTCCCTCCAGTGTGTCCTGGGGCTTTCCTGGGGCCTCCCCCCGGTGGGACATGGAGCCCTGGGGCCTCCTCTGCTTCTCTGCTCCTCGCTCTCCTCTCTCCTCTGCCCCTCTCCTCTGCTCCTCTGCTTCTCTCTCTTCTGCCCCTCTCTCTCTTCTCTCCTCTCTCTCCTCTGTACCTCTCTCCTCTTTCTCCTCTGCTCCTCTCTCCTCTCTCTCCCTCTCTCCTCTCTCCTCTTTCCTCTCTCTTCTCTTCCCCTCTCTCCTCTACTCCTCTTTCTCCTCTGCTCCTCTCTTCCCCTCTCTCCTCTGCTCCTCTGCTCCTCTTTCTCCTGTGCTCCTCTCTCCTTTCTCCTCTCTCTTCTCTTCCCCTCTCTCCTTTGCTTCTCCGCTCCTCTCTCCTCTGCTCCTCTGTCCCTTGCTCTCCTCTGTTCCTCTCTCTCTTCTCTTCCCCTCTCTCCTTTGCTCCTCTCTCCTTTGCTCCTCTCCTCCTCACCCATTTCGTGCAGAGTCAAGAAGAGGCAGGTGGTGAGGAAAGACAGATGAGCCGCGTCCGCCCTGTCCACTTGGGGTCACTGTTCACATGATCACGGCTCCGCCCCCTTCACCTCCGACCTTCTGCATGACTAATCTATGAAGACGTCGTCAGGAGGGAATCGGACGTGTGTCTGGGACGGGACACTGACTGAAGGTCATTACAATAATTCACCTGTTAATGTGTTTGACCTTTGACCTCTGCATGTCCCGGCGTGTCTGGACAAACCACGAGCCGACGGTGAACCTCAGAACATTATTTTTATCGCACACAGAATTATGTCGCATAGAAATGAGGTCAGATCCTTTCATGTGCTCCACTTTACACCCACTTCTACTGTCCAAAACCAGCTTTAAAGCCTCACTGTGGAACATTTCTGGTTTCTGCAACTCGCCACAGATCTGAGGAGTCACAAGTTCAGTTGGTAGGAGCTTGCCCAAGGACACAACAGCAGCATTCATCTGTGGGAGCTGGAGTCGCACCGTCAACCTGTGAGTCAGTGGGTCTCACCGCTCGACCAGTGATGTTTATGTGAAGAGATCGGGATTTGAACTGCCAACCTTCAGATCAGTGAAACGCTCTACCAACTGAGCCACTGTCGCTCCAGATCTGTGGAGATTTGTGTGCTCCTCTGCTCCGCGCTCTCTTCTGCTCCTCTCTCATCTGCTTCTATCTCATCTGCTCCTCTGCTCCTCTCTCCTCTGCTTCTATCTTCTCTACTCCTCTCTCTCCTCTTCCCCTTTCTCTCCTCTGCTCCTCTCTCTCCTCTCTCCTCTGTTTCTAGCTTCTCTGCTCCTCTCTCCTCTCTCTCCTCTCTCTCTCTGTTTCTAGCTTCTCTGCTCCTCTCTCCTCTCTCTCCTCTCTCCTCTGCTCCTCTGTTCTCTACTCCTCTCTCTCCTCTCTCCTCTTCCCCTTTCTCTCCTCTGCTCCTCTCTCATCTGCTCCTCTCTTCTCTGCTCCTCTCTCTCCTCTTCCCCTTTCTCTCCTCTGCTCCTCTCTCTCCTCTCTCCTCTGTTTCTATCTTCTCTACTCCTCTCTCTCCTCTCTCTCCTCTCTCCTCTGCTCCTCTCTCCTCTCTCCTCTGTTTCTATCTTCTCTGCTCCTTTCTCTCCTCTGCTCCTCTCTTTTCTGCTCCTCTCTCTCTCCTCTAATCCTCTTTCTCCTCTCTCCTCTTCCCCTTTCTTTCCTCTGCTCCTCTCTCCTCTGCTTCTATCTTCTCTGCTCCTCTTTCCTCTCTCCTCTCTCCTCTCTCCTCTGCTCCTCTGTTCTCTACTCCTCTCTCTCCTCTTCCCCTTTCTCTCCTCTGCTCCTCTCTCTCCTCTGTCCTCTGTTTCTATCTTCTCTGCTCCTCAATCCTACACTCATATATGTATTTTTTATGCAATTATTTAAACTAAATGAATAGCAAAAGACGACATTTAAATCTGTCAGCCTCAACGACCGTATTCAACCCTCATTAACCCCCCATTGTTCTCTTTGTTCCTGTTTGCTTTGGGTCTGAGGATGGAGCTGTAGATCGGTGTTTCTTTCTGTTTTATTGTCCTGTGTTTGTCTGGTCTCTCAAAAACAGTTATAATCACACGTCTACCACACACACTCTGGTTTGCACTGTTCAAACTGCTCTGCACAAGTTTTACCAGCCAGAAAAAAAACTTCAATTGTGTCAAACTGTGAGCAGCCGATGAACTGAATCTCTGAAAACAGCAGAACATACGACATGACCCCAGGTTTGAATAACTGTATGAAAACAAACACTATAGCGCTCACATATTCCAATCCCACACGTGACCTTCTGAGTGTCCTGCTGCTGTCAGGCCGATGAGAACCCACTCAGACGCTAGTGGGAGCGACCTCGGGGAAAGAAGTCGCCTGATTTGTCTGTTATTAATGTTCATAACTTGATTTATGGACAAAATAGCAAAATCAAAACCCCAGGATCATGTAGAGGGTTAGTACGAAGATTTAAGACCAAAATGACGAGTCTGACAGCAGCAGGTACAGAGAGAGAGGCCACAGTTTTTCAATAGAAAGTGAATTGGAGCCAGAGCCGATGGAGCCAAAAGCGTGCCCGTGATCACTTCCTGTTTGGAACGTAGCAGCTAGCAGGTTAGCTATGTCCATTTATATAAACAGGTACAGATCATCTATTCTTTTATGCGGTGAATGGATTTGTACATGAAGAAGAAGAAGAAGAAGAAGAAGAAGAAGTAGAAAAAGAAGAAGAAGAAGTAGAAGAAGAAGTAGAAGAAGTAGAAGAAGTAGAAGAAGAAGAAGTAGAAGAAGAAGAAGAAGACTTAACAGTACATTTTTTTACACTCATACGACACCACCTGTGCTCACCGTGAACTCCACCTGCCCCACCAGTGTACTGTACTTCAACTCCACCTGCCCCACCAGTGTGCTGTACGTGAACTCCACCTGCCCCATCAATGTTCTGTACATGAACTCCACCTGCCCCACCCGTGTACTGTACTTCACCACCAGTGTGCTCCACGTGAACTTCACTTTGAGCCGTGCTTCATCAGTCTCTTTAACAGGTTCTCCGGGTCTGTCCAGCCCGAGCCGCAGTGTGGTTCCTCTGGGTGAACCTCACGCTCATCTCAGCCTGATCCGGGACAAAGTTTATTAAAACAGTTCTGCGTTTGGCCACAGAAACCATGGTCCAAACACGACGAGCTTCCAGGTCAATGTTTGTCCCAGAGTCTGCAGCCGGTGTCCCAGCAGACTGAAGAGGGGAGCCAGCCGAGGACAACCACAGGTGTCCCAGAGTCTGCAGCCAGTGTCCCAGCAGACTGAAGAGGGGAGCCAGCCGAGGACAACCACAGGTGTCCCAGAGTCTGCAGCCAGTGTCCCAGCAGACTGAAGAGGGGCGCCGGCTGAGGACAGGACAAACACAGGTGTCCCAGAGTCTCTTCTCGTTGGCAGGAGGCACAGAGGCTCTGATCTCGGGTCCAAATGGGTCACATGTCTGTTTGTGATGCACAGACGAGGTTCTTCATCTCTGTCACCACGAGTCTGGACCAGTCCCTCACCTGGACCTGGACCATGTGACTCACCTGGACCATGTGACTCACCTGGACCATGTGACTCACCTGGACCATGTGACTCACACGCTGATATTCCTCCTCTGTCTTCAGCAGCTCTCATTGCATTCTGGGTAGAAAACAACTCAGAAGCAGGCTGTCAGGACAGACTGTACTGTAGAGAGAGAGGGAGAGAGAAGAGAGAGAGAAGGAGAGGGGGGAGAGACGGAGAGGCACAGGGGGAGAGGGAGAGAGAAGAGAGAGAGAAGGAGAGGGGGGAGAGACGGAGAGGGACAGAGGGAGAGGGAGAGAGGGGGAGAAAGAGAGACAGGAAGAGCATCAGGGGGAGAGAGGGAGAGGGACAGAGGGAGAGAGACAGAGGGAGAGAAACAGAGGGAGAGAGAAGAGAGAGGGAGAGAGAAGGAGAGGAGGGAGAGACGGAGAGGGACAGGGGGAGAGGGAGAGAGAGAGGGAGAAAGAGAGACAGGAAGAGCGTCAGGGGGAGAGAAGGAGAGGGACAGAGGGAGAGAGAAGAGAGAGGGAGAGAAAGGGAGAGAGAAGGAGAGGGGGGAGAGACGGAGAATGACAGGGGGAGGGGGAGAGAGAGGGCGAAAGAGGGAGAGGAAGAGAGTCAGGGTGAGAGAGGGAGAAGAGGGAGGAAGAGAGTAGAGAGAGAAGAAGAGGGGGAGAGAGGGAGAGATACAGGGAAAGAGAAGAGAGAGGGAGAGATGGGTAGGGGGAGAGGGAGAGAGAGAAAGAGAGAGAGGGAGAAAGAAGAGAGACAGGGAAGAGAGGAGGAGGAGAGAAGGAGAAATGAGAGGGAGAAATGAAAGGGAGAGAGAGATAGGGGAAGGATAGAAGAGAAAGGGAGAGAGAAAAGAGAGGGAGCGATGGTCGGGGGAGAGAGACAGAGAGAGACAGAGAGAGGGAGAGAGAAAAGAGAGGGAGAGAGAAGGTAGAGGGAGAGAGAGGGAGAGGGAGAGAAAACAGACAGAGGGAGAGAGACAGAGAGGGAGAGAGAAGCAGAGAGTGAGAGAGAGAGGGAAAGAGAGGAAGACAGAACAGAGAGCGGGAGAGAGAAGAGAGAGAGAAGAGCGGGAGAGGGGGAGAGGAGGAGCGAGAGAGAGAGAGGGAGAGGAAGAAAGTCAGGGGGAGAGGCAGAGAGGTGGTGAGTGTGAAAATTGAGGTGACAGAATAACAAGAGAAAAAAAGAGGAAACTGGATCTTATTATGTAGGAAAACTGATAAAGGAGGATTTACACAAGACACTCAAAACTCTTTACATCAAGGAACCACTGACCCACATATTCACACACACACACACACACACACACACACACACACACACACACACACACTGGGGCCAGGTGGGTTAAGTGTCTTGCCCAAGGACACAACAGTAGCGTTCATCTGTGGGAGCTGAAACTGACGGCTCGACCAATGACCAAACACTCTACCAACTGAGCCACTGTCCTTCAAAATGTACACTCCTGCTACTAATACAAGTTGCGTTTCTTGTTTGTTGTGATCCCAAACGTGCCGATCGCCGCAGGAGGCTGGAGGTTTGATGGGGGAGGAAACAGACGTTCACAGGAACAGGCTTGAAGAACATTACATAACTCGTATTCTGCTGCGTGAGGCATTCTTGGGCGTTACACACATGTACACACTGGCCACCGGCTCAGGCACACATGTTCAGCCAGAGGAGCAACGCACTCGGTCCTGACACCTCAACAATCGAGAAATCTCAGGGTCATAAACGAACCAGACGTGAACTTTAGCAGCCACGTCGAATCCATAACATCTGCAGCTTTTTATCATCAAAAAACACGACAAAGATCAAAGATGTACTGTCAAAATCAAAGTTACAGAGACTTATCCGTGTGTCTCCAGTGGGTTAGACGACTGTAACGGACTGAAGTCTGTAAGACAACAGCAGAACATCCAGGACTAAACCAGGACTAAACATGGACTAAACCAGGTCTAAACCAGACTAAACATAGACTAAACCAGGACGAAACCAAGACTAAACCAGGCCTAAACATGGACTAAACATGGACTAAACCAGGACAAAACCAGGACTAAATCAGGACAAAAGCAGGACTGAAGCAGGACTAAACCAGGACTAAACATGGACTAAACCAGGACTAAACCAGGACTAAACCAGGACTGAACCAGGACTAAACCAGGACTAAACCCGGACTAAACATGGACTAAACATGGACTAAACCAGGACTGAACCTGGACTAAACATAGACTAAACCAGGACTAAACCAGGCCTAAACCAGGCCTAAACATGGACTAAACCAGGACTGAACTAGGACTAAACCAGGACTAAACCAGGACTGAACCAGGACTAAACCAGGACTAAACCAGGACTAAACCAGGACTAAACCAGGGCTAAACATGGACTAAACATGGACTAAACCAGGACTAAACCAGGACTAAACCAGGACTAAACCAGGGCTAAACATGGACTAAACATGGACTAAACCAGGACTAAACCAGGACTAAACCAGGGCTAAACATGGACTAAACCAGGACTAAACCAGGACTAAACCAGGACTAAACCAGGACTAAACCAGGGCTAAACATGGACTAAACATGGACTAAACCAGGACTAAACCAGGGCTAAACCAGGACTAAACCAAGACTAAACCAGGACTAAACCAGGACTAAACCAGGACTAAACCAGGACTAAACCAGGACTAAACATGGACTAAACATGGACTAAACATGGACTAAACCAGGACTGAACCAGGACTAAACCAGGACTAAACCAGGACTAAACCAGGACTAAACCAGGACTAAACCTGCCTGACCTTTATTCATCTGAAGAGTCTTGGATGAGCAGTGAAACATCTTCACTTCTACAACGATTTGTCCAGTTGACAGATTTAAACTTGGTCTTTTGCTTTAATAATCTTAATTGTCTGGATTATGACAGAACCAAAGTCTTATTAAATCATTTTAAACATGAAGTAGCTCATTCACAGTTTTGCAGCATCCACAAATATCACAATAAACATCTTTGTGAGAGAGTTTGAAATCATCACATCCCAGACTGTGATAAATATTGAAACTAAAGCCCGAGCAGCAGAATGAAGCAATATTTAGCCATAGAAGTGACTTTTCAACTGTCCGCAGCTCAAATGTTTTCATATTATAACAAAAATAACTCAAAAATAACTAAATACTGACCTCTGAAAAGTCAGTTTTGCAGAATAGGCCTGATATCTCTGAAGGGCTGACATTCAAACTTTAGATTTAACTCCGACTCTCTGTCTGTACCTAATAAAATGGCCGCTGATCGTTCGGAGACTACCCATCATGCTCTAGTCGTTCACACACAGATATAGTAAACAAATGCAACACTCGTCCTCCATCGTTTCCCCTGATCACCTGCTGTTTTTTGGTTCTCGTGTTGCATAAGCGTCTGGGGTTTGGAGTGTCTACGTGGGCTTCACATATGCTCATTTACATTAACACTTTTAAGGAATTGTGCAAGGCGTTTACGATTAAGACATGCAGAAGACGAAGGGACGAGGACATGCGAAGAGGACGGGTTTGGAGAGGTCAAAATGGAGGTGAAGAGGGTTTGATATAAAGACGGTTAGCAAAACTCAGACAAGACTGAAACAGAAAGAATCAGCAGTCACCTGACTCTCTCTAAAAAACCTTCAAATCAGGTCAGAAATCTAGACTCAGACTTGAACTTCAAATTAATAACATCTGCAGCTGTTCACCATCTAAAAACATGACAAAAATCTAAGTTATACTGTCAAAACCAGACTTAAACAGACTTATCCTCATGTTTGTCTCCAGCAGGTTGAACGATATGGCCCAGGACCAAAGTACAACTCCCATATGTTACATGTTACTGACATATGACCCGTGTCACACTCTGAGACCCTCAGGGACCAGCCTCCTGCTGCAGCCCAGAGACAGGACTGAACCAGGCCTAAACCAGGACTGAACCAGGGCTAAAACAGGACTAAACCGGGACTGAACCAGGGCTAAAACAGGACTGAACCAGGGCTAAAACAGGACTAAAACAGGGCTAAAACAGGACTGAACCAGGGCTAAAACAGGACTAAAACAGGGCTAAAACAGGACTGAACCAGGGCTAAAACAGGACTAAAACAGGGCTAAAACAGGACTGAACCAGGGCTAAAACAGGACTGAACCAGGACTAAAACAGGACTAAACCGGGACTGAACCAGGGCTAAAACAGGACTGAACCAGGGCTAAAACAGGACTAAAACAGGACTGAACCAGGGCTAAAACAGGACTAAAACAGGACTGAACCAGGGCTAAAACAGGACTGAACCAGGGCTAAAACAGGACTAAAACAGGACTAAACATGGACTAAACCGGGACTAAAACAGGGCTAAAACAGGACTAAACCGGGACTAAAACAGGGCTAAAATAGGACTAAAACAGGACTGAACCAGGGCTAAAACAGGACTAAACCGGGACTAAACCAGGACTGAAAAAGGTCTAAACCAGGACTAAAACAGGTCTAAAACAGGACTAAACCGGGACTAAAACAGGGCTAAAACAGGACTAAACCAAGACTAAACCAGGACTAAACCAGGTCAAAATCAGGTGTGAAACAGGACTGAACCAGGTCTGAACCAGGACTGAACCAGGACTGAACCAGGACTGAACCAGGACTGAACCAGGGCTAAACCAGGTCTGAACCAGGACTAAACCAGGTCTAAAACAGGACTAAACCAGGTCTAAAACAGGACTAAAACAGGACTAAACCAGGTCTGAACCAGGACTGAACCAGGTCTAAAACAGAACTAAACCAAGACTAAACCAGGACTCAACCAGGTCTAAATCAGGTGTAAAACGGGACTAAACCAGGACTAAACCAGGACTAAACCAGTTGATTCAGTGTTTCAGTTTTGTGCAGTTAAAACCTGGAACATTCTTCTTGAAGATGTGAGACAGGCCTCGACTTTGACAATGTTTAAATCTGGATTCTGATCTGATTGGTCGTCACCTGAACCTCAGCACCTGCAGCCAGCCATGACTCAGAGCTAGTGCAGCCGCTGCAGCTCAGAGAGTGAATTCTGCAGGTTCTGAGGTTCTTTCACCTGAGGCCTGTCCATAAACAGAGACACACCTGCCTGTGTCTCTGTGCAGGACAAGCCTCTGGACACAGTTTGATCACATCACATTTTAAAACAGCAGGTGACCTTTCCTTGAACATTCAGAGCTAAAATAACCTCTGTGTGACCCACTCATTCACAATCACCAAGCAACCATTATTAGTTTTTCATTTATTTCTTTATTTCCAGTTTTCAAAGCGATTGAAATATATAAACTCTTCCATTCAGGGATGTTTTCATTGTAGAAAGAACAAATGTGCTTCAAAGGTAATTTATGAAACAGCCTGGACAAAACATTAAAACGCTCCAAAAAAATTTACACATTTTACCAAGTCTACATGTCCAGTTTTACAGGAAAATATAGAGACTAGAATAAACCATGTAACTTATTTTATAAAGCTTACACACTAAACATAATGTATGTGTGCCTGTGTGAATATGCATGTGTCCAGATCTGTGTGTCTGCTTGTGTGTATGTATTTTTGTGTTTTTTTATGTTATTTTTGTGTTATTTTGGTGTTATTTCTTGAATTATTTTTGTGTAATTTTTGTGTTCTTTTTGAGTTATTTTTGAGGTATTTTTGTGTCTGCTTGTGTGTATGTATTTTTGTGTGTTTTTATGTATTTTTTATGTTATTTTTGTGTTATTTCTTGAGTTATATTTAAGTTGGTTTTTTTTTTTTAGATACTTTAGTGTTATTTTTGTGTAATTTCTTTTGTTATTTTTGTGCCTTTTTTGTGTTTTTTTTTTTTTTGTATTTTTCATTTTTCATTTTGTATATTTCATTTTAGTTTTATTTTGATGTTATTTTGAGTTATTTTTGTGTAATTTTTGTGTTATTTTTGGGGGGTTTTTTGTGTTATTTTTTGTGTCATTTTTGTGTTATTTTTGAGTCATTTTTGTTTTATTTTTACGTTATTTTTGCCTAATTTTTGTGTTATTTTGTGTTATTTCTGTGTAATTTTTGTGTTATTTTGTGTTATTTCTGTGTAATTTTTGTGTTATTTTGTTTTATTTTCATTTTGAATAAGTCATGAACCACTTGACATGATACATGATTATGCAAAGTGACTAAACTTCCCGAGCGTCTCCCGTCTCACTGTTTCTCACTGTTTCTCACTGTTTCTCGCTGTTTCTCGCTGTTTCTCACTGTTTCTTACTGTTTCTCACTGTTTCTCGCTGTTTCTCGCTGTTTCTCGCTGTTTCTCGCTCTGTCTCATCTTCTGCTGCTGTTTCTTCTGTTTTTATCTGTTATTTATTATGACTCTTACTTGTTTTCCCACTTTCCTTTTCATAATAACGAGCTGAGGCTGAGGACAGAACATTTCCTTCATACACAGCACTTTGTGACCTGATAAATATTTAAAAATGTTTATATAATGTGCCATATAAAGTACATTTTGTGTATTGTATTGTATTAGTTCCTCTGCGTGTTCTGCTCTTGCACATTTTGAATCTTCTGCTCTTTTCCTTCACCTCCTGCTCCTCAGATCACAGTGTAACGACACGCAGGGAGCCCCCTAGTGGTGAGAACAGCCTTGAACTCCACCGCTCAGAGAAAAAGCTGCTTCTGTCCTTCACTTCGGCCTCTTTGACTGGACACAGACGGGGTGAAATATCTCCACAGAGGCAGATTATTAAAGTCGCTGTTTTGGTGCTCGCTGTACAAATGCAACGCTCCAACACAAAAGCCTTGAGCGACGCCGAGAAACGATAAAGAAAACCGCACGTGGCTTTGGAACGCAGAGCTAACCTTGACGAGCTGATATAAAGCAGTTTGCAGAGAAATGTAATTGTACAGGAGATATGGACAAGCTGCTATGACAAACTATGACGAAATACACAAAATATGATCAATATATAGTCAAAGATATTTCAAATACTTCTCAAATTAAAGCTCAGACTGTTCTGATCTGTGTTTTAATGTTTCCTCGTCACAAACAGACCTGGAGTTGTGTTTTTTTGTTTCATTCACACATGTTTCACACACAAGTTCTTCTTCTCTCAAACTGAAAACACTCTGTTCCACCTTGTGATGTCATCATGTGGTAATACAGGAAGTGCTCCACTGTGTTTTTAAACTCCACAAACCTTCACTAGAATCATGTGCATCATTTCAGAAATGGAATTGCTGATCTACAACTGAACCTGGACTAAACCTGGACTAAACCTGGACTGAACCAGGACTAAACCTGGACTAAACCTGGACTGAACCAGGACTAAACCTGGACTAAACCAGGACTAAACCAGGACTAAACCTGGACTGAACCAGGACTGAACCTGGACTAAACCAGGACTAAACCAGGACTAAACCTGGACTAAATTAGGACTGAACCAGGACTAAACCAGGACTAAACCTGGACTGAACCAGGACTAAACCTGGACTAAACCAGGACTAAACCAGGACTAAACCTGGACTAAACCTGGACTAAATTAGGACTGAACCAGGACTAAACCAGCACTAAACCTGGACTAAATTAGGACTGAACCAGGACTAAACCTCGACTAAACCTGGACTAAATCAGGACTGAACCAGGACTAAACCAGGACTAAACCAGGACTAAACCAGGACTAAACCAGAACTATACCAGGACTAAACCAGGACTAAACCAGGACTAAACCTGGACTAAACCTGGACTAAACCAGGACTAAACCAGGACTAAACCTGGACTAAACCAGGACTAAACCAGGACTAAACCAGGACTAAACCTGGACTAAACCAGGACTAAACCTGGACTGAACCAGGACTAAACCAGGACTAAACCAGGACTAAACCAGGACTGACTGCTTTAAATGCAAATGGCGACTTCCTAAACACACAGCTGTTTTGTTGTGTTGAAAATGCTAATATTGACGTGTTAGCTTGAAGGCTGCAGAGCCCGAGTACAGATGGGCGTCTTGAAAGAGCCAGTTTACACAAAGAGACAAAGAGACATGGAGCTCACATCTGTTTGGAGGAAGGACGTTCGGATTGATCAGACAAATGAGTGAAGATGGAGAGGCTGAGGCGGCTGGAGTCATCACTTTAACACCAGGCTGTTGTTCACTCTGTGTTGTCTTTTGTTTTTTTTTTCAGTTTGAGGTGAGAGTAGCTCAGTTGGTGAAGCATTTGCCCCTTGATCTGAAGATTGGAGGTTTGAACACGACTCTCAGTGTCTGAAGTCCTGGTTTAGTCCATGTTTAGTCCATGTTTAGTCCATGTTTAGTCCTGGTTTAATCCTGGTTTAGTCCTGGTTTAGTCCATGTTTAGTCCTGGTTTAGTCCTGGTTCAGTCTAGGTTTAGTCCTGGTTTAGTCCTGGTTTAGTCCTGGTTTAGTCCTGGTTTAGTCCTGGTTTAGTCCTGGTTTAGTCCTGGTTTATGTCAAATCTATAGACCCACAGGTTGGTTTTGCTATTCCAGTTCCCACAGATAAATGCTGTTGTTGTGTCCTTGGGCAAGACACTTTACCCCTCGCCCCCAGTGTCTGTGTGCACTGGTGTGTGTGTGTGTGTGTGTGTGTGTGTGAGTGTGTGTGTGTGTGTGTGTGTGTGTGTGTCTGTGTGTGTGTGTGTGTCTGTGTGTGTGTGTGTCTGTGTGTGTCTGTGTCTGTGTGTGTGTGAGTGTGTGTGTGTCTGTGTGTGTGTGTGTGTCTGTGTGTGTGTGTGTGTGTGTGTGTGTGTGTGTGTGTGTGTGTGTGTGTGTGTGTGTGTTAATGCTGCTGTTGTGAGTCTTGAAGGTGAAAAATTTCTATACACAGTCAAAATTGTGTCTGTTTCCCATTTAGCAGAGATTACCCAGAATGCCGTGTGTGGCCCGTTGTTCCTGGGGCATTGTGCCTGCAGTAATCTTAATAAACAGATGGTAAACGCTGAATAAGTCATAGCTGAGTTTGTGAGGTGCTGTGGTTTTTTTTTGAGGCGCTCCCCATAACGAGGTTCAGCCCGAAGAGAACTTAAGTAACGCTCCAAAAGTAACGTGACTCTAACTGTTCAGATCCACCAGAACCTGCAGCTCCTTCAAACTTCTGCAGCTCAGATCATCACTGGGACCCACACCGCCGACCACATCACCCCCATCACTCCATCACCCCTCATCACTCCATCACCCCTCATCACTCCATCACCCCCATCACTCCATCACCCCTCATCACTCCTCCATTATCCCTCCATCCTCCATCAGCTCCTCTGGCTTCACATAAAACAAAGAATCAGCTTCAAACTCCTCCTCGTCACAATCAAAGCTCTTCAGAACATGGCTCCACAAAAACTTCTCCAACTCCTCCACCACCCTCCTCTCTCTGCTCCTCCTCCTCTTTTCCACCTCTCTCTCTCTCCTCCTCCTCCTCCTTTCTGCCCCTCTCTCTGCTCCTCCTCCTCTTTCCTCCTCTCTCTCTCGTCCTCCTCCTCCTGTTCTGCCCCCTCTCTCTCTCTGCTCCTCCTCCTCTTTCCTCCTCTCTCTCTCTTTCCTCCTCTTCCTCCTTTCTGCCCCTCTCTCTCTGCTCCTCCTCCTCTTTCCTCCTCTCTCTCTCTCCTCCTCCTCCTCCTTTCTGCCCCCCTCTCTCTGCTCCTCCTCCTCTTTCCTCCTCTCCCTCTCTCTCCTCCTCCTCCTCCTCCTTTCTGCCCCCTCTCTCTGCTCCTCCTCCTCTTTCCTCCTCTCTCTCTCTCCTCCCTCCTCCCCCTTTCTGCCCCTCTCTCTGCCTCTCCTCCTCCTCTTTCCTCCTCCCTCTTTCTCCTCCTCCTCCTTTCTGCCCCTCTCACTGCTCCTCCTCCTCTTTCCTCTCTCTCTCCTCTTCCTCCTTTCTGTCCCTCTCTCTGCTCCTCCTCCTCTTTCCTCCTCTCTCTCTCTCCTCCTCTTCCTCCTTTCTGCCCCTCTCTCTGCTCCTCCTCCTCTCTCCAACTCTCTAAATTTACAACCTGGAAAATACAACCTGGAAATTACAGGCTGGGAAATGCAACCTGGAAAATACAACTTAGAAAAAACAATCTGGAAAACACAACCTGGAAAATACAACTTGGAAAACACAACCTGGAAAATGCAACCGGGAAAAGACAACCTGGAAAACGCAGCCTCGAAAATACAGGCTGGAAAAGACAACCTCAAAAAGACAACCTGGAAAACAGAACCTGGAAAATACTAGCTGGAAAAGACAAGCTGGAAAAGACAACCTGGGAAGGACAACCTGGGAAAGACAACCTGGAAAACACAACCTGGAAAATACAACCTGGAAAATACAAGCTGGTAAAGACAACCTGGAAGACATAACCTGGAAAAGACAACCTCGAAAAGACATGATGGAAAAGACAACCTGAAAAACACAAGCTGGAAAATGCAACCTTGAAAACACAACCTGGAAAACATAACCTTGAAAAGACAACCTAGAAAACACAACTTGGAAAACACAACCTGGAAAATGCACTCTGGAAATCACAACCTGAAAGATACAACCTCGAAAAGAAATGCTGGAAAAGACAACCTGGAAACTACAGGCTGGAAAAGAAAACCTCGAAAAGACAAGCTGGAAAATGCAACCTGGAAAACACAAGCTGGAAAACATAATGTGGAAATACAACCTGTAAAATCCAGCCTGTCCTGTCAGTGTCCTGTCTGTATTAAAGCGTTAGCTGTTAGCTACATTCACGGCTCCGTCCTGGAATACCTCTGTACAGGAGGAGCGATGGGAGATAAGTGCAGATGAAAGGAGCCAGCGGAGACGTCCTCAGCGCGTAATTATTTCTAATGAGGGTTAAACGCTGCGGCTCAAAGATGGAAGCTCCATTAGCAGCGTGGGAGTGATGTTCTGTATAACGACGATTCAAAAACAAACAGTGTCCGTACATCACCTGCAGATACCTGGGATTATTTCACACTACAGCGATCGGTAATGAGAGCGAGCCGCTCCATTAGGCGCATTGAATACGGGCTGGAAAAGACAGGCTGGGAAAATACAAGATGGAAAAGACAAGATGGAAATTACAACCTGGAAAATACAACCTGGAAAATACAAGATGGAAAAGACAACCTGGAAAATACAACCTAGAAATTACAACCTGGAAAAGACAAGATGGAAATTACAACCTGGAAAATACAACCTGGAAAATACAATCTGGAAAATACAATCTGGAAAATACAAGATGGAAAAGACAAAATGAAAAGACAGGATAGAAAAGACAAGCTGGAAAAGACAAGATGGAGATTACAACCTGGAAAATGCAAGATGGAAAAGACAACCTGGAAAATACAACCTGGAAAAGACAACCTGGAAAATACAACCTGGAACATACAAGATGGAAATTACAACCTGGAAAATACAACCTGGAAAATACAAGCTGGAAAATACAAGATGGAAATTACAACCTGGAAAAGAGAAGATGGAAAATATAACTTTTTTCTTCAGTCTGCCTTGAATATTTTCTCAATGATAATTTTGAAGCACATCTCCACAGACATGCAGAGTCGATCCAAAGCCACATGGGACGACACACCCACTCTGTGAATGAACACCATATATTCATGAGGAGAGTCGCATCAGCACTCGGCCTTTAGCCCCATCACCCACCGCAAAACCTTCCCCCTCCCCAGCCAACTCCTCAGCTCTGCTCATCCCTGCAGAGGAAGACACAATACTCCAACAACGGCTTCTCCAGCTCCTCCTCGAGTGTCAAATGTGCGTTTATGTTTTTAAATGTGTGCGTATCTCTTTAAATGTTTGTGTATGTCTTTAAACGTGTGTGTATGATTTTAACTGTGAGTATATCTTTTTAAATGCGTGTGTATCTCTTTAAATATGTGTGTATCTCTTTAAATGTGTATATCTCTTTAAACATGTGTGTATGTCTTTTAATGTGTGTGTATATCTCTTTAAATGTGTGTGTATGTCTTTAAATGTGTGCATATCTCTTTAAATATGTGTGTATCTCTTTAAATGTGTATATCTCTTTAAACATGTGTGTATGTCTTTTAATGTGTGTGTATATCTCTTTAAATGTGTGTATGTCTTTAAATTTGTGTATATCTCTTTAAATGTGTGTGTATGTCTTTAAATGTGTGCATATCTCTTTAAATGTTTGTGTATGTCTTTAAATGTGTGTATATCTCTTTAAATGTGTGTATGTCTTTAAATTTGTGTATATCTCTTTAAATGTGTGTATATCTCTTTAAATGTGTGTATGTAGCATTTACCTCTTAATATGCAAATTTGACTTAGCAATAAAAGTCGCAACGGAATGGTAAGATTTAATTACTGGTAAGATAGGCTAGAATCAGAAGTTCTGGGTTCGCTCTGGGAGGTTGGGGATCAGTAACAAACACAGACCGGAGTTTAAATACAGGTACCTTTGTATTTTTTTTTTTCTTTAGAAAATGTGAGAGTGAGGACAATATACATATTTACAGTGAATAATTAAGTGCGAGGTCATGACCTTGAATAACAACATGAGCAACATTGTAAAAGTAATAAATATCAGTGTACATCAGTCCATGAATTAATCTATAGGCAGCAGTTAGCAAGTACATTGAATACATAAAAAAACCCGAATTCCCACCCAGAGTTCCTTTGGCAGGCCCTAGGTGAGGGCAGTGGTTATGAAGATGGTCTGGTGTTAATTAAAGTCCATATGAGTGATCCACTGTTCTTTCTGAACAAAGTGCGTTTGTGCATCGGGTAAAGTTCTTTTTCAGCAGTGTGTATGTGTGAGGAGCAATGGGGGGCAATGGGCAAAGAGTTCTTATCTCCTACCGCACTGGTGGAGTTGATTGTTGTTAAATTCGGATTCCTGGGTTAGCTCGCCATCATTCGGAATTAGGAACAAAGAAAAAAAAGACCCCAGCCAATTCTGAGTGACTAAATTAACATGCCACTCGCTTCCTTTTGACTCTGCTTCTTCCACATACGATATCTGCTGCAGCCCTCTCAGGTGCTACCCCCACGCCTTGAGATCGCACGACCCACCATGATTAAAACTACTAGGTCACATGACTCACGTGCATCACGTGACCACCGAACTCCCGCGGGAAGGCGCCGAAATCCCGCAAGAACTCGGAGCGATTCATATAAGGCAGTGACAGGTTAAAATTTACATATTTCTGCTATTATATGCAGGGGTTACATGTATATCTCTTTAAATGTGTGTATATCTCTTTAAATGTGTGTATATCTCTTTAAATGTGTGTATATCTCTTTAAATGTGTGTATATCTCTTTAAATGTGTGTATATCTCTTTAAATGTGTGTGTATATCTCTTTAAATGTGTGTATATCTCTTTAAATATGTGTATTACTCTCTTTAAATGTGTGTGTATGTGTTTCTTGTGTGGTGTGAAGTATATGGCCTTGTGACACAGCGGCTCGGAGGTCACACACTGAAGGAATTCCACACATTCGGAGGAGAGAATCGGGGCGTCGTCGTTTTGGTTAAACACAGTGTAAAGGGGGCGCTCATGCTTGTAATGCACACGCCCACAGCCAGGGGTCATGCATAAACACACGAGAGGCGTACAGCGCAAATGTGTCACTTTATTTAACGAGGTTTGGAAATAAGACGGAGATTAATATTGTGATTAAAGAAGGATTTCTGAGTTTATTGACTTAAATGACCCATATGACGCCGTTTCCTCATCACAAACAGGCCTGGAGTTGCGTTTTGTTCTTCTCTCAAACTGAAAACACTCTGTTCCACCTTGTGATGTCATCATGTGGTAATACAGGAAGTGCTGCACTGTGTCTAGAATCATTTGGATTAGTATTTCAGCTCTGGAATTGCCAATCTCTAAAGATAAAAGGTAGACGTGAGCCACTTCATGACATCACAAGGTGGAATGGAGCGCGTTTAAAGCTTGGAGATGTAGACAGACTAATAAAAAAAGAAACAGAAAACACAACTCCAGGTTGTTTTTGAGGAGGTAACAGCATTACAACATGGATTAACGCTCAAAAGTGTCATTTTTTTGTGTAATATTGGACAATTACAAGGTTTGGTGGCGTATCATCATTTCTGTGATTCTCCCGAGGCTCCGAGTTTTCCCTCAGAGATCACAGTCGGACACAACATCTGCTGGTGTTTCCCCGGGAGCCCACAGCGCACAGCGAGCGCCTCCCTGGGGTGCCCTCAGCGTCCGGCCCCTCTCGTGACTGAAACCTGCCTTCACCATATGGAGTCTGCAGTTTTAGGGCCTTTTTATGACGACAAACTGAAGTACGTAGTAAAACATTTCATAAAAGCTCAATCTCACAATGAAGACACAGTCCCCAGACATGCTCTCAACCTAAATCATCCATTTTCTGTTCTGGAGAGGGGTCAAAGGTCATGAGGTCACGGGATCCGGACCCTCCCAGTAACTTCTGTGCTGAGACTTTCACAGTTTGAGTCGTGGGTTCTCTTCTCGGGGGTTTTGACGTGTATTTGCATGTTTATGGAGGCTAGATGCTGGTATGCAAATCACGCAGTACTTTTACTTCTGGGGAAAGGCCCGAGCTCAAAAAGATACATCCCATAATAATATAGAGCACCGCGTGTGAGGTCAAAGGTCAAACTCTGGGTTTCAGTTTGTTTAAGTGAAGATTTAAACATGAATATAGTGTCTTTAGTGTAGTAGTAGTAGTAGTAGTAGTAGTAGTAATAGTGGTACTAGTATTAAAAAAATCTGGGTAAATGCTCCACGCAAAATGAAAGCTTTAAGTCATGTTATAATATTTCCATGTTATAAAACTATTTTTTATATTATATTTTTACATTTTATTTCACTATATTCAAATGGCTCTTGGATATCGCTGTATTTTCCAAGTTGTATTTTTCTTTTGAGCTTTAAGTCAAGTTATAAATGCTGTTACCTCCTCAAAAACAGACCTGGAGTTGTGTTTTGTTTCATTCACAACACTTTATCATCAGTCTGTAACATCTCCAAAGCTCAAAATGCTCCGTTCCACCTTGTGATGTCATGAAGTGGTAGTTTTTCAAGCTAGTAGCTGCCTTTTTACCTTTAGTTCAGTAGTAGATTGGCAACTCTGGACTGAAATGATCCAAATGAAAGGATGAAAGTGAAGGTGTGTGGAGTTTTAAAAACACAGCGGAGCACTTCCTGTATTACCACTTGATGACATCACAAGGTGGAAACACAGTGTTTTCAGTTTTTGCGAGAGAAGAACAGGGTGATTTTGGGCACAATTAATGACGATTTTAGTGAATATATATGTTAATACACTTTGGATTTAGAGTTGGAGAAACATCTGAACATCCATGTCCTGGGACGTTTCACACCAGGTTAATTCCAGAGCGTAATTCCAGAGCGTAATTCCAGAGCGTAATTCCAGAGCGTAATTCCAGAGCGTAATTCCAGAGCGTAATTCCAGAGCGTAATTCCGAGTGTTTTCCTCGTTTCCAGAGCAGCGCACACACAGACAGCTCGTGTGTTAAAGCGTCAGGCTCGCGTGCGTTTGTACTGAAGCCGTCTGAGTGATCCATCTCCTGTCGTCCATCTCCTGGGACCCTGCTCTGATGAGGAAGTGCTGCTGACGCCCGTGTGCGAGAGATGTTCCCCCGTGTGTCTTTAACGCTCTGGGACACAGCGGGGAATTCAGACTCTCATTTAAACCTCTGAATTTACATTTAGAAAGGTGAGATTACTCCACACGCTCTGAAAGGAGGCTCCTCCAGAGAATCCTCCAGAGAATCCTGACCAACACCAACGACATTTTAAACTGCTTCATGTATGAAACTACCCTGCTGTTCGAGTCCGTTTTGTTTGTTTTTTTGTTTTTTTATTCTGGCCGATGCTGATATCGATTGTTTAAAATCCAGAGATATTTTGGGCTGATATGTATTTAAGGCCAAAGTCTATCATTTAAATACAGGGTGGCCCAAAAGTCACTGACACTTTTAAATCTTCAGTAGCTCCTATAATTCTTAAGTTATACTCACCAAATTTTAGCAGTAGGTAAAAATGAACCTTCCCAGATTTTTGTCAATAGCGTGATCCACTTTACATAACATTTAAATCATTTCCGGCTTATGGCTCTTATTTGATCCTCGATATTACGTTTGAAGTCGTTTATTGTCTGAGGTTTATTCACAAACACCTTTTCTTTAAGATAGCCCCACAGGAAGAAATCTGGACTAGTCAGGTCTGTGGAGATCACATACTGCCCCCTGTCTGTGAAAAACACTTATTATTCCTTTAATGGCATTTACACTCGGCCATCTCTGGTATTAAAATATCGACGGTAACACGCTGGGTTTGTGAATTTGACCCATGTGACTCAAAGTACCACTGTACAATGAGGGTTCGTTCCTCGGTGCTGTATTTGCTCATATTAATGTCAGAAGGGTTGTTCTAAATGCTCTGAAAAAATAAAATAAAAATATTTAGAAACAAAAGAGTTATGAGTTTTTTTCAACTGTCAGTGACTTCTGGGCCACCCTGTATACACAGAACTAGAATTAGATTTGTTCTGTTGGACTCAGTGGTCATAAAAGTTGTGAATCACATGGGGGGTCTGCATGTTCGTGAGTTTCCAGATCGTTGGACTGGAAGCGTCACCACGTTCTCCAGATGTCACACCTCTGGATTTCTTTCTATGGAGCTATGTTGAAGATGTCGTGTATGTTTTGCTCTCTTCAAAATGATGAATGCAATGAAGATATGACAGTCTGGAGAGCCCTGGTGAAAACAGTAATACAAGAAACATCGTAGTGTAGGTAGAGTATGGCTTATTTTTGGATTCAAGTAGCTGGGCGTGTTTGAGTTGGCTTTAAGTTTGCCGCGCTCTGGTTTGGGACTCGGGTCATGTGCTTCTGGACGACCAAATAAATATTGACTTAGAATAATACAAACAGTGAATAATTAATGCTAGTTTGTACAGAAAACGCAGGTCGTTAATAAAAGTGCAAGTTCTGTACAGTGGTTCCTCATTCATCTTGAGGGTTATGCTCTAAAAATAACCTACAAAACCCCTCACCACACACTTTATACCACTTTCTCACACAGGCATTAACATTTTCTCACATTTTCTCTCTTGTTTAAACACAAAGTTCAAACCTTCGTCGGTGCCTTTGTCGGTGCAGAACGTTTCATCGACATTGTGGGTTTTGTCGGGGAGAAAAACTTGCAAACACAGCACTTCAGAGTCACACTGCGATCCAACATTTATGTAAATTTTGTCTGACACATTCTGTACTGTACAGGAGACACGGAGGAGACTGATGGACAATGGTCTACAGTCCCTCAGCCAATCAGGACGCAGAACACAATGGTCTACAGTCCCTCAGCCAATCAGGACGCAGAACACAATGGTCTACAGTCCCTCAGCCAATCAGGACGCAGAACACAATGGTCTACAGTCCCTCAGCCAATCAGGACGCAGAACACAATGGTCTACAGTCCCTCAGCCAATCAGGACGCAGAACACAATGGTGTACAGTCCCTCA
The DNA here is from genome assembly GCA_019594935.1 of Periophthalmus modestus. Classification (NCBI taxonomy): domain Eukaryota; kingdom Metazoa; phylum Chordata; class Actinopteri; order Gobiiformes; family Gobiidae; genus Periophthalmus; species Periophthalmus modestus. The sequence goes on from JAIEZT010001318.1 coordinate 29,008,996, forward strand.
GCCAATCAGGACGCAGAACACAATGAAACAAAATCCACGAAACAGCGAGGTCACGAAAGATGAACCACGATATAGTGATGGACAAATGTAACTTCAAAATACAGTGTTAAAATAATGTGCTGGCGACATATGGATCAAAGTACTTTTACTGAACTAAAGCCAAAGATACAGATGTGACTGAACCATCGATGAGGGTCTATTACAGCGAAACACGGCAAGAATCCAAATCCGTCTCGATGTGCTTCATGTGACTCATGGAGCCCATATCGAGGTGTCTGATTAAGATATCTCATCAACTGCCTTGGTAATATAAGAGAGAGTTGTGTGGTCACGTTTTGTGCAGTGTTTTCTTCATAGTAAAGTGTCAAATCAAGGGTTATGCCTAATATTTAAGCAGCTGGTTGACCAAATAAAATATCGCCTCTGCTGGAGATTAAGGCCCATATCTGATAGACTAAAACATGCAAATATTGAGTTTTTTCACCTTCAAGACACTAAAAGCGCTTTACATCAAGGAACCACACACACATTCACTCACCAGAGCACACAGACACTGGGGGGCGACAAGGGGTAAGTGTCTTGCCCAAGGACACAACAACAACGTTCATCTGTGGGAGCTGGAATCACACCAACAACTTGTGGATCCATAGACCTGACCGCGGGGATTGAATCAGGACCTAAACCAGGACTAAAACCAGGACTAAACCAGAAACTAAACCAGGGCTAAACCAGGGCTAAACCAGGACTAAACCAGGGGACTAAACCAGGACTAAACCAACACTAAAACACGGCTAAACCAGGACTAAACCAGGACTAAACCAGGAAAAAAACAAGACTAAACCGGGACTAAATCGGGATGAAAAACCCTGGACTAAACTAGTACTAAACCAGGACTAAACCAGGACTAAACCAGGACTAAACCAGGACTGAACCAGGACTAAACCAGGACTAAAACCGGGGAAAAAAACCAAGACTAAACCGGGACTAAATCGGGATGAAAAACCTGGACTAAACTAGTACTAAACCAGGACTAAACCAGGACTAAACCAGGACTAAACCAGGGCTAAATCAGGACTAAACCAGGGCTAAATCAGGACTAACCGGGAAAAAAACCAAGACTAAACCGGGACGAAAAAACCAGGACTAAACATGGACTAAACCAGGACTAAACCAGGACTAAACCAGGACTAAACCAGGGCTAAATCAGGACTAAACCAGGACTAAAACCAGGACTAAACAGGACTAAACCAGGCCTAAACCAGGACTAAACCAGGGCTAAATCAGGACTAAACCAGGGCTAAATCAGGACTAAACCAGGACAGACCAGGACTAAATCAGGACTAAAAAAACAGGACTAAACCAGGACTAAACCAGGGCTAAACCAGGACTAAAACAGGACTAGACCAGGACTAAACCAGGACTAAATCGGGACTAAAAAAACAGGACTAAACCAGGACACGGGGGTAGTTTCTGTTAAGTGTCTTGCCCAAGGACACAACAACCAGCGTTCATCTGTGGGAGCTGGAATTACACCGCCAACCTGTGGATCAGATCACGCTCTCTCAACGATGTTTAAGTCAAGAGTGGGATTCAAACTGCCAACCTTCTGATCAGCGTACACAGTCACTGGGGGCGAAGTTAAGTGTCTTGCCTAATGATACAACAACAGCATTCATTGGAATCGCACCACCACCCTCATCTGAAATCTCCAATCCACCCTGTGAGTCAGTGGATCAGATCGCTCTCTCTCAACGATGTTTGCCTTCAGAGAGGGATTCAAACCTCCAACCTTCTCATCAATGGGCAAAACGCTCTACCGACTGAGCCACTTCCGCCCCGTGTCGTTGCACATGGCGTCGGGGGACACGTGCCTCGGCTGCGTCACGGCGGTAAATCCATCTGTGCCTCACTTCTAATTTTGCCTGATCTGATCTGAAACATGAGGCGTGTTTGTGTCGACTCGTCCGGTTCAACAAGTGAAAACCAGGACTAAACCAGGTCTAAACCAGGACTGAACCAGGACTAAAACCGGGGACTTAAAAACCAGGTCTAAACCAGGACTAAAAACCAGGACTGAACCAGGACTGAACCAGGACTAAACCAGAACTAAACCAGGACTAAATCAGGACTGAACCAGGTCTAAACCAGGTCTAAACCAGGACTAAACCAGGACTAAACCAGGACTAAACCAGAACTAAAACCAGGGACTAAACCAGAACTGAACCAGGACTAAACCAGGACTGAACCAGGACTGAACCAGGTCTAAACCAGGACTAAACCAGGACTAAACCAGGACTAAACCAGGACTAAACAGAGGGCTAAGCCAGGATTAAACCAGGACTAAACCAGGTCTAAACCAGGACTAAACCAGGACTGAACCAGGACTGAACCCAGGACTAAACCAGGATGAACCAGGTCTAAACCAGATCTAAAACCAGGTCTAAAACCAGGACTGAACCAGGTCTAAAACCAGGAACTGAACCAAGTCTAAACCAGGACTAAACCAGGACTGAACCAGGACTTAAACCAGGACTGAACCAAGACTAAAACAGGACTGAACCAGGACTGAACCAGGACTAAACCAGGACTAAACCAGGACTGAACCAGGACTAAACCAGGACTGAACCAGGACTAAAACCAGGACTTAAACAGGTCTAGACATGAACTAAACCACGACTAATCCAGGTCTGAACCACTTGGCGTCTCTTCTGATGATGCTGCTTCCTCTCGGGACCCTCACCCTCATCATCCTCACACTCGGGGGCCCATCTATCACTGTGATTGATCAGTGCGTGGCATCCTCCCCTCCTCATTCCAGCCTCATCTCGCCCCCCTGTCTCCGCCCACTCTCATTAATCACTCAGTCACAGGGACAGGTAACAGCGACATCATCCCGTACACCCCCCACAGACCGGGACGAGGGAGGGGCGCAGTTTGCAAAATGGAACATGCATATTTTATTTATCACAAAAAACACGCAAAAAAACATAAAAAAATAGAACAAATATATTTTAAAAACAAAATATGTCACCAAATCTTTGTAATTGTAAAAGTTAAAAGGTCTGATATTAAGCAAAACTTGACTCTTGTGAGCTTTAAACCATGTTCTAATCCTCAAAAACAGACTGGAGTTGTGTGGAGCACTTCCTGTATTACCACATGATGACATCACAAGGTGGAACAGAGTGTTTTCAGTTCGAGAGAGAAGAAGAACTCAGCCTAAATGTGCAGGTTTGTTTGTGTGTTAAACATGTGTGAATGAAAAAAAAACACAACTCCAGGTCTGTTTGTGAAGAAAAGAAACAGCATTAGAAAGTGTTGGACTGGACTGTTTACTGCCCCTTGTGGCTGGATGTATTACCTTTGGCACAGTTTATTAACACAGACTTGAGTCAAATCTTCTGAAATCAACATCCAACTATGAACTTTTTTGATTATCTTTGCAGCAGACACACAACCAAAAAAATACAGAAAACACAAGTTTGTTCTCAGGGTCTGATGCTGAAGTTTTTGGAATTTTTTTGAGCTTTTTATCAAAACTGAAAAAATATTTAAGTAAAACAACATGTCTCCCTCCGGCTCTCAGCTTCTTCACATGTGCAGCTGTGGTTCTTCTGTTTCAGATTATTTCAAGGTTTTATAGATGGAGCCTGGAAAATGATGTGTGTCCAGTCACGTGTTTAAACAATTATGACGCTTTTGTGTCATATTTAGCGCAATCTGCTGGGAACCTTAACGCTCTGAACCTGAACACTCTGAACCTGAACGCTTCCCTGAATGTTCTGAAACTGAGCTTTAAGACTCTGAACCTGATGCCCTGAAACCTGAACACCCTGAAACTGACGTCCTGAACCTGAACGCTCTGAACCTGAACGCTCTGAACCTGATCGCCCTGAACCTGAACACCCTGAATCTGAATGCCCTGAACCTGACGTCCTGAAACCTGAACGCTCTGAACCTGACGTCCTGAACCTGAACGCTCTGAAGCTGAACGCTCTGAACCTGATCCCCTGAAGCTTAATGCCCTGAACTTTAAACACTCTGAAACCTGAACGTCCCTGAACCTTAACTCTCTGAACCTGAACGCTCTGAAACCTGATCACCCTGAACTTGAACGCTCTTAACCTGGACTCCCGGAATCTTAACGCCTGAATCTTAACGCTCTGAACCTTAACGCTCTGAACCTGATCGCCCTGAATCTTAACACTCTGAACCTGAACGTCCTGAAACTGATCACCCTGAACTTGAATGCTCTTAACCTGGACTCCCTGAATCTTAACGCCCTGAACCTTAACGCCCTGGAACCTTAACGCTCTGAACCTGATTGCCTGAATCTTAACGCCCTGAACCTGAATGCTCTGACCTTAGCGCCCTGAACCTGAAAGCCCTGAACCTTAACGCCCTGAACCTTAAACTCCCTGAAACATATCACTCTGAACCTAAAATGCTCTGAACTTGATTGCCCAGAACCTAAATGCTCTGAACCTGAAACGCTCTGAACATGATTTCCTGAACCCAAACGCCCATGAACCTCATGCCCTAAAACCTTAATGCTCTGAACTTTAACACTCTGAATCTGAACACCCCTGAACCTTAACGCTTGTGAAACCTGAATGCCTTCAACCTGAACGCCTCTGAACCTTTACACCCTGAACCGGAACGCAAATACCTGATGCCTGAACCTTAACGCTTTGAACCTGAATGCGCTGAAACCTAAAACTCCCTGAACCTTAGTGCTCTGACAACTTAACGGCCTGAACCTTAACACTGAACCTGAACGCTCTGAACCTGAACGACCTGAACTTGAAACGCTCTGAGCTTGAGCGCTCTGAGCTTTCCTCACAAAAGATCCTGCTCCTGATCATAATAATGGTTCTTTCATGAAGCCTCCCTCATCTGTCAGAGGCGTCTCAGCTAAGGGACTGAACACAAGTTCAATTCAACAACAGCAGTGGAAGGGAACAGAGTACAAGTAGTAAAGTACTGCACTTAAGTCAAATTTTCATGTACATTACAGTGGATACTTTTACTTTTACTGAGTACATTTGAGAGCAGTATTTGTACTTTCTACTCCACTATTTACCATGTTTGACTAAAGTTTTTGAGTTCAAGCTTTTGGCTTTTTTATACAGGTACTTTAATACTTTTCCTTAAGTAGATTTTTTCATGTGATACTTTTACTTGAGTAACTTTTTAACTCTGTATCTGTAGTTTTTACTTAAATAAAAAAAATTGAGTACTTCATCCACCTCTGCTCAACCAATATGGACAAAAGTCATTAATTCTGTTGTATCACTCATTAATTCGCCGTCATTTGTGGCATCTCATCATAAATAACACAGTGCTGGCCCTCTGGTGGACAGGGCCGTTGATTTCAGATGGCTCTTGCAATTTCCTCCTCTGCCGCCAGGTGGTAGCAGCGACCTAAAACTAAAACACAGCTGCTGCCTGAAGATTTCAAAGTTGCTCAAATACAAAAAATGATGGTCTTTTTTGTTGCTGTTTTTTATGTGTTACTTTTATTTAATCAAAAATAAGTTTAGATTTATTTCTGTTTATTATGTAAAAATTTAAAGAGCCCATATTCAACTTTTCTGATCTATGTTAATGTTGTTTCCTCATCAGAAACAGACCCTGGAGTTGAGTTTTGTTTCATTCACACATGTTTAACACACAAACCCTGCAGATTTAGACTGAAAAAACACTGTGTTCCACCTGGTGATGTCATCATGTAGTAATGCAGAAAGTGCTCCACTGTGTTTTTAAACTCCACAACACCTTCATTTCTCGAATCATTTGGATCATTTCAGCCCTGGAATTGCCATTTTTTACTGAACTAAAGGTTAAAAAATGGGAGCTGTTTAACTTGAAAACCACCCACTTCAGGGACCTTAAAGTCTTGGTATTAGTTGTTTTACTCAGATTTAGAATAAAACCGTGACCTTTTTTTCATTATTTATTGAAGAAAAGCGAGAACACTGCAGATTAATGAACATTTATTCAGTTGTAAATATGTCAGATTATAACCTTTAGTTAACTTCTGCAGTTCTACTAACCCTGTGACAGGAAGTGGTTAATCATTTTATAAATAAGGGGTTAATCATTTTATTGTTCAGATAACGCTCTGAGGTCACGTTTCCTGATAAAATTTTTCTGCAGTTTGTTTTCTTTTCACATCATCAGAATCAGCTCCAGTCTGAAGAGAGAGTTTGAAAAAGCACATTTTAGATGCTTTCAGGTGTCTGCGTCAGCGAAGTTATCTGTTTCACTATAAAAACTGCACATAATGAACTTTAATGCTGTTGTTTTTTTTGTAGGAAACAGTGTTGGAAATGGTGATGTTGTATTTTAATGTTAATGTTAAAGATGAAAATGTTTTATAATGTAACTGTAGTGTCAGTGTTTTCTGTGTGTTTCACCTGTCCAGGTCCTGCAGATGGAAAAGTGTCAGGAGCTAAATCTGGTTGGTGCAAATCATCTTTTCTTTGTGAGATTCATGAGTTTGGTCCCTGAGAAAGAAGAAAGAAGAAGAAGCTCGTACAAAGCCCACAGACCTTTAATCGTCCAGTGTTTGGCCCCTTTCAGTGTACCTGCCTGTTTCTCAAGAGTCTGATGGACTGAAAAGGGGCCTCCTGCGGGGGTCCCCATTAGGAAATTCTGCACAAAAACAGATGTAATTTCCTGAAATGTCGCATTTTTTTGGACGAATAATAAATTGCAGCTATCAGCTCCCCGACTAATGATCTCCCACGAGGCTTTGACCTGTTTTATTATTAGTACAATCTCTCTTACCTTATTAAAGTTAAAAAATATGTTTTAACAAGCTGTCTGATCATTTCTGTCCCTTCTCTGTGTCTGTGCCCTCTGCTGCACCTTGTGCTCCGGCCCTGCTCGACAGCTCACTCAGAGCACTCAGCGCCCACTGTCTGTGAGGGCTGGACAAACTACCGGCTCAAACATCTGTGAGGAGCTGGTGAGAAACGTTTCACGCTGCAGAATCATCACGTCTGTTCTGGTCTGAATCGATCACGCTTCAAAACTACACGGAAAATGACAACGCACTTTTGTACAACATCTTTCAAGTGTCCTGCGCTCAGCCGGGAGGACGTCTGCAGGGCTTCAGGAGGGAGCGTCACATGCCAGCTCAGACTGGGACACAGCTCAGTTTTATAAAAATCAGACGTGTCTTTATGTGGTAAAAGTCGAACCCGAGTTTCTGAGGATGATCATTAAAGAGTCAAACTGAGAATGAGAACTCACAAAGTCTATATTTTGTCCTTCAATACTTCTCCTCCTCAAACCCAAAGTGTCGTGGACTTTTCCTGGTGCTGTCTTCTACTGTCGTCATTGGCAACGGGAGCATGTCCCATGAATGCATCTCTGATTTAAAGTGTGATCTGAAAACTTTACTGCGTTCAACAAAGGTTGGTAGATTGTGGGGCTTATTGGACACAAACCGACCCACTAAACCAATCGACCCATCTGCACATGACACATAACACCGACCCGCTGCCCCGACCCACAAGACCGGACCCCCAGCCACCGACCCACCAGCACCTGAACACCAGCAA
>JAIEZT010001318.1:29016666-29074166 GCA_019594935.1 Periophthalmus modestus
TGAGGTTTAAAGTATGTCTAATGCTGGTTTCCGCCTCAAAAATAGACCCAGAGTTTCTTTGTGTTCATTCGCACATGTTTTGAGTAACATCTCCAAAGCTAAAATGCTCCCTTTTCCACCTTGCGATGGACACATGAAGTGGTATTTTTCACGTTAACACCAACAATTTTCACCCTTTGTTTATTAGAGATTGTCAATTCCAGCTCTGAAATCATCCTAAATTATTCTAGTGAAAGTGTGTTGTGGAGTGTGGAGTTTAAAAACGAGTACAGCGAAGCGCTTCCTGTAATTACCCCATGATGACATCACAAGGTGGAACAGAGTGGTTTCTTTCAGTTTGAGAGAAGAGAAATCAGCTTAAATATCCAGGTTTCCTGTGTTTAAACCGTGTTGAATGAAACAAAACACAAACTGCCAGGTCTTGGTTTTTGTGACAGGGGAAACATTAGACCAGATCATAAAATAGCGCAATAAAGAAAAAAGTTCAATTGAATAGTTTTGAACAAACTCTCTTAACGTGCAAAGGTACCTTGTTTAAAGAGTTAAAAAGTAAAAGTATTTACACAGATTTTGAAGTTTTATAAAAAAGCTTCCCAAATGTTGTTGATTTTGTGATAACGATTTAAGATTAAAATTTGTTCTACCTAAAAGACTGAATCGGGTCGGTCGTTTTTTGTTTTTTTTCTTTCTCTGTTTTATTTGTATATTTTGGTTTTGTTCAAATATGAATGTGTTAAAAAGAACCCTCAGCCTTTTCAGCAGGTCTCAAAAAATACTTTGGGGAGAGACCAAGTACAACATAACTGCTCTCACATGTAGTGAAGTAAAGGTAAATCATCCACATGATTTTTAAAAAACTCAAAAAAAAACAAAACTGTGAAGCCACTTCCTGTATTACAACATGATGACATCACAAGGTGGAACAGACTGTTTTCCACCTTTGAGAGAAGCCCCTAATCTTGCAGGTTTGTTTGTGTGTTAAAACATGTGTAAATGAAACAAACAACTCCAGGCCTGTTTGCGATTGAAGAAACAACATTATAACATAAACACGCGGCTTCAAGGGCCCATATTGCGCTATTTTTTTTTTTTTTTTTTTTTTTCCTGATCCAAACTACGTCACAAGAAGCAAACCAGACAACAGCCCCCCCCGTCTTATAGCATGTAACATGTTCTGGATCAGGGTAAACATGCCTAGCACAGATATGCACATGTGACAGTGGACATATGGTGAGTTGTGGGCAGGCAGCTCTCAGGAGGAGGCATTAGGTTTTGGGTCTGGTGGGACCTAAGCCATTTGGGCCTAAAGAGATTAGACGGCTGGGTTACTGCAGGGCAAGCTCCCGTGGGGCAGACGTCTACATTTAAAGACTGCAGGAACTGTCTGGAGCGGCCTGAGAAAGTCCTGCTACTGCTTCTGTTATAAAGCACCAGAAAATGTCGTTTAAACAGGCCATATTACGCCGTTTTCTGAAACATGTGTGAATGAAACAAAACACAATTCAAATATAACAGGCTTAAAGCTCACAAGAGTCCATTTTGCATAATCTTGGCTCTTTACGGTGTAATACTGAGCTGGAATATTTGCCAGGGAGCTGTTAGGCCCGTGCAATTAATCGAGATGGAGATTCAGAGTCAGTTCTAATCGTCAATGATACGCTTGGGGTCTTTTTATAATCAAGAGGTCTACTGCCCATTCCCTGTCAGTAAGAGCGTGTGGTTTTGAGCAGAGTTCGGACTTCGGAGGACACCATTTTGTATGCAAACGGCAAAGATGTTCATTAGAAGATGTTAATTTGTTTCTGTCAAAGCTAGAGCCCATTCAAACTAGTAGACAGTTTATCTAAATGGGCATAGCTAACCTGCTGGCCGTCGCCTTTCCAAATAGGTAGTGATCATGGGCGCACATCAAATCTGGCTCCAAATTCACTTCTATTGAAAAAACTGTCGTCTCTCTCCTCCCAGGGCTGGCCTTAGCTTTCAGTGGGCCCTAAGCAGAACGTGTCTCTGGGCCCCTGGGGCAGTGGATGTACCTGGGCTCAGCTATCGGATGACTCACATTTGACGACATTACGACCCTGCTCTCATCTCTTGTCCATTTGTGTTTCTATTTATACGACCAAAAGACTGAACTGTTTTAATATAACTTGTAAAACAGCCATTCAGAAGTACCAGTCCGTGGCCTCAGCGCACCTCGCGGGGGGGTAAACACACATATAAAACAAATGTACGCAACACATAAAAAAACATGCAAACTCTATAGAGGGATATTTAGGCTGCTGCAAACACCTGAGCACCGTTTCTAGTATAACTGTACACATTATATTACTTTTTTCATACAATGTTCGTATTAATCCGCTCTATATGATCCTGGTATTTCGCTATTTTGTCCATAAAGGCGCCTCACTCCGGCTAGCGTGTAGCAAAAGGTTTGATTGACTAGTGCTCGCTCAACGCTAAACCAGTGATGCGAACAGGAAAGGGGCGTTACCTTCAAACAGCCTCGCTCCCGATTGGCTCTTTAGTTGCTATGATACTCGGGTCAGATTTCCAAATATGGCACTCTGCTCCGAATTAGCCGCTGTAACTGCTCCAGCCTCGATGAGCTTCATTTAACTGGAGCTGAACGCTGTGGGTGACGTCACGCTCACTCAGTCCACTTGTTTAAACAGTCGATGATTACAACAAATCTATCCATTTCGACTCCTTTTGAGCAGTTTAGATGATGACCAAGGGCTATTACCTCATCAAGCTTCAAAATGGACTTGAGAAGACTGAACTGCTGGTTAGCGACTTCATTATGTGACTCGATCTACACAATACAACACTACATCACTTCTGCTTTACAGGCTGTGTGAAAAATGATTAGGAAGGCAACAGATTAAAACCGTTCAAGCCTTCAGCGAGACTTTTTTTTGATAACTCACACCACTCTCCTGGGCTCAACACCAGATTCCCTGTGCTGTCTGTGAACACAATATCTTGCGAATACTCACGTTTAAGGAAGCGGTTCCGCACCCATTTGTTCTGTTTGCGAGCGTAGCGTCTAGTAGCAATCTTCAAAGCCTCTATACCTACACGAGGTCAGGCCATACGGTTATTACATTACTCCATCCATATTACTCTTTTGACTAATGCTGATTCACTGACCTTTTTTGCGCAGAGCGTCTCTTTCCTGCTGGCTGCTGCTCTCTGGAGCGATCAGGTAGTCATGGAACTCCTTAAAGCCAATGGACTGGAAAATCCCATGTTGATAGTCCTGACTGAGAGCACAGCAGAGGAAAAAGAGGAGTTTTTTCTCGACTTTCCATCTACACTTGGCTGTTTCTTTCAATCATTTCAGCTCAATCTTAAGCTGTGACCAGATGAGGCCCTTTGGGGACAATGGCAGAATGACATTTTAAGACGCGAGCGAGGAGCGAGGACATTTATGGAGTTATATTGGCTATAGACACTCAATTATTCTCTGTGTAAATGTGTTCTACTAGTTTTGATCTGCTACGTGCTTGGGATGTGTAACTTCCCTAGATGGTAAAGGGAGAAGTTTTATTTGAGAGTGAACTTAGCATTTGTGTACAGCCTATAGACAGATAGAGTATTAACGGGGTACATAGATACATAGACTGTATATATACTGTATTTTCTGGCCAAAAAATGCATAATGAAGAAAAAAACATAAATCTCACTGGACTATAAGTTGCATTTTTTGGAGAAATTTTACAAAATCCAAGACCAAGAATAGACATTTTATCTTTAAAGGCTTTCTTTAAATAATAATAATAAAATAGAGAGCAACAGGCTGAATATCAGTACAATAGGCTAACAATAACAGATTTATATTTATTCAGCTACATGAAGCACAGACAGAACTGAACACGGTCTGGTTTGTTAATGTAAGATATTAACAGTTAATCACTGAACTAAAGCAGAAAAAAACAAGCAACAAGTTTACTCTGGATCTCACTCCAAATCACTAAATCCACTGAATTCTTCATCCTCGGTGTCGCTTCTGAACAACTCCACCAACTCCAGAGGAAGAAGAAGCACCACTTCTGCATGACTGCCATACTAGTACAGAAGCCTAGAGAGCCCTCGCGCAGTTGTCAGTGTAACAATAATAACGAAGAAATTATATATTTTAATAATTTCACATATAAGTGGCATCTGGAGTATAAGTCGCACCCCCAGACAAACTATGAAAAAAGTGCAACTTATAGTCTTAAAAAATATGGTAAATGGACATAGCTAACCTGCTAGCCTCCACGTTATGGGTCCGCGCTTCTGGCTCCATCGACTCAGTTCACTTTCTATTGAAAAAAAGGTCAGACCTCTCTCTGTAACTGCTGCTGTCAGACTCATCATTTTGGTCTTAAAATGTTCGTATTAACCCTCTACATGATCCTGGTATTTTCATTTTGCCATTGTGTCAGTAACTCAACATATGAACATTAATAACAGACAAATCAGGCGACTTCTTTCCCCAGGTCGCTCCCGCTAGCGTTAGCAACGGGTTTTAGCGACAGCGTTGCTAAACTCCTGCTCCGTGCTAAAGCAGTGGTGCGGGCAGGAAGGGGCGTACCTGCAAGAGCCTCGCTCCGGATTGGCTCTTTGGTTGCTATGATACTAGTGGTCAGAATTCCAAATATGGCCGCTATAACTGCTCTAGCCTCGAAGAGCTTCATTTGACTGGAGTCGAACGCTCTGGGTGACGTCACACTCACTTAGTCCATTTCTTTACAGTCTATGGTTGCATAACACCTTTCCTTGTACACCATTACAAAACAACATTTTGAAGTAAACTCTCAGAATCGGTTTTAAAGTCAGATCTTCTATGTTTATAGTTTGATTTAGCAGATAATCGACTGTGGTTTTGTGAAAAGGATGTAACATATTGACACACTGACCCATTAAGTCCTAAATCCAAAGAACGCTACAGTCACAGTTAAAACAAATGCGACCAAACAGAAGAGGCTGAAATGTGAGACGGGGGGCCACAGAGAACAGGAAATGTTGAGTCAATGGAGGGCACTGAGTCTGAGTGTTTGACCTTGATGTCCCGCCACAGCAGCCGAGAGGAGACAGGATTCCACTAAGGAGGTGTGTGTGTGTGTGTGTGTGTGCGAGTGTGTATGTGTGCGTCTGTGTGTGTGTGTGTGTGTGCGATCAAATTGCTCAAAATGAAACAGTGGCAGAGGAAGAGGAGGACGGTGTGGAGGAGGCTGCGGTCTTCTGAGGCTAGCTAAGGTAATGGGAGGAGAATTGGAGACTTTATGAGGCGTTTTACACACGTATAGGATAGTAATTCAGAACTAGCATAATAAAATACAAAAAAAGGTCTTGTTTCTTTGTTATATAGCGTTTGTGCAAGATTCAGAGTCCTAACGTGGAAAGAGCCAATGGTCAGAATCGGCGAATCACAAAGGCTACAGTTAATTAGTAGCTAATGTTATGGCCTCTGCAGAGAACTAAAAATGTGTGCTCAACTTTGACTACGACTACTTCTACTACTGTGACTACTGCTACTACTACTAACACCAACTACTACTACAACTACTTCACAACAGACCAAATAACAGTTTCTTTCATTTGTGTTTTAAGCCAATTTTGAACAGGTGCGTTTTCAGGGCTTTTTTGAAGTGTGTGGATGTGAGTGTGGATATGAGTATGGATGCGAGTGTGTGGATGCATGTGCGGATGTGAGTGCGGATATGAGTATGGATGTGAGTGTGTGGATGTGAGTGAGAATGTGAGTGTGTGGATGTGAGCGTGCGGCTGTGAGTGTGCGGCTGCGAGTATAGATATGAGTGTGTGGATGTGAGTGTGGATATGAGTATGGATGCGAGTGAGTGGATGCATGTGCGGATGTGAGTATGGATGCGAGTGTGGATGCGAGTGTGGATGCATGTGCGAATGCGAGTGTGCGATTGCGAGTGTGGATGTGAGTGTGGATGTGAGTGTGGATGCGAATGTGCGGATGCGAATGTGCGGATGTGAGTGTGCGGATGTGAGTGTGCGGATGTGAGTGTGGATGTGAGTGTGGATGTGAGTGTGTGAATACATATGTGGATGCGAGTGTGCGATTGCGAGTGTGGATGCGAGTGTGCGGATGTGAGTGTGCAGATGTGAGTGTGGATGCGAGTGTGCGAATGCATATGTGGATGCGAGTGTGGATGCGAGTGTGGATGCGAGTGTGGATGAGAGTGTGCAGATGTGAGTGTGGATGTGAGTGCGGATGCGAGTGTGTGGATGAGTCTCTGATGTGTTTGGGCAGGGAGCTCCAGTGAGTGACGGCAGCAGAGAAGGCCCTATTCCCCTTGGCCTTATGTTTAGTCGTGGTGGACAGAGACAGGAGGTTGGTGTCAGCTGATCGGAGAGTGTGGATGAGTGGGTGGGTGTGTGGTGGTGGTGGAGGAGGAGGTTAGAGAGGTACGTAGGGGCCAGGTTATGGAGGGACGAGCTTGAATTGGATGCGTTGGGGGATGGGGAGGCAGTGGAGATGTCTGAGGACAGGGGTTGTGTTCAGGGGAGGAGGTATTTTTTACCCTTGTATTTCTTTTCTGAGGAGAGGATATTCTATGTAAATGTACAACGGCAAAATACATTAACACAATTAATGACACTGTCCAACTTACACCCTTTACAAAACTACAGTGGTGGAAGAAGTACTCCGTTTTGTTACTCAAGTAAAAGTATTAAAGTACCCGTTAAAAACTCAGAGTAAAAGTATTCCACGCTGATTTTGAGGTATTATACAGCTTCAAATGTAGTGATTTTGACACAGTTTGTGCTGACTTTTGTTCACTAGAAACAACTGAATCAATATTTTTTCTATGATTGTTTGAGACCTGCTGAAAAGGCTGAGAGGTTTATTTTTAACATGTTCAGATACAAAATACCTACCCAGAAAGTACCCACTTGCCTAAAATTTACACTTAAAACCCATACTTTTCTACTTTTACTTCATTACATCCACTACTGCAAAACAACACTTTCGAATTGAATCTCTTACCGGAAATATTTATGCATTTGGAAAACTGCTAGACATCTGTTCTCTTTTGTTCTTACAATAACAGTGAAACAGGTTTAGTCAAAGAAATGTACTCTGGAATCTATGGCAGTGGATCCATATCAGCAGACAACAATGGACTAAAGATAATGTGGGGAAATGTCAGGATTACTCACATTATTGTACTGACGCAGTAACACAATTACCAAATCAATCTAACACAATTACGTATTTAAACATCGACTTGTACCAGACAACAATGTATAGAGCAGAAAGAGGGGGTCGTTCCTGCGGCTGGGACACGGACAGTATGAAGAAGTGGACTAAGTGAGTGTGACGTCAACCACAGCATTCGGCTCCAGTCAAAGGACGCTCGTCGAGGCTAGCAGTTATAGCGGCGAAGTTGGAACAGAGTCGCACATTTGGAAATCCGAGCGTCAGTATCATAGCAACCAAAGAGCCAATCAGGAGCGAGGCTGTTGACCAGTAACGCCCCTTTCTCACCCGCACCACTGGTTTATAGCAAATGCTGTTGATGAAACCTGTTGCTAAACGCTAGTAGGAGTGACCTCAGGGGAAGAAGGCACCTGATTTGTCTGTTATTAATGTTGATAACTTGATTTACAGACACAATAGCCGAATAAAACCCCAGGATCACGTACAGCGGGTTAATATGAACATTTTAAGACCAAAATGACGAGTCTGACAGCAGCAGTTATGGAGAGAGGTGACGGTTTTTCAATAGAAAGTAAATTGGAAATTGGTCAAAAGAGTCGGAAGCGCTAATGCTCACTTCCTATTTGAAACGCAGCTATGTCAACTTATTTTATTTTATTACTATTTATATTTAACTTATTTTGTATTATTTTATTTATTTTATTTATCATTTATTATTTACTACTATTTTTATTACTTTTTTTTTGTTTATATGTACAGTCTATGAGAAGAACCAGGTGCTGCTCGTGCTAACGGTTTAAAATCAGGCTTAGCAACATTTCATTTCCAAGAACACCAAAAGAAATATGCCTCCCGCTTGTTTTAAAACCACAACACACTGCCAGCTTTGTCTAAAAAACTAAAGCGCACAGCCTGACCGAGTAGAAATAAACACAGACACTTGCTTGGCTGGGTTCACTTAATGTTAATAGCGTAGTTACACAGACCAAGAGGGGAGTTACTCTCAGTGTGGACACATGTCTGCGGCATTACTTCAGAGAGTGGGCGGGAGATGATCTCAGACTTAGAACGCTGAGACCTTTGCCAGACCAGCTGATACTGAAAACATGCGTCTGAAGAACTTATACCTATTTAAGGGAACTAAGACGTTGGAAAAATGTTTTTAAAATGAGCTGCTGAGGGTTGAAAAGTTCTGTGTTTAAAAATGCTTTACTTGGATTATCTTCTTATCTGTTATTTTATCAATGGCATTAAGTACTTTCAGTATTATAGTTTATTGTTGTACAGGGTGGCTCAAAAGTCACTGACACTTTTAAATCTTCAGCAGCTCCAATAATTCTTAAGTTAGACTCACCAAAGTTCAGCAGTAGATAAACCGAACCTTCCGAGATTTTGGCAATATAAACAGTTATAATTGTTCACTTACACTTGAACTTATCACTACTTAAACTAGGGGAAGTAAAAAATGACCTAATTTTTGTGTCCACCATTTTGGGTTTGTCTGAATAGCCTGATCCAACACACTTTTCATAACATTTAAGGCATTTCGGGGCTTATGGCTCTTATTTGATCCTCAATTTTCCCACAGGAAGAAATCGGGACTAGTCAGGTCTGTGGAGATCACATACTGCCCCCTGTCTTTGAAAAACACTTATTCCTTTAATGGCATTTACACTCGGGGCATCTCTGGTATTAAAATGTCAACGGTAACACTGCTGGGTTTGTGAATTTGACCCATGTGACTCAAATTACCACTGTACAATGAGGGTTCGTTCCTCTGTGCTGTATTTGCTCAGATTGATGTCGGAAGGGTCATTCTAAATGCTCTGGAAAAGTAAAATAAAAAAATTTTAGAAACAAAAAAGAGTTATGGACTTTTTGCAGCTGTCACCCGACTTTTGGCCCACCCTGTATATTCTGTTGCAATATTTTGAGCTTATAAAATGTGCAACGGGGTGTACACTGTTAAATACAGGACAGGTGTAATGAAAGAAAGGTTTGGTCCATACTTGCTTGTTACCTCTCATCCTGGACTTTTCTTTGATTGTAGCGAACATGGAAGGCTTTCAGCTCATCTATGAGTCCTGCAGTCAGCATCTCATCCACCCGAGCGTCCAAACGTTTGTCCAGAGCTGGGGATCAAGTTAAGGTTATTTCATTCAACAATGTTAAAATGTTAAGAGTTTGTGAGTAGAAAATACTGTAGCGCTCTGGTGCCCAATTTCTTCTGGCTGTTTATTTTCTGAATCATAACCCACGCCAAAAGAAGAGCGAAATAAGAGCCTCTTAACTCCTAGAGCCAGTCTCCAAACAGACCAGTAACCACAGACTGTGTAAAGAAGTGGACTAAGTGAGTGTGACGTCACCCACAGCGTTCAGCTCCAGTCAAATGAAGCTCATCGAGGCTAATTTTGTCTGATTTTAATGTTCATATCTTGATTTAAGTACAAAATAGCAAAGTAAAAACACCAGGATCATGTAGAGCAGGTTAATACGAACATTTAAGACCAAAATGACGAGTCACATTTAATCCCAGATCACATGACTGTACAAGGCTAAGGACGAGTCGTTCTGGGACTGAGACCCGACAGAGGCTTTTATCTGTTTTACTTCACAAAAATATAACACACTCCAACGAAAATCAAAACGGGAGACTTTAGTGACACAATCGCAATTTAATAATGTGATAACAACTTTCACACACACACCTGCTCCTGCTTGTAATGTTTTATATGGACTTGTTTGTTTTTTCTGTCTGTATAGTATTTTAAAACAGGGCACCCATGAAAAGTGCTCTCATTTGGTTCCCCTGTATAAAAAATAAATACATGAATGAGTAAATAAAAAATAATAATAATTAAAAAAAAAAAAAAAAAAAAAAAAAAAAAACAAAATATATAAATACAAATATAAAAAAAAAAAATAAATCAAATAAAATAAAAAAAAAAAAAAAATTAAATAATTAAATTAAATTAAAATTTAAAAAATATATATATATTAAATAAATAATTAAATAAATAAGCGAGCCCATGCTCACTTTCTATTTGGAACGTAGTGGCTAGCAGGTTAGCTATGTCCATTTATATATACAGTCAATGCTCCAAACAGACTTGACGAATAAAACCTTTCACATCAACTCGTCGGCATAGCAACCAAGTGTCACATACAAAAGCAGTTACGTACACAACAAAAGGTGTCAACTCTGAGCTAACACAAAATATCACATCATTACAACATTTAAGTCAACTCTAAGTACACTTTACCTTCCGTATCAGAGTGTAGCCAGAAGATGCACAGATGTGGGTATCGCAGTGGTCCCCCTAGACCTCCTCCACCCTCCTGCCTCCTCTGCTCCTCCAGCCACACACTGTGAGGGATGCCTGTTTTCCTGGTGGATCTGGGAGACTCCTGGAGAAGGAAGCGTTGGTTATCGACCTTATTCGGCCCCGCCCCACTTTTTCCCATCACACGTAAAAGCAACTAAACTGCTGTTTCTTTTTGTAGTAGCACTTCCGTTAAGTGGAAATCCCATTCCTTCGATGGAGGATTTGGGAAAAGTTTCAGTGCTAAAATGTTATATAAAGTCGGTTGGTTTGTGTCAAATGTTCAATGTTTTGTTTTGTTTTTTATGTGCAAAAACAAGTCAACACTGCAACGATTCTCTGGGAGGCTTTAAAACGTCTCTGTAGTCGCTATAGAACTTATTTACTGTCAAGGTCGGCAGCTCCGTACAAAATAATACGACCCAAATGACAATGGCGGCGCCCACGGCAACTTCTGGAGTAAAGTGAACAGGTCTGGGACTTTGGTTGATTCAACTGTTTTAGTCTGACTTTTCTGAAACTACCAAAACAAGTTGCTCTTATAATCCTGATATTTTGGGATGTCCTTAACTTGGAATTACTCTTTAAGCTTCAATAACATGACTGAAGTTAAGATTAGGTCACGATACCACATTTTGAACCATGACACATCGCTACCATAGACTGTATATGTAAATGGGCATAGCTAACCTGCTAGCTAGCCATGTTCCAGCTAGGAAGTGGCGTCTCTTTCTGTAACTGCTGCTGTCAGACTCGTCATTTTGGTCTTAAATGTTCGTATTAACCCTCTCTACATCATCCTGGTGTTTTTATTTCACCATTGTGTCCGTAAATCAAGATATGAACATTAATAACAGGTGAACAAGGCGCCTTCTTTCCCCGAGGTCACTCCCGCTAGCGTTAGCAACAGGTTTGATTGACAGTTATTTTAAAAAGTATTTATTCTACCGTTTACAATCCAAATCTTATCATATTACAACAAAAATCACAAAAAAATCTGCACTACTGCAAAGAAATTGTACACTGGGCCTCAAAAGATATTGTCCCAACTTACATATACTGAAAAATATATCGTTATAGTCATTATTACAGGTCTAATTAAGATGAAGGTAAATGTGCAGATTTAAACATAGTCCAGCTCATATCAATTATCAAATTACTTAATGAATATTTGAATAAAGTTAATAAGATTAGCCATGTTTCAACATACAAACAAAACCACCCGATTGACGCCAGCAAAGCAAAGCCCACGTCAGGAAGAGCGATAATGGGATCACTGAAGCGTTCTGTTTCAATTAAAATGAACAGAAGCTGAACTTTTAATATAATCTCAGGTCAAAGCCAGCGCCGCACCATACTTGAGAGTGTTAAGAGTGATTATTAGCTTCTTACGACACCAGTTAGCATGTGTGAATGATGGAATAGCACTCGCAGTTCGCTTTTTCTCTCAGCGGGCGTGACCTTAGCCGAGTACATATAGACGATAAATGATAATATTCAAACTAATTTATGCCATTGACAAACGAAAAACAGCAGATTTAAACCACAAAAGCTATTCTAAATCGACAATATTGTTAAAAATCATGAGCCGCAATGAATAAACTTTAGTATTTAGTTTGTATCGTATTTTTTTGGCCAGAGTAGTAAAATATGCAGCCAAAAATGTAACTCAAAAAAAGCAGCAGAAAGAAAGACGTGAAGAGGAATCTGCATTTCATCTATGTCCAGAGTTGGTGGAGTTGTTCAGACGTGACACAGAGGATGACGAATTCAATGGATTTAGTGATTTGGAGTGAGATCCAGAGTAAACTGCTTTAGTTCTGTGATTAACTGTTAATTTCTTACATTAACAAACCAGACACATGTTCAGTTCTGTCTGTGCTTCATGTAGCTGAATAAATATAAATGTGTTATGTTACCGTGTGGTACTAATATTCAGCCTGTTGTTCTCTATTTTATTCTTATTTTTATAACTTGCCTTTAAAGAAAAAATGTCTGTTCTTTTGCTTGGATTTTGTAAAGTAAATTTCCCCCTAAAATGTGACTTATATACGTTTTTTTCTTCATTATTAAGCATTTTTTTGCTGGTGTGACTTATACTCCAGAGCGATATGCTAAGTATTCAAACTTTTACGTCTTAAATATTATCGTATTGCTAAAAAACTAACAAAATTTCCCCAGTAGTGCAAAGAAAATGTTCACAAGATAAATACTGACCCCAAAAAGTATTGTTGCAGCTTTAACATATGGAACAATAAGTCGGTGTAGTAATCATCCTGACAGGCCTACATGACCTGTGTTAAAACAAACCTACACAAACTTTTAAAACATTGATTTTCAAATCCCAGTCAGTCCTTTTAAACACGCTTCACTGCCCCAGAGGTTATGAAGACAAGACCATTCCTGTCATCTCCTGTCAGGCATAAGAGCAGGGTAACCTAACCTGCTCACTCAGAGGACGACTCCTCATCAGCTCCGTGACAGACAGAGAAACAAAATGGACGACTAACCTGTACTTCTCTTTAGGCAGGAAGCACTGCAGTCTTTAAAGGGCCCATGTTACGCTGTTTTCTGTGTTCTAATGTTGTTTCCTCATCACAAACAGACCTGGAGTTGTGTTTTTTTGTTTCATTCACACATGTTTAACACACAAACGCTGCATATTTTTTGAGTTCTTCTCTCAAACTGAAAAAAAACACTCTGTTCCAACTTGTGATGACATCATGTGGTAATACAGGAAGTGCTCTACCATTCACCTTCACTAGAATCATTTGGATAATTTCAGCTCTAGAACTGACAATCTACTACTGAACTAAAGGTAAAAGGAGGCGTTAACTTGGAAACTACCACTTAATGACATCACAAGGTGGAACAGAGCATTTTGAGCTTTACAGATGTAGACTGACTAATAATAAAGTGTTACTCAAACATGTGTGAGTGAAACAAAACACAACTCCAGCTATGTTTTTGAGGAGAAAACAGCATTATAACACGACTTAAACCTCACCTCAAGAGTCAATTTTGAATAATATGGGACCTTTAATGAAAAGAAATTGTTTGAGAAGAATGTTTTTTAAAGCTACCACGAAAATAAAAGATGATATTAACTTGAAATAAACATGGCAGACCACCGCCAAGGCATTAGCATCCAGGTCAATTAAAAAATATATATAATTTTTCCCAACTGAGATGTTTTATGAATAATTTATACGATGTGTTATAGTTTAAACTGATAAACAGTGGCTCAGATCTGAAGGTTGGAGGTTTGAATCTCGCTCTCGCTCCCACAAATGAATGCCGTTATTGTGTCCTTGGGCAAGACACTTAACCCACCTCCTGCCCAGTGTCTGCGTACCCTGGTGTGTGAATGTGTGCGTGAATGGGTGAGTGTTTCCTTGATGTAAAGTGCTTTGAAGGTGGAAAAGCGCTGTATAAAAATGTGACCATTGACCATAAAACAGACCATCAAAAATAAATTATGTATTTCTTAATTAAATACAGGCAATATTTTATGTAATATGCATAAAAATATAATCAAAAATCAAACCGTAATAAATCAATATGTGTCCATCATCGCTGAAATGACGTTTTTAACCAAACCGACCCCCATCGTTTACCTCGCGACCTTGCGTTTGTCATTGGGGTGCAGCATCGCGGCCATGGTGGGGTCTACTTCCATCAGTTGTTTATGTAACTCGGCTCCACCCAGTTTTTCCAGCTTCAGTTTCCTGTTGGGCACCGCGTCTTCGCCATCACCTGAGTCTTCATTGTCCTGGGGAGAGGTAAAGTCGAGAATAACAACAAAGGAACAAGGAAATCACCTTTTGCCATTAAGTGGTTTGGTGTTTCTGACTCACCCCTGTATCCAGCAGCACTCTCCACAACAGGGACTCGATATAATAGTTTGTTCCTCCCACAACAATTGGCAGCGTGTTTCTACTGTGCATATCCTCAATGTTGAAGAACGAGTCAAGGAAAAAAGGATTCACCGGTTTGAGTTTCATTTTTAAAGGATGAATCAAATAAAATGTTTAAGCTACAAAATTAACTTTACAGAGCTTTTGACCATGTTATAGTTGTTTTTTTCTCAAAGTTGTATTTGGAGTGATTCATGTTTGATTAAACTTTAATCTCTTACAGTGGTCCCTCGTTTATCGTGGGGGTTATGTTCTAGAAATAACCCAATAGGCGAAATCCGTGAAGTATCAGCTTTATTTTTTAGCGCTGTAAAACCCTCAACACACACTTTATACACTTTTCTCACACAGGCATTAACATTTTCTCACAAGTCTCTCTTGTTTAAACACTCTCAAAGTTCAAACCTTCGTCAGTGCCTTTGTCGGTGCAGAACGTTTC
This sequence comes from Periophthalmus modestus, assembly GCA_019594935.1. NCBI lineage: Eukaryota > Metazoa > Chordata > Actinopteri > Gobiiformes > Gobiidae > Periophthalmus > Periophthalmus modestus. The sequence goes on from JAIEZT010001318.1 coordinate 29,031,529, forward strand.
ATCGACATCGTGGGTTTTGTCGGGGAGAAAACTTGCAAACATACAGCACTTCAGAGTCACACTGCGATCCAACATTTATGTAAATTTGTCTGACACATTCTGTACTGTACAGGAGACACGGAGGAGACTGATGGACAATGGTCTACAGTCCCTCAGCCAATCAGGACGCAGAACACAATGGTCTACAGTCCCTCAGCCAATCAGGACACAGAACACAATGGTCTACAGTCTCTTAACCAATCAGGACGCAGAACACGATGGTCTACAGTCCCTCAGCCAATCAGGACGCAGAACACAATGGTCTACAGTTCCTTAGCCAATCAGGACGCAGAACACAATGGTCTACAGTCTCTTAGCCAATCAGGACACAGAACACAATGGTCTACAGTCCCAAGCATCCAAAATTGCACTAAAAACATCCGAAAAACAGCGAGGCCGCGAAAGGTGAACCACAAAATAGTGAGGGACAACTGTATTTTCAAGTCACTATTTTTCCACGAAACATGCACTTCATTCTTCAATTTTATTTTCTTAATCGATGATACTCGTAGGATTTGGCAGAGCTGATTTTAGTACGAATGTATGTGATGTGCAGCTACCCATAGGGGGCGCCGACAGCTACACGGCTCTTTGTTGTGATGATGTTTGCGCTGACGTCACCTCCCATTGGGCATTGTTTCTTTTGTGAAGTAGTTTTAGATGAATATTGCGCTTTAAAACGTGCAAATTATAACATAATGACCCGCGGGTGCCGTAGATTATAACTATAGAGCAACACACAAGCACAATATGTCTGCTTTAAATCACTTTTAGACAGATGAAATGACATTACGGCTGCTGTACAGGCTTTGGAGAGCACACAGCTCATAACATACTAATCATTTGAGTTTAATATAGAATACAAAGTAGAAAATTGATGTTAACTGCGCACAAATGACTGAAGCTATTAACACAGCGTGCAGCCAATCAAGGGTAAAAGCCTCAGCTACTCAATAAACTAAAATAGAAGTGCTAAGAGAAGGACTATCAGAGCCGTGTAGGGGCCAATCACAGCACATGTGTTAAGAAGTCTGTGTGTCGTTGAGGGATTACATTCCGTCTGTGGTGGTCCTATATTATGCAGAACTGACTCTGGTGAGCTTTAAGTCATGTTATAAAGCTGTGACCTCTTCAAAAACAGACCTGGAGTTGTGTTTTGCTTCATTCACATGTTTGAGTAACACTTAATTATTAGTCTGTAACATCTCCAAAGTTCAAAATGCTCTATTCCACCTTGTGATGTCATGAAGTGGTAGTTTTCCAAGTAGCAGCTACTACAAAAAGTCACCACTTGGATTTAGCTAAACAAATAGGTCCAAGTCTATAGGTACGAGTCAGGTCTATGTCCAGCCACAGTCTGTGCTCAAAGAATGAGGTCAGCTGACACCTGAATATACTGAATGACCAGGTTATTCCATCTCTAGATTTTTTTTCTTCCCTGATGCACGGGCATATTCCAACACGACAATACCAGGATTCATGGGGCTCAGATTGTGAAAGAGTGGTTCAGGAGCATGAGACTCATTTTCACACATGGATTGTCCACCACAGAGTCCAGACCTTAACCCCATTGAGAATCTTTGGGATGTGCTGGAGAAGCTTTGTGCAGCGTCAGACTCGACCATCATCAATGCAACATCTTGGTGAAAAATGAAGCGACACTGGATGGAAATAAATCCTGTGACGCTGCAGAAGCGAAATCGAAACAATGCTACAGAGAATGTGCCGTAATCAAAGCTAGAGGCCAAGAAAACGACGAATATCTAATGAAATATTAGAGTGTGTGACCTTTTTTTTGGTGGCGACTTATTTTTTGGGCCAGGCAGTGTACCTTTTACCTTTTACCATTTATTTAGTAGAGATGGGCAATTCCAAGAGCTGAAATCATCCAAATGATTCTAGTGAAGGTGTATGTAGTTTATAAACACAGTGCAGCACTTCCTGTATCACCACATGATGACATCACAAGGTGGAACAGGGTGTTTTCAGTTTGACAGAAGAAGAACTCAGCTTAAATATGCAGGTTTGTGTGTTAAACATGAAAAAACACAACTCCAGGTCTGTTTGTGACGAGGAAACAACATTAAAACCATCAGAAAACAGTGTAATACGGGCACTTTAAAAATATGGAGCAGTATTCATTTGTTTTAAGGGATTTTTGGTGAATAGTTTTATGTTTTTTGACAGTCGCAATGAGGTTATAAGTTCTATTCTTGAACCAGGGAGCAGTTTGAGATAAACTCGTTTCAGATCGTCATACATTCAGTGTAAGTATTCATCAGAACCACAAAAAAGCCCCGTATAGACTGAATGCGCTCTATATATATAATCAAATGGCTTTTAACTAATCAGCTGGCTTTCATTCCATCATTTCTAAGAACAGATCAAAAATCCCTTACTCTGTTGTCGCAGTTCTCGCTCTCTCCCCCTCTCTTTGGATCCCGCGCCGCCTCTCTTTCAGGCATAATTAAATAAGCACTCTTACAAGATCAAGGCAATTGCCACCAGTCACACTCCCTCGCTCCCTCGCTCGCTCCCTCCTCTTTCCCTCCCTCCTTCTCTCTCACATAGACACAACACTGGCTGCCGCATCACTGTCTGCATCAGGATAAGGTGCGGGAGGTTGAAGCCAGAAAGGAAAAAAAAAAAACCCCAAAACTGAACCTTGTGATTGAGAGCGCGCTGACCACAGAGGGGGGAGTTCGTGGGAATAGCCGGCGTTGCTGAGTGAGCGGTTGATAGCTGATGATGCGTCATTATGTCCGTCATTTGCGTTTAAGGGGGCATTTCCTTCTCTTCGGCCCTCCCTCCTTTCCTCTCTCCTCTTCTTCTCTGATTTACGGTTGTCCTTCGCTAATCTGTACACATCATTCCAGTCGTCTCATCCCACCATCCAGCAGCGGGTGTACGTCTTTGAGCTTTTGCAGAGAGCACTATATGGCCTCTTCAGTTTTATATCGTTTCACTCATTATTTTTTGCTTTGTGCTGCATTTTGAACCTTGCCGATGGACTACACTTGGATCTAGCTGTATAATGTCCACTTTCAATAAGCCAAAGCCAAAATAAATAACTAAACAAACTAGTCTTAGAGGTTTACTGCATCCTCGCTGCGCCTCTGTGGATGCATGTATGTACGCATGTGTGTGTGTGTGTGTGTGTGTGTGTGTGTGGCAGATCTATTAATACCATCTCTAGTTATCGCTTCTTCTAGCCCACATCTGTGTGACAGCCGGTGTCTGCAGGAGAATGGGAGCGAACACAGAGAGGGGTGGGCTGCCTCCAGTGTGAACCTTATTTAAAAAAAAAAAAATCATCCCAAGTGATCTCTATTTTTTCACAGCAGCATCTGTAGCAGCGATGGCTAAACAAGGGCACTGCATAGACACCACCCCATCCAGACCAGATCCAGAACAGGTAAAAAGAGGTTCACCGAAGTACATCTCCCACATGTTAGAGTCATATGAACCATCTCACACTCTGAGGACTGAACCGGGACTGAACCAGGACTAAACCAAGACTGAACCAGGACTAAACCGGGACTAAACCGGGACTAAACCAGGACTAAACCGGGACTGAACCATGACTGAACCAGGACTGAACCAGGACTGAACCAGGACTGAACCAGGACTAAACCAGGACTAAACCCGAATCAAACCAGGACTAAACCAGGACTAAATCAGGACTGAACCAGGACTGAACCAGGACTGAACCAGGACTGAACCAGGACTAAACCAGGACTAAACCAGGACTAAATCAGGACTAAACCAGGACTGAACCAGGACTGAACCAGGACTAAACCAGGACTGAACCAGGATTAAACCAGGACTAAACCAGGACTGAACCAGGACTGAACCAGGACTGAACCAGGACTGAACCAGGACTGAACCAGGACTGTACCAGGACTGAACCAGGACTGAACCAGGACTGAACCAGGACTGAACCAGGACTGAACCAGGACTGAACCAGGACTAAACCAGGACTAAACCAGGACTCCATGTTTCAGTTTTCTGCAGTTAAAACCTGGAACAGTCTCCCTAAAGATGCAAGACAGACCTCTGCATTGAAAATGTTTAAATCCAGGCTCATACAGTTCTGTTTAGCTGTGCACATGAGTGAAATGACTCTTTTAATGTTAATTTTATGATAATTATTCATGTTTCCATTTGTTGTATTGTGATTTTAATGTATTTCTTATTCTGTAAAGCACTTTGAAGGACTTTGTGTATGAGTTGTGCTATACAGATAACCTCGCCTTGCCTTACAGTCGTGGTAGTAGTGACATGTGGAGTTTTAACAGGGAAAAGGATATAAGAGACAGAGCTTTGTTTCTGAAGTCCACCACGGTGTATGTGGTCACCAGAGGGTCCACGAAGCTGATCATGTGATGTCTGCACTGGGCACGCTCCTCCGCTGTCACCTTGTTAGTGATGATGTCCAGACCGTGGTACACCTGGAAGAGACATTGAGATCAGTCCTAAGCCTAGAAAAATGTCTAACTTTCTGATTAAAAGGGCAACAGCACTGGGAATAAAATATATGACAAGAAAATTATTGGTAGCAAACACTTGGACAAAATGTGTGACCTTCATAAATAATAAAAATCCAAAATTCAAAACTAAACTGAAAATGGCACCATTTTGGCATGGAAAAAACTGACAAAGATAGTTATAAAATCCTTTAGTTTGTATTTGTAATGTATTTTCTGGACTATAAACAGCACTTTTTTCATAGTTTGGCTGTGGGTGCGACCTATACTCAGACTAAACATGAGCTAAACCAGGACTGAACCAGGACTAAACCAGGACTGAACCAGGACTGAACCAGGACTGAACCAGGACTGAACCAGGACTGAACCAGGACTGAACCAGGACTGAACCAGGACTGAACCAGGACTGAACCTGGACTAAAAACTGGGACTAAAAACCAGGACTAAAATCAGGACTGAACCAGGACTGAACCAGGACTGAACCAGGACTGAACCAGGACTGAACCAGGACTGAACCAGGACTAAACAAGAACTAAACCAGGATTGAACCAGGACTAAACCAGGACCAAGCCAGGACCAAGCCAGGACTAAACCAGGACTAAACCAGGACTGAACCAGGACTGAACCAGGACTGAACAAGAACTAAACCAGGACTAAACTAGGACTAAACCAAGACTAAAAAGCAGGACAAAACCAGGATTGAACCAGGACTGAACCAGGGCTAAACCAGGGCTAAACCAGGACTAAACCCGGACTAAACCAGGACTAAACCAGGACTAAAAACAGGGACTAAAAACTGGGAAAAAAATCAGGACAAAACCAGGACTAAACCAGGACTAAACCAAGACTAAAAACCAGGCCTAACATGGACTAAACATGGACTAAACATGGACTAAAAATGGACTAAAAATGGACTAAAAATTTACTAAACCGGAACTAAACCAGGACTTATAAAAATAATAATAAAAATCCAAAATTTGAAACTAAATTGAACATGGCACCATTTTGGTGTGAAAAAAACTGACAAAATCCTTTTGTAAGCAGCACCTTTTTTCATAGTTTGCCTTATACTCAAATGCGATTTATATGTGAAATATATGGGTTTTTTTCTTCATTATTATGCATTTTTTGGCTGGTGCAACTTATACTCGGGTGCAACTTACACTCCAGGAAAGAATCAATATTTCTGGCCAATTTAGATTTTCCCAAACTACGTGATTAAAATTGACAACAAACTAAATTGACGACAAACTACCCCAACACTATAAGTCATGTTTGGCGCAGCTATCTCGATTCGCTAAAATGCCAACCCATGCATCCGCCCATCTCTCGGGTGTAGACGTAATGTCCCAGTAATGCGCCATTAAAACCGGCACTAAAAAAGTTCACGGCTTGTAAACATAATATATTGTAGCCGTAGGAGTGTGTGCAGATCAGTCTCAGGGCAACAGTTGGAGCAGAAGTGGCAGCTCCGCACCAGGTGAAGCACGAGTTTAACACAGCTCTTCTGTCAGGTTTACATAATGCAGCGGAGGGGCTCCCTGTAGGAATGTGACAGCTGGGTGTCAGTCATGGGCTGAGCAGCACCTTCTATGGACACATTTATAACAAAACTCATAACATTTAACCACTACAGCCCAGAGAATTGACCTTATTCTGCCCCGCCCACTTTTATCGTATGTGGTTGAAAAATTACTATATCTCTTTAGATGAATAATAATCCATTTGTGAAGCCTGGTGAGTTTATGAAAGGTTTATGATTTGTTACAGCAGATACAGGCTCAGACCTTCCAGCGTCCCAAAGTCTCTCTGTGATTCTGGTATAAATACTCGGGGGAGGCTAAGGACCAGGGGGAGAGAGAGACTCAAAGCTACATGCATTTCAAAGCAGTGACTTTTGTTTCACACCCATGAGATAATGAACTTTTACAGCTGAGGACAAATAAGACAACAAAGGCTTCCCTGGAGCAATGATCCTGGGAGCTATGTTGTCGGGGGCTTTATGCCCCTGGTAGGGTCACCCATGGCAAACAGGTCCAGGGGGACGGGTCAGACCAAGAGCGGTTCAGAAGCCCTTTATGAAGACAATAAAATCAAGGCCAGTTACGTCGCCCGGACCGGCGTCACCGGGGCCCCACCCTGGAGCCAGGCCTGGGGTGGGTGCTCGACAGCGAGCGCCTGGTGGCCGGGCCTTTCCCCACGGGGCCCGGCCGGGCTCAGCCCGAAGGAGCGACGTGGGGCCGTCCTCACGTGGACCCACCACCCGCGAGAGGATCCATAAGGGGCCGGTGCAGTGTGATCCGGGCGGCAGTCGACGGCGGGGGGCCCCGACGACCGGATCTCCGGACATGGAGACTAGCTCTGGGGACATGGAATGTCACCTCGCTGGGGGGGGAAGGAGCCTGAGCTTGTGCGGGAGGTTGAGCGTTACCGACTAGATATAGTCGGCCTCGCCTCCACGCACAGTTTGGGCTCTGGAACCCCAACTTCTTGAGAGGGGCTGGACTCTCCATTTCTCTGGCGTTGCCCGCGGGGAGCGGCGGCGAGCTGGTGTGGGCCTGCTCATTGCCCCACAGCTCAGCCGTCACGTGTTGGAGTTCTCCCCGGTGAACGAGAGGGTCGCGTCCCTGCGCCTTCGGGTCGGGGGGACAGGTCTCTCACTGTTGTGGCAGCCTATGGGCCAAACAGCAGTGCAGAGTACCCGCCTTCTTGGAGTGCCTGGGGGGGGGTACTAGACAGTGCACCCACCGGGGACTCCGTTGTTCTCCTGGGGGACTTCAACGCCCATGTGGGTAACGACAGTGACACCTGGAGGGGCGTGGTTGGGAGGAACGGCCTCCCTGATCTGAACCCGAGCGGTGTTTTTTGTTATTGGACTTCTGTGCTAGTCACAGTTTGTCCATAACGAACACCATGTTCAAACACAAGGGTGTCCATCAGTGCACGTGGCACCAGGACACCCTAGGTCGGAGGTCGATGATCGACTTTGTAGTTGTGTCATCTGACCTCCGGCCGCGTGTTTTGGACACTCGGGTGAAGAGAGGGGCAGAGCTGTCAACTGATCACCACCTGGTTGTGAGTTGGATCCGCTGGCGGAGGAGGAAGCCGGATAGACCTGGCAGGCCCAAGCGTATCGTGAGGGTCTGTTGGGAACGTCTGGCGGAGCCTTCTGTCAGGGGGGTCTTCAATTCGCACCTCCGGGAGAGCTTCTCTCTGATCCCGGGGGAGGTTGGAGACGTGGACTCCGAGTGGGCCATGTTCTCCACCTCCATTGTTGATGCGGCTGCCCGTAGCTGTGGTCGTAAGGTCTGCGGTGCTTGTCGCGGCGGCAATCCCCGAACCCCGGTGGTGGACACCGGAAGTAAGGGATGCCGTCAGGCTGAAGAAGGAGTCCTATCAGGCCTTGTTGGCTTGTGGGACTCCTGAGGCAGCTGACGGGTACCGGCAGGCCAAGCGTGCTGCGGCTCGTGCTGTCGTGGAGGCAAAAAAACTCGGGTGGGAGGAGTTCGGGGAGGCCATGGAGGAGGACTATCGGACGGCCTCAAAGAAATTCTGGCAAACCGTTCGGCGCCTCAGGAGGGGGAAGCAGTGCTTCACCAACACTGTTTACAGTGCGGGTGGAGAGCTGTTGACCTCAACTGGGGATGTTGTCGGACGGTGGAAGGAATACTTTGAGGATCTCCTCAATCCCACTGTCACGTCTTCCGAGGAGGAAGCCGAGGCTGGGGACCCGGAGGCGGACTCGTCCATCACCCTGGCCGAAGTCACTGAGGTGGTTAGCAAGCTCCTCCTCGGTGGCAAGGCTCCGGGCGTTGATGAGATCCGTCCCGAGTACCTTAAGTCTCTGGATGTTGTGGGGCTGTCTTGGCTGACATGTCTCTACAACAACATCGCGTGGCGGTCGGGGACAGTACCGCTGGACTGGCAGACCGGGGTGGTGGTCCCTCTGTATAAAAAGGGGGACCGGAGGGTGTGTTCCAATTACAGGGGAATCACACTCCTCAGCCTTCCCGGTAAGGTCTATTCCAGGGTACTGGAGAGGAGAGTCCGGCCGATAGTCGAACTCGGGATCCAGGAGGAGCAGTGTGGTTTTCGTCCTGGTCGTGGAACACTGGACCAGCTCTACACTCTCCATCGGGTGCTCGAGGGTTTCATGGGAGTTTGCCCAACCGGTCCACATGTGTTTTGTGGATCTGGAGAAGGCATTCGACCGTGTCCCCGTGGTGTCCTTTGGGGGGTGCTCTGGGAGTATGGGGTCCGGGGCCCTTTGCTAAGGGCTGTCCGGTCCCTGTATGACCGGAGCAGGAGCTGTGTTCGCATTGCCGGCAGTAAGTCAGACTTGTTCCCGGTGCATGTTGGACTCCGCCAGGGCTGCCCTTTGTCACCGGTTCTGTTCATTATATTTATGGACAGAATTTCTAGGCGCAGCCAGGGGCTGGAGGGGGTCTGGTTCGGGAACCACAGGATCTCATCTCTGCTGTTTGCAGATGATGTTGTCCTGATGGCTTCTTCGAGCCAGGACCTGCAGCAGGCACTGGGGCGGTTTGCAGCCGAGTGTGAAGCGGCTGGGATGAGAATCAGCTCTTCTAAATCTGAGGCCATGGTTCTCGACCGGAAAAAGGTGGTTTGCCCTCTCCGGGTGGGTGGTGAGCCCTTGCCTCAAGTGGAGGAGTTCAAGTATCTCGGGGTCTTGTTCACGAGTGAGGGAAGGATGGAACGCGAGATTGACAGGCGGATCGGTGCAGCGTCTGCAGTGATGCGGTCGCTGTATCGGTCCGTTGTGGTAAAGAAGGAGCTGAGTCGAAAGGCAAAGCTCTCGATTTACCGGTCAATCTACGTTCCTACCCTCACCTATGGTCATGAGCTCTGGGTCATGACCGAAAGGACAAGATCGCGGATACAAGCGGCCGAAATGAGTTTCCTCCGCAGAGTGGCTGGGCGCACCCTTAGAGACAGGGTGAGGAGCTCAGTCACACGGGAGGAGCTCGGAGTAGAGCCGCTGCTCCTTCACGTCGAGAGGAACCAGCTGAGGTGGCTCGGGCATCTGCTCAGGATGCCTCCTGGACGCCTCCCTAGGGAGGTGTTCTGGGCATGTCCCACCGGGAGGAGGCCCCGAGGAAGACCCAGGACACGCTGGAGGGACTATGTCTCTCGGCTGGCCTGGGAACGCCTTGGGGTCCCACCGGAGGAGCTGGAGGACGTGTCTGGGGTGAGGGAAGTCTGGGAGTCCCTGCTTAGACTGCTGCCCCCGCGACCCGGCCCCGGATAAGCGGAAGAAAATGGATGGATGGATGGATGGGCTTCCCTGGAGGATGGGACAGAACCTTTACACGTGTTAATGTCAGGTCTGGGTCTCTGCATTTACACAATGAGTACACTTAAATTTCCATGACATGTAAATGCAACTAAACCGCTCTTTCTTTGTAGTAGCACTTCTGGTTAAGTGTAATGGAGAATTTGGGAAGAGTTTTGTTGCTAAAATATTACATAAAGTCGGTTGGTTTGTGTCAAATGTTCAGTGTTTATCTGCAAAAACAAGTCAAACTGCATCGATTCTCTGGGAAACTTTAAAAAGTCTCTGTCCCTATAGAACTTATTTGCTGTCAAGATCGGCAGCTCCATACAAAATAATACAACTCAAATAACGATGGCGGCGCCTGCAGCAACTTCTGGAGTAAAGTGAATACGACCAGAGGAGCTCACAGTTTGACCAAGGCCGGTGTCCATATCTCTACAACATTTTAAAACATTCAAAGTGGAAGATCGCAGCCTGGTTACAGCTATGAATTATTCAGACTGTTCACGGCATTTAGTTTGTTGTTGAGGTCACGATGAGGCTGGAGCATTTTGAAACTTAAAGTAACTTAGGTAAAGTGAGTGAGTGAGTAAGTAAGTAAAGTACTACTTAAAGGTAGGCCAATATATATGTTGGCCGATATTTGGATATCTTTTAGCGTATGTAGTATGGCCTTTAAGTCTATTTTTTAAATTATTTTAAGCTAGTTATCTATTATCTTGTTTTATTGCATGTACCATTTTCTTTCTGTTCTTTAACTGTGCGGTGCAATACTGGAATTTCCCCACTGTGGGACTAATAAAGGCAAATCTTATCTTATCTTAAATCTCCATTAGACCTGGGACCATATGGAAATTTTGTGTGACAATTATCATGGGAAAAATAATTGTGATTAATGATTAAAGTTGTGATGCATATGAATAATTATAACTTTAACTGGATATTATGGATGAGCAGGGCCATCAAATTTGGAGGCCTCACAAGGAAAGAGTCCAGCTCTGGGCCCCCTAAGACTCTGGGGCCCTGGACAACAGACCCGTTTGTCCCCCACCCTTGGACTCCCATGTGGATAAGTTGTTTTTTTTCTTTTATCATCGTTTATCATGGTGAAAATAATTGCGATTAATGATAATATCGTCCTATGCCTAGTAGTTATTCGGTTCCATGTTAAATTAATTACAATCGTTGACTAGTGGAGTCATTGTGTCTAAACCAGGCCTTGGATGTGTAAAAATGAACAGGTTTGCAAGTTGAAAGGTTAAAATACATTATATTAACGCCTGTAATTGCGTTAAACAGAACTTGGGAGTCGAAAAAACATTGGTTATTCTGACTGAAGTGTAGTCAAGGGGAAAGATTAAAGAGTAAAAGTATTGACTACCTCCCAGTATTACAGTATGTTGGTTTGTCCTTGCTGTGTGTGAATCCCGTTTTATATTTCAAAAGATGGATGTAAAATGCACACTTTTGCTGGATCCAAGAAAATCTTCCAAGTCTCATTTCAACAGCCTTGCATCATAAACGATAATCCCAAGGTAAAGGCATGAACCTGGAACCAGCATGAAAGAAAAAATCCTTTAGCTTCTTGCTTTCACGTCAATGTTTGGCTTGAAGTTGAACAGAGTTTGGATTAAGCTGTTTTGTTTGCTGTTGCTTGTACATAAACTCGTCTCAAACTGCGGTGAACACAGCCGGGCAGAACAACTGAATAATTTAAGCCCCCTCTGCACGCCACCGGCTCAAGTAGGGATGGACCCACACTCTGTATACAAAAATGGGTTTAGCTAATGCGCTAGCCGTCATGTTCCAAATAAAAAGTGAGCATGTGCGCACCTCTGGGTCCATCGACCATGGCTCCAGTTCACTTTCTATTGAAAAACTGTGTCCTCTCTCTGTCTAACTGCTGCTGTCAGACTCGTCATTTTGGTCTTAAATGTTCGTATTAACCCTTTACATCAGGGGTCTCAAACTCAAATTAGCCGGGGGCCGCAGGAGGCAGAATCTGGGTGAGGCTGGGTATTCCACAAAAAAAGCTTTGTTAAAATCTTCTCAAAAGTCACCGTTTTCAACATACATGAGGAAAAATTGTGGATTTTATGGATATACGTCGTTATTTGTTGAATCTTTTGTGACGAGAATACACAGCGCTAGTGACTTGTGCGTTTGGGGTTTACCGATTTAGCAAAACTTTCTACACGCAACACGGTAATGGCACACTAACATTAAACTTTCATACTGTTCTGTGGGCCACAAAATATCATCTGGCGGGCCGCAATTGGCTCCCGGGCCGCGAGTTTGAGACCCCTGCTTTACATGATCCTGGGGTTTTTATTTCACTATTTTGTCTGTAAATCAAGATATGAACATTAATAACAGACAAATCCGGCACCTTCTTTCCCGCTAGCGTTAGCGACAGGTTTGTTTGACAGCGTTGCTAATCGCCTACTCCGTGGTGCGGGCAGGAAGGGGCGTTACCGTCAACAGCCTCGCTCCTGATTGGCTCATTGGTTGCTATGATACGCACGGTAAGAATTCCTAATATGGAACTCGTCTCCAAATTAGCCGCTATAACCGCTAGCCTCGATGAGCTTCTTTTTGCTGGAGCCGAACGCCGTCAAACTCACTCAGTCCACTTCTTTATACAAGCTATGAAAGGACCAGAGAACCGCTGAAGAATATTCACAAGGAAAATTACTAAGTCCTGGAACATGTTAGAATACAGTAGAAGATGAGTAGTAATGAGATGGCAAAAGAGCTGTGTGTACTTGTCACAGAACTGCATGGTCTCCGCGAGAAAATGACAGTAAATGGAGGAGATGAAAGATGGGCCCAGTTTGTTAGACACTTGAAAGAAGCTGAGATGACAGGTAGCAGTAGTACAGAGGGATGAGAGTGAAAAAAAAAATGCCATTTCACATAATTTAAACATCCGGTATTACAAAAATTGACTCGCGTGAGCTTGAAGTCATGTTAAAATGTCGTTACCTCCTCAAAAACAGACCTGGATTTGTGTTTTGTTTCACTCACACATGTTTGAGTAACACTTTATTATTAATCTGTCTACATCCCCAAAGCTTAAAATGCTCCGTTCCACCTTGTGATGTCATGAAGTGGTAGTTTTCAAGTTGACAGCTACATTTTACCTTTAGTTCAGTGGAGATCAGCAATTCCAGAGCTGAAATCATCCAAATGATTCTAGTGAAGGTGTGTGGAGTTTAAAAATACAGTGGTGCATTTCCTGTATTACCACATGATGACATCACAAGGTGGAAGAAGAACTCAGCTCACTCAAAAGTCTTACAACGCAATAGTGGAAATCAGATCTTGCATTTTTGTATAAAATTTAATAAGATATATGTTTTCGGTTCAATATATTTTTGTAAAGCCCAAGAGCACAACAGCAGTCGCTTCAAGATCATCGAATTAGCCAAAAGAAAGGTAGAAAATCCAACAGTAACCTACATTTTCTAACTAATTTCTTCCATTTTTCCTTGTTTTATCTGGGTTACAATCTCAGACAGGCCTGTCGCAATAACGCATTTTGAAGTGCCACATATTACTGAAGTAAATATAGACGATGAACGATAATACTGAAACACTGAGCAGATTTAACCACTTCAGGGAAAGAAGGTGCATAATTTGTCTGTTATTAATGCTCATATCTCGATTTACAGACAAAATAGCGAAATAAAAACCCCAGGATGATGTAGAGCGGGTTAATACAACATACAACAATAAAACATTTAAGCCCAAAATGACGAGTCTGACAACTGTAGTTACAGAGAGAGGGGACACAGTTTTTCAATAGAAAGTGAACTGGAGGAGCGGGAAGCCCATGCTCACTTCTTATTTGGAACGCGGCGGCTAGCAGGTTAGCTATGTCCATTTATATATACAGTCTACGAGTTGTACAGCAGATCAGCGAAAACCAAATAAATATCAGCCCTTTATCTCTATTAAAATGACCATTCAAGGCACTGTTTTACTAGCCCCAAATGAATCGATGTGTTCTCATGTGTCTACACTTTCCCTTTGTCCAGTGTTCCTCGTCTGTGTGAATGCATGTGTTTGTTCTGCGCACATCTCTTTTTTTCCCTCTGCCTCCCTCTTCTTTATTTGGGCAGTGCCTCCTCTTTATTTATGTGGCAGAGGAACAGCTGTCTCGTGCAGGGCATAAGGCTGGGGCAGGCCGGCCGGCTGCAGGCTCCACAGAGCCCCAACACTGCGCTCATTGTCCCCACACACACAGGCGCGCACACACACAGGCTTTGGACTCGCACGCAAACTGGCCACGGACATCCATTCACAACCACTTTGACTGGGAGGAGGCAGCTGAACCCACACTATGGACTTGACTGGGAAACATTATCATACCCACAAATCTCAAGTTTGTCCCCAGTTAGAAACAGCGCAGCTATTCAAAAAGGCGTCTGATTTGCCACTATATCATCTTATAGTTCAGTATATGAAGCTGGAACAATAGTTTTTAGGGTCAATATTTATCGTGTGTACTTTTACTTCGCACTACTAGCACATTTTTGATATTTTTTTGATTATATGATAAGATTTAAGTCATACACGTTTGAATAAATAACTCGCCTGACTCATTATGCAAACTAAGAACTGAAGCACATATGTCAACCTCAGGCCCGGGGGCAAAATCTGGCCCACAGTGTAATTATATTTGGCCCATGAGATCATATCAAATGTGCATTATCGCTGGCCCGCCGGTGTATAGCGCATGCACCACTAATACTACAAATCCCAGAATGCTTTACTAGTACGCTGCAGTCGAAACCAGCAAACACCCCTCCTTTTCTGTTGACACTCATTAGCGACCAAGATACTGGTCATTTCGGGCAAAATTAATTGCTACAGAGAGAGAGACATAATTTATTTTATTACATTAAAATAAGAAATGAATACTACCGATGTGTCTTTTATTTCAAATTTCAGAATCAGAAGACAACTCACAAACTAGGAACTTTCTTTGGTGATAAAGTGCAACATAAAACACTGAAAAATAATATTTAAGTTAAAAAGATACACTTAAAAATAAAATAGTCTAATAAGGTAGATATATAAAGCAACATCAGAACAAACATGACTGGTATTATAAAGTGTCCATTTTTCATACGTTTGTAATATTGAGCTTGAGTTGTTCAAAATGTTGTGTTTCCATATGAAAAGGTTAAACCTCACACATCAGGTACAGTAAATTTTTCAATAAATATGGAGTTTGACCCGTGAATTTGTCTTAGTTTTTAATTTTGGCTCACTGTAAATTTGAGTTTGACTCCCCTGAACTAAAGTGTCTCATTCTGCTGTTTATTTACTGCAGCTCATGACTTTTACCAATATTGTAGATTTATAATAGTTTTTATTGTTTAAATCTGCTCTTGGATTGTTATGACAGTGGCGCAATTTAATTTCAATGGTATCGTTTATCGTTTGCGTTATATACTGAACTTCAAAATGTGTTTTCCTGACCAGTCTCTACAATTCAAACACCAAACAGAGCAGCGGTCACACATTTGCTATTCAGTATTTTAGTTTTTCTTCTTTTTTCTTGTTTCCAAACTTTCTCGACTTCCAAAAACGCCAACTGAAAGTGTATCACTACTGCAGAGAGAGGAGTTTTTCCCTTTTTTAAATGGATCCCTAAGCAAACGGAGTGCATTTTGTTACACGTCCTGTCACATCCAGACACTTAACACCAGCACATAAAACTGTTGGTATTTTACCCAGGAACACAAAGTATTAAATGAGTTCGACAGAGATCCTATTTAAACTCGCATTATGTAACTTTTCTGGCGGAGGCGGAGAGTCACTTGCTTTGCTCAGTGTAGACAGACGAGTTTAATGCCAGATTGTGAACCGTTATAGAGGCAGGTGGACTAAGTGAGTGTGACGTCACCCACATCGGTCGTCTCCAGTCAAATGAAGCTAATCGAGGCTAGCAGTTATAGCAGCTAACAGCCAATGAGAAGCAAGCATCCAAAGAGCCAATGAGGAGCGAGGCTGCTGAAGGTAACGCCCCTTCTCAACCGCACCACTTGTTTAGCAGAGCGGGCACTTAGCAATGCTGTCAATCAAACCTGTTGCTAACGCTAGTGGGAGTGACCTCGGGGAAAGAAGACACCTGATTTGTCCGTTATCAATGTTCATATCGTGATTTACAGACACAATCGCGAAATAAAACCACCGGGATCATGAGGGGCGGGTTAAACATTTAAGACCAAAATGACGAGTCTGACAGCAGCAGTTACAGAGAGAGGAGCCACAGTTTTTCAATAGAAAGTGAATTGGAGTCGATGGAACGGGAAGCGTGGCAGCTAGCAGGTTAGCTACGTCCATTTATACATACAGTCTATGCTCTCTACTGCTCCTGACGAGTAAAGTGTTCCTTAAAGTGTACCTTAACCAGAAAAGTTACACAGTGCACCTTTACATAATGACAAAATCTTGAAACAATATAAAGCAGCACACTGGTTTATATTTTGACCTCTACGTGGAAACTAGGTCATGTTTATTTTGCATTTCCTCCACTTCAAATCAACTATTTCCTCACCTCCACAAACAACTAAATACCAAGATGCACGCTACTCTCTTCCATCATGTTTCTGCTTGTCCCGAATGGCTCCGTCTTTCAACAAACGCATCCTTCCATCTTCCTCTCCTCCCTCCGCAGGGAACAGACTAATAAATCATTCATAGCACTGTTCCCTCCTCCTCCCGCCTCTCTCCACCCTCGTCTTCATCAGCGCTTTACAGTAGCGCCGTGCTGCCGTACCTCGGTCTGAAACACTGCAGAGTAAAGATAACAGAGACATGCTCAGAGCGAGTTCGGTCGATTGATGAAGAGGAGGGACAAAAATGTGTCTGATGTGATGATGCGGGAGGACGGCAGGAGGATGGGGGCGGCGGTCCCTGTCGCGACGTCACAGCCAGACAGGTCATAGCCGGAGCGGACGGAGAGAAAGACAGAAAACGACAGAAGGAGAGAAGGAAAGAGAGAAAGAGGGAGAGGCAGAGACATGTGATGACGTGGGAGGATGGAGACGGGGGTCCGTGTTAGAGACACAGAGACGTCAGAGCCAGACAGGTCAAAGGACAGAGAGAAAGAGAAAAAGACAGAGAGATGGAGAGATGGAGAGAGACAGAGATAGAGAGAGGGACGTGTGATGATGTGGGAAGATGGTGACGGGGGTCCACGTCGCGACACAAGGATACGTCAAAGCCAGACAGGTCATAGTCACAGCAAACGCACCGACTGAGAGAGAGAACGACAGAGAGACAGAGTGAGAGAGCAACAGAAAGAGACAGAGAGATAGAGGGAGAGAGTCGGAGCGACAGAGAGAGAGGGAGAGAGAGAATGAGCGACAGAGATTGAGAGGGAGACAGAATAAGAGAGCAACAGAGAGAGAGAAGAGGGAGAGAGAGTCAGAGCCACAGAGGGAGAGTGACAGAGAAATGGAGAGAGAATGAGAGACAAAGACAGAGCGGCAAAGATAGAGAGAGACAGAGGGAGAGAGGGAGACAGAGGGAGAGAGAGAGAGAGAGAGAGGGAGAGAGAGAGTCAGATCAAAAGAGAGAGAACGCCAAGGAAATGGAGGGAGGGAGGGAGAGAGAATGAACGACAAAGAGAGACAGACAGAGAGAGAGACACACAGGGCGAGAGGGAGACAGAGGGAGAGAGAGAGTCAGAGCCACAGAGGGAGAATGACAGAGAAATGGAGGGAGAGAGAGGGAGAGAGAATGAGCAACAAAGCTAGAGCGACAAAGATAAAGAGAGGGAAGGAGAAAATGAGCAAGAGAGGGAGAGAAACAGAGAGAGAGTCAGAGCGACAGAGAGACAACAACAGAGAAATGGAGGGAGAGAGAGAATGAGTGACAGAGAGAGAGAGAGAGAGACACAGGGAGAGAGAGTCAGAGCGACAGAGAGAAGAATAGAGAAATGGAGGGAGAGAGCGAATGAGTGACAGAGATAGAGAGAGAGATAAGAGAGCGAGAGACAGATGGAGAGAGAGGGAGAGAGAGAGAATGAGAGACAGAGAGAGTACCAGAAAAAGAGAGACAGAGGGAGACAAGAGAGAGAGAAAGAGAGCAAGACAGAATAGAGCGAGCAGAGAAAGGAGGGAGAGTCTAACTGTAGCGCACATCCTGCCCAGTGTGGGAAGTGTTGAGGACGTCCATGAACATTTTGTGAGACTGAAGTGATGCTGGAAACTTATGAGCTGCAAACAAGAAAAAACAAGAACCAGTCTGGTAAAAATGAAGTAAAAGGTTACAACAGAGCAACTACAGCAACTACTGTAACTACTGTAACTACAGCAACTACTGTAACTACAGCAACTACAGCAATTACAGCAACTACTGTAACTACAGCAACTACTGTAACTACAGAAATTACAGCAACTACTGTAACTACAGCAACTACAGCAACTACTGTAACTACAGAAACTACTGTAACTACAGCAACTACTGTAACTACAGCAACTACAACAGAGCAACTACAGCAACTACTGTAACTAAAGCAACTACTGTAACTACAGCAACTACAGCAAATACAACAACAGAGCAACTACAGCAACTAGAGAAACTATAGCAACTACAACATCAGAGCAACTACTGTAACTACAGCAACTACTGTAACTACAGCAACTACAGCAAATACAACAACAGAGCAACTACAGTAACTACTGTAACTACAGCAACTACAGCAAATACAACAGAGCAACTACAGCAACTACTGTAACTACAACAACTACTGTAACTACAGCAACTACAGCAAATACAACAACAGAGCAACTACAGAAACTATAGCAACTACAGCAGCTACAGCAACTACAGTAACTACAACAACCACAGCAAAAGAGCAACTACAGAAACTATAGCAATTACAACAACAGAGCAACTACAGAAACTACAGCAGCTACAACAGCAACTACCGCAACTACAGCAACTACAGCAGCTACAGCAACTACAGCAGCTACAGCAACTACAGCAACTACAGCAACTACAGTAACTACAACAACCACAGCAAAAGAGCAACTACAGAAACTATAGCAACTACAACAACAGAGCAACTACAGAAACTACAGCAGCTACAGCAGCTACAACAACAGCAACTACAGAAACTACAGCAACTACCGCAACTACAGCAACTACAGCAGCTACAGCAACTACAGCAGCTACAGCAACTACAGCAGCTACAGCAACTACAACAACCACAGCAAAAGAGCAACTACAGAAACTATAGCAACTACAACAACAGAGTAACTACAGCAACTACAGCAGCTACAGCAACTACAGCAAAAGAGCAACTACAGCAACTACAACAAAAGAGCAACTACAGCAACTACAGAACCTATCAGCCATGGCCAAAGTCTACAGTCCCTTTGTGAAAAATGTTAAAATTAGTTTCAATCTCACAGGAAACATGGGCAACATCACATCACAGTCAGTCACACGGCTCGTTCTGGTGGAGGGACTTTCGGCTCTTTTATGGGATCCAAATCTGTTGAATCAGTTCATTTCAAAGAGCCGTTCAAAGAGCTGGCTCTTTTACTGTTTATTTATATGACAGAAGCCAAAGTGAGAACTCATTTAACAACAAACTAATCACAGAGAAACAAGCGAGGCTCAGATGTGTTTAAACTGGTTCAGACCGAGAGTGGGAGTGAGTTTACGCCTTCAAATGATGCAGAATCGGAATAAGACGTTGTACTACAATAAGAAAAAAAAAAATAGATAAATCAATCAATAGATAAACTAACTAACTTATTACGATGCCAAACATGTTTTTTGTGGACAAATCTCTCGTGTCGCCTGCTCTACTTCTGTTCTAATTCTTGTGTTAAATCAGTATAAAAATGCATAAAAACTACAAAGAAAAACATCAGTTTCTTTTAAAAAACAAGCTCCGATTCCAACAGTTCACATAAAAGAGCCGTGTCGTTCACGGATGTCACATGACTAGCTCATTCCCACATGACTCACATGAATCAGTCTGAGTAATGATGCTTTTGTGTCACTTTTGTGTCACTTTCAGGCTGCTCCCTTCAATCTAGGGTCAGTACTCACCAATATGTCCCTGCCCTGAAGACCACACTCACAGCACCACAACACCCCACGTTTGACCTGTTCACTGACCCCAGACCAGAGGCCACGGCCCCAGTGTCCACAGGACGACACAGGACGCCCACGAGCAGCAGCACCAGCCTCAGCCGTCAGCACAACCTCACCTCTGATTTTATTTAAGTTCTTAAAGTGAAGTGTTCTGGCTTCCGTCTCATTTAGAAAACTTACTAAAACTGTCTGAACAAACCACAAACATTTCAAACTTTTCAAACTTACTTCACGTCTCTCATCTTCTACCTCGTCTCTGAAAACCCTCACACCCAAAGTTTAAAGTCTGTGGACCAGTTTATTTCCAGTTAGGCCTGGGCAAAAAATCTATTCAAATCGATTAATCGGATTTCATGTTCAAATAAATCGATTTATTTATTTTTTTTCACTTTCTTGTATTGGAAATTGCATTGAAAATGTAAGAAAGGATGCTCACTGACAGAGAGACAGAGAGAGAGGGGAAGACAGAGCGAGACAGAGGGAGGGACAGAGGAAGAGAGACAGAGGGTAGAGAGAGAGGAAGAGAGAGAGACAGAGAGAAAGGAGAAGAGAGAGCGAGACAGAGGAAGAGAGAGAGGAAGAAAGAGAGACAGAGAGAGAGAGAGAGAGAGAGACAGAGGGAGAGAGACAAAGGGAGAGAGAGAGGGAGAGGAGAAGAGAGAGCGAGACAGAGGGAGAGACAGAGTAAGAGAGAAAACGAGCAACAGAGAGAGAGAGAGAGGACAGAGGGAGAGAGACAAAGGGGGAAAGAGAGAGACAAAGGGCGAGAGACAAAGGAACAGAGAGACAGAGAGAGAGGAGAAGAGAGAGCGAGACAGAGGGAGAGACAGAGGAAGAGAGAAAACGAGCAACAGAGAGAGACAGAATGAGAGCAACAAAGAGAAACAGAGGGAGGGAGAGAGAGCGAGACAGAGGGAGACAGAGGAAGAGAGACAAAGGGAGAGAGACAAAGGGAGAGAGACAGAGGAAGAGAGAGAGACAGAGAGGGAAGAGAAGAGAGAGCGAGACAGAGGGAGAGACTGAGGAAGAGAGAAAACGAGCAACAGAGAGAGAGAGAATGAGAGCAACAGAGAGACAGAGTGAGAGAGATAGACAGAGAAAGAGAGAGAATGAGCAGCAGAGAGAGTGAGAGCGAGACAGAGGAAGAGAGAAAACGAGGGACAGAGAGAGAGAAGGAGAGACAGAAGGAGAGAGACAGAGGGAAAGATAGACAGAAGGAGAGAGAGAGATGGAGACGGAGAGAG
The DNA here is from genome assembly GCA_019594935.1 of Periophthalmus modestus. Lineage (NCBI taxonomy): Eukaryota > Metazoa > Chordata > Actinopteri > Gobiiformes > Gobiidae > Periophthalmus > Periophthalmus modestus. The sequence goes on from JAIEZT010001318.1 coordinate 29,052,726, forward strand.
ATGGAGACGGAGAGAGATGGAGACGGAGAGAGATGGAGACAGAGAGAGATGGAGACAGAGAGAGATGGAGACAGAGGCACTGCTTTGGAATCAATTAAGTAAAATTAAATTATGTTGAGGCTGCATGTTTAAAGCAAGTTTGCTTTAAGATTTCTCCAATGGTCGATGGGTTAAATATGATCCTTTAATACAATCTTTTCAGTTATGACCAGTGGAGAGAAAAAACAAAAATAAAACAACCTAGGAAAAAAGAACAATTTTATTTTCAAGCAAAATCGGCCCCATTTCCAGTCTCATTATTCAGTTATCTTATTAACTTAACATGTTGTCGTGTGCACGTGCTCACACCCTCTGGAGCTTTTCACCATTTACAATCAAAGTTATTCATTATTTGTGCAAATGTAACAGACAAATGTGTTTTATTATTGTGTCTTGCATACAAATATGTCCTGCCCTTTCATGGGGTTGTAAGACGCCATTAACACCACACAATAGGCCCGTTGCCATGGACGCATTTAAACAAACCAGTCTGCCTCTTCCTCCAGGTTTACAGAGAAACGATAACACATTTTGAAGAGCGATATGCCTAAGTAAATATAGACGATAGAAGATGATACTGAAACCAAACCATAAGCAGAATTATCCCTCAAAAAGTGTTGCTGCACAAAATAAATAGCTGGATGTTAAAAGAAAAATTCAAATCTGTCAACTGGACAAAATGTTGTAGGAGTGAAGACGTTTCGCTGCTCGTCCAAGTCACTTCTTCAGTTCTGGTCAGATTTAGAGCTACACCAAAAAAAAAACATACAGTGGCACCACATACTAATGAAATGTAAATGTAAACCACTGACTCTGAAGAAAGTTATGAAAAAATAATCTTTAAAAAATCTTCTCTCATTATTCTGGCTTTTAGCAAATAGAAATAATTGTATTAATCCTAATTGACATAAAACAGGAAAAGTTTAGTCTGAATTCATGTCAGACAGTGAGAAAAAAAAGTGTGAGCTGTGCCTGAGTCATATTTAGTGTAATCATTCAAGCCCCTAATGGCTGCTCTCACATCTATTAGCATACTGGCTAGCACTATCGTTTTCCTTGTTTTGAGGATGGATCGTAAAAGCCAAAAGTTAAATCTGTCAACTGGACAAAAAGTTGTAGGAGTGAAGACGTTTCGCTGCTTCTTCAGTTCTGGTCAGATTACTGCTGGACGCTGCCTTATATCTGTCTGAAGGAGGCGCTAATTACACTGAAACTAACACAACTAGCTCGTTAAGTAGTTAGTTTGTGTCTATAATGAGTCATGGAAGTTACTTTTTCAACTTTCTCCAGCTCAAATCTCATTGTACTACAGAAAGACGCCCAAAAACTATTGTCTCATCTGTCCCATATTGAATGATAAGTTGCTACAGTCAGGTCTAAAGATGCTCATTTCATCTTGCTGTCATCGTTACACCAGAACACATCAGGGCAGCGTTCATCTGACACAGTTTTGATGGGGGCGCTGTAGGACGCCTGCTGACCCAGATGAGCTGAGATTTACACAGTCCCAGTTCAGGCTCTAACAGTACAGATACTGTGTGCCAGGGATTATACCATGTTCATTTAATGAGTGAATAATATCTCCAGCATGTCTGATGAACTATGAGCCGAGGCCATGGGCGCAGGGCAGGAGGGGCGTGCAGAAGGGGAGGGGGGGGCATACAATAGGAGTGTTAGGGAGTGTGGGAACCGATTCTCTGTAGGACAATAGACACTTCCCAATGGCCACAGTGAGGCATTCACGCTCAGCTGCTGGGCCAGTGCTGCATGCATCGACTATGCACCAGCTCAGCACAATGTGGCCTTCTACCAAACAAGCTCAGACTGTTTCCTCTCCCAAAGACAACACAGCTCTGGCCCGTACACGGACGGGGCATTCACGGGGCTTCTTAAACCGTAGTCTGTTAGCTCGTCTCCCTTGGTTCCCTGTCACACGCACGAGCGGCAGCAGCGTCTAACAGGGACAGGGATTGTGGAGAGGTTGGCTCTGTCTGAAACTAGGGCGCTGTTTCTCACCACGAGAGCTGGAGCTGCGCAGATATTCTAGGCACAAATGATTAGAGTAACCCAGTTTTACCCACGAGCAGGTGAGTGCTGCGGGGATACGCTCTCAAGGACATGCATGACCTCGGGGTGGGGTGAGGGGAAGACGGGTAATACAATGGGTATAACTATAGACTCTTGGACTGGACGCACTTAAGGCCATTAATCAAGTCGCCATAGTCCATGAGGAGCAGATAAGTTTCAGGTCACGCTGCAAATAACAACAACAGCCCTGACGTTCACAATGATGATTAGCACTGCCATGAAATTAAACCCAACAATTCAAAACTACACACGCTTTTTAGTGGTCAAATCCTCTCAAAATGGAGACTATAAACACATAATAGTCGGCCTGTTTTCGTTGCTCTTCTTGTGTCAAAATCATCTCCAGTTTGAGTCTCACAGTGTAGGCTAACGACACAATGTCAGATCTATGGAGATGTGAGTATGCTTAAAGTAAGAAAGATGGGGGATTTTTTTTAAAGGATTTTCAAGTTTAATGCCAAACTGCTGAACATTCCACTCCAGGGGTAAAAGCAGGTGGCAAACCCTCTGCTGAAAGGTGACGTAGTGACATTTAAAACAGGAGATGATCAGAACAAATGTGTCAAAGCAGCACGTTCTTAAAATGATGAATAACACAAACAAATGAACATGTGAAAAAGAGACACAGGCCTTGGTAAAAAGAAAAAAGAGACAGGCAGGTAAAGTGAGACACAGGCCTGCAAAAAAGTAACACATGTCTGGTAAAAAGAGAGACAGGTAAAAAGAAACACAAGCCTGGTAAAGAGAGAGACAGGTTTGGTAAAAGAGATACAGTTAAAAACGACACAGGTAAAACGAGATATAGGTAAAAAGAGACAGACAGGCACAAACAGCAGAGTCCGGATCAGACGGTGTCATGTGCGCCAGAGTCCACACTTTAACTGTGAGACTGAAGCACCAGTGACTTACATCTGTATAAAAAACAGAGTGCTTCTGTTCAATTGTGTGCTCATTTATCTGTTCATCTATCAGCTCATTTATCAGTTCATCTCTCTGCTCATTTGTCAGCTGTGTCCCCTGTCCTGGACGAGAACAGCCCGGCCTGACGCGTGTCCTACCTGCATGGAGTCGGCGCTGATGACCTCCCCGTGGAGCCGCTGGCACAGCTCGATGGCCAGTTTGGACTTCCCTGTCCCCGTAGCTCCCAGAATCACAACCAGCGACGGTCTCATGGCTCTCCTCACCGCGCTCTGCAGACACACAGAGGACGCCGCCATGCTGCTGCTTCCGCACTGTACCACCTGACTGCAGGACGCATGCGCAGAAGGCTCAACGATGAGAGGCGAACACAGTTACCTAGCAACAAGAAGGCGTTGCTCTGGTAACGCTGATTGACAGAGCATGGTGTCTCGCGTAATGTGGTGAGAACATTTTGATTTGAAGGTGTCAGAGCAGAGACTTTGTCACTGAAGATGGAAATAGACTGGACTAGATACAGAATCATTAGGAACAGGTTAGCATTATGAACATATTAGCATTACGAACACGTTAGCATTTTGAACAGGTTAGCATTACGAACACGTTAGCATTTTGAACAGGTTAGCATTATGAACACATTAGCATTATAAACAGGTTAGCATTATGAATATGTTAGCATTATGAACACATAAGCATTATGAACAGGTTAGCATTATGAACAGATTAGCATTAAACAGGTTAGCATTATAAACGCATTAGCATTATGGACACATTAGCATTATGAACAGATTAACATTATGAACAGGTTAGCATTATGAACACATTAGCATTAAGAATAGATTAGCATTATGAACAGATCAGCATTATGAACAGTTTAGCATAATGAACAGATTAGCATTATGAACAGGTTAGCATTATGAACAGATTAGAATTATGAACAGAATAGCATTATGAACAGGTTAGCATTATGAACAGATTAGCATCATGAACAGGTCAGCATTATGAACAGGTTAGCATTATGAACACATTAGCATTAAGAATAGATTAGCATTATGAACAGATCAGCATTATGAACAGTTTAGCATAATGAACAGATTAGCATTATGAACAGGTTAGCATTATGAACAGATTAGAATTATGAATAGATTAGCATTATGAACAGTTTGCATTATAGACAGGTTAGCATTATGAGCAGTTTAGCATTATGAACAGAATAGCATTATGAACAGGTTAGCATTATGAACAGATTAGCATCATGAACAGATTAGCATCATGAACAGGTTAGCATTATGAACAGGTTAGCATTACGAACACGTTATGAACAGATTAGCATTATGAACAGGTTAGCATTATGAATAGATTATCATCATGAATAAATTAGCATTATGAACAGATTATGAACAGATTAGCATTATGAACAGATTATGACCAGTTTAGCATCATGAACATGTTAGCACCATGAACAGGTTAGCATGTGGTGATAAATGAGCCAGAACATGTATTACAATGAGCTCTAATGATGCTTCTAATTGTTCTTTGCAGCAGCTGAAGACGCTTGTTACCATGGTGAAGATGCCATCATGTGTTGCCGTGGAGACCGCGCAGGTGAATGGTAAATGTAGAGTGAGGAGTGTTGTAGACTACAACACTCCCATTCAGTCCAAATGACTCAGACTTACCACTCGTAGTATCAACAAAACTTGGAATAAAAACATTGAAAACAAACAAGACACGTGCTGATGTCAAATAATTACATTTTATTCATTTTTCCAGCTCTTTATATAGAGGCGATGAGGTACAGAAAAACAAAGTGCTGAAACAAGGCTCCGAACATCACCAGGTTAAAGTAAGCAAATGTTCACTGCTACACTGACAGAGCCAAGAGCAGACGATAACAAGTCAAAAACATACAAAACACACCATGAACCACAACGCCCAGGGTTCACTTTAATATAAAAAAAAACAACAAAACAATATTAACAAACGGGGGCTGATGACGTTTCGTGCCGTGCATTAGCAGACCGAACATCGCAGTGGCCCTCTATGTGGGAGACTCCGTAGATCTGTCCTCACAAGCTCCCTGCGGTTTCCTGAGAATGAGCAGTGGCCTACTCTGCCGTCATTGGTACAGTACTCGTCTGAGGGCTACAGTGTTGTATGTCACATGGCTTGAACACAATAGAGCAGTCGTAAAAGGTCACTAGGGCTACACCCGGCCAAAAGTTTAATCACTAGATCCTCTTTCCCTGCACCCGACCCGTAAATGCTACAGCTAAAGGGATTGGACTCTTCACACATAGAGGGCCAAAAGATGTGCGCTAATTTCCCCGGCGTAAAACCACACGCATCCCTGCCAGCTACGAGAACAAAACAGTCGTTAGCTCACACGGTCTGTAGGAAAATATATAAGTATCAAATTTTCGTTAGCTTACAGAGAGGAAAAACAAAAGGAGGCTTCGCGAAAGAATGTGACAAAGTGGCTAGTGTGATCATGAGTGTTTTATTTTACTTTTTCAGTTCTTTTTCTTAACAAAAATATATAAGCTTTTGAGTTTTCTTTGAAATGCCAGCAAGTTTCGCCCTGGTTCAGGAAACGGGCCAAACACAACCAACCTATAGGTGAGTTTTGGCGATAAAGGGCTATACAGTAACAGGACTATATACATAAACATCCAACTGGAGTTTAGATACAAGAAATGCGGCTACGCTAACAAAAAATAAAGCAAAATAACAGGAATAATATAGGCTTAGGGTTCATTCATTGTGAAATATAGAACAGCTTTCGAATTTTGTTTCATTTCTTAAGCCAATTCATGTTTTTGGCTGGTTTCCATGGCACAATAAAGACAATTTTTTAACTTTTTGCATTAAATAGGATTGGCCCACATGGCAATAAAACGAGAACGGAGCTACAAACAGGCTGTTTCTGCAGGCATGGCGCTGCTATAACAACATCCCACATGCAAAAAAACAAAAACACTTCAGTTTCAACAGAACAGACAGGCACAACCATTTTCCAAAAAGGTGCAGAGAGTGTATCGTCACATTCTCGTAACAATTAAGTTTCAAAAAGTCCTTCTGCGACGTCACTTGCCTTGAATGTTAAATAGATAAGCCACTGACAAAGAAACACAGAAAAAACACTAACGCGGAAAGAGACGGGGGGCTTTTACCGCGAGATCCAAGCGATAACGAACGGAAGCTTCAGGCCCATTGCGTCCCACTGTCCCACTGAATTCTGGGAGTTCAATTACAGCTAGAAGCCTGAGAATGCGTTTAGTACAATCATAGCGTAGTAAAATATTCAAATCTGTCAACTGGACTGAACTTTGTAGGAGTAGAAGACGTTTATCTGCTCGTCGAAGCCACTTCTTCAGTTGTGGTTAGCTCCTGGACACTGCCTTATATGCGTTTGAAGGGAAACGCTAGCTAAACCGAAATGAAAACACCCATTATCTGCGATTTCCGTTTGCTAGCTACAATCATAGTGTAGTAAAATATTCAAATCTGTCAACTGGACTGAACGTTGTAGGAGTAGAAGACATTTTTCTGCTCGTCGAAGCCGCTTCTTCAGTTGTGGTTAGCTCCTGGACACTGCCTTATATGCGTTTGAAGGGAGACGCTAGCTAAACCGCAACTAAAACACCTATTGTTCGCGGTTTCCATTTGCTAGCTACAATCATACCGTCTATCATACCCACTGGAAACTAATTTTGCGTGAATGTATGCTATGTAACGAGCGTAATTGGCGTTTGAATACACAGACGTCGGACCAGACCATGCAGTACTGAAACAGCAAACCTGTAGCAAAAATTTTTAACCATTTGTCATTAGGGAACTTCAATTCTTACAAAGCTTTTTAGAGAACCATGGACATCTGCTTCATCATCTTCATCATCCACCTACGCTCCCAGTCCGTTGCTTTATACCTGGCTTAGTACGGCCTTGTCGATCACTCAAGAAGCTAATGTGCAAACCACAAAATCAAAAAACAATCCACCGGCACCATTCTACCGTGATCAACCCAAAGTGAAGGTTAAGTGTCTCTGAAGAAGAAGTGTGTGGCTCAGGAGCGCTTCAGCTGGGCCAGTCGGTGGAGGAGTTGGAGCCTCTTGGCCTTCAGCTGTTTCCTCTCCGCGCTCTTCTGCTTCTCGCTCATATGAAGCTGCTGGAGGTATTCCGTGGCCCGTGTTAGGATGGCCACTTTAGGGGTTTTGGGGCAGTCGGCTAATCCCGGAATCTCATCCCGCAGCGAGAGGAAAAACGGGAGCGGAGATCGTTCCTACGCTTGCGCTCCAGGAAGTTGTGCGCCTTGCGTTTGTCTGTGTCCTCGCAATCGGACGACTGGGGGCTGGACAGGTGGGACGAGGGGAGGTGCTTTACGGGCGAGGTCTGGGACGAGGATGAAGGAGACGAAGGGGACGTGGAGGAGGTAGGGGAGGAAGCGCTGAAGTCGGGGGATTCCGACCTGACCGCGCCGGAGGTCACGTGACACCGTCTACTGTCCAGATTCAAGGGGTGTGTGGGCCGGGGAGGGGCTGCTGCTGCTGCTGAGAGTTCTGCGCTCCGTAGGCCCCGGTCTCCTGTCGCACCCTCTTCCTCGGGGGTTCCGGGGCGGCGGTGGGGGCGGAGTCCGGGGAGGGGGCGGCGTAGTTGTGCTGCTGCTGATGAATGGAGATGTGGAAACGCTTCAGGCCGAGGTCCAGAGGGTCAGCTCGCACGGTGATGGTCACAGGCTTTCTACTGTTGACCAAGCGACGAGGCTTTCTCTTCTGCTGCTTGTGTTCCACAGTCACCACGTCGATCTCCTCTTCGTCCTCCTCTTTCTCGTCTTCATCATCTGAAAAACACGACACAACATGAGCAGGAAAGTCGATGGAACAGGAAATCAGATTCATTTATACAGCGGAACCCAATGAGAAAAAGCATAAAATCCATATAAAACATTAAAAATAGATGAATTTGTATAAAAGTTCATTACCAGATTATTAATTGCATCACCAGGGAATAAAACGAGATCTTATGCCTGCATGAAATGTGATCATTATAACGGTATTAAACTAATCATCAAAACGACCACATCTGTTAAGTCCCTTGAGAGCTGCTCTCATGCAGTTGTCCCTCACTATATCGCGGTTCACCTTTTGCGGGGTTTTTTGGGGCAATTTTACATGCTTTTTTACATCGTATAAGTGTGCATTGTGTTCTGCGTCCTGATTGGCTAAGGGACTGTAGACCATTGTCCATCAGTCTCCTCTATGACCACCTACGAAGGTTTGAACTTTGAGTGTTTAAACAAGAGAGAAATGTGAGAAAATGTTAATGCCTGTGTGAGAAAAGTGTATAAAGTGTGTGGTGAGGGGTTTTACAGCCAAGAAACATATAGAATAATTGTAAAAAAATAAAAATAAAGCTGACTACTTTGCGGATTATTTTTTCAAGACTATATTGATTAGATTCCTCATTATCTGGAGTCTTCAAAATCTAAACTATATGGGTATTGACTGACCGAGTAAAGTGACGATAGCCTCCAGCTCAGAGCGTCTTACAAAAACCTCCTTTATACTTTCCTTGACAAGTGTAAAAGTCACATGATCATGACAATTAGGTCCTTTACATTTCCCCCCCAACTCTGATCCACATCCACTGAATAATAAATGCCTTTTGTCAATGGTCAAATTAATATTAAAGGCTAAAACTAGCACCATTTAAGTCTACACATTTATAACAAAAGATGACATTAACATGACAAGCACCGACACTGTAATAGCACCACTGGAGTTCACCTTAGCCATTGTCCTCTGTGCTCATTTAAAAAAAACACACACATAATGCTCCTAAATGGTGTGAAATACTGCGGTCAAAGCTTTGCAGAAGCCCATACAGCCCCTAACGGTCTAAATCCGCTCTATTCACATCCCGAGCCCACTGACACAATTGGCCCTGCAGCCTGTGGAGCGCAGGAATGCAGCAACAAGTTTGCCTTTGTAGCATTCCACACATTATACACGGCTCAACATCACATGACAGCAGCAGCTCCATACCAGACGCAAACATGTGGCGTGGAAAAAAGTAGGTCTTAGAGGTGACTAAATATGACCATGTTGCAAAAGCTTGGAGTTTTTCCTTTTTCCTTCAGCTGATAAATATATAAGTTTCCTGTGAAGTGCACCCTGACTGAACTGGTGTCAGATCAGAGGTGTGGGCTGGTGGGAAGGAGGATACTGTTATCATAAGTCGGGCTGGAGGAGCAGAGGGAGAGCAGCTGGGGAGCTGGAGCCGTGCCAAGCAGCAGATGTTCGAATGGGCGGTCACTCCGGGAGCTTCAAGCATGTGTTGCATGCACCAAGGTAACGCAATGCAGTCATCATGTGCTACAGGCTCATCGGCATGGCAAACTGGTCAATAAAATACTGCTGAAGTAAGTTTAGAAAATTGGTGTAGAAAGTGTAGATTTGAGGAGATGGGAAGAAAGTTAAGCCGCTGAAGTGATTTTTGGAGGTAGTGCAATGAAGTAGGAGCTTAAAACAGATTTTTTTTTAAGCATAAGTAGTAAAATTAATAAAGATATTGTATGTATGAATGAAGGGAGGAGTCTAACATTTGGTGGTTGGGTTTTCAAATGTTTTTTACCATTGAAAAAATATTTATAATAACTATTTTAATTTATATGTAAATAATGAATTAAAATAAATGTTTAAAAATTATAATAATAAAAATAAATAATAATAAAAAATAAATTATAGCTTTTTTCTTTTAGTGTATAGAGAACTTTGTGTTGTGCCATCTAACTATACTATTTGATCAGATAAAAATAGACACTTTACAGCTCAAAAATTCAAACACTCTCATGGTTTTTTGGACGTCCCACTGACCTGAAGACTCTGAGTGCGACTCGGATCCGGACGACACTTGCTTCTTACTGACTCCACCCAGGGGAAAAGTGAACACAGCTCCCGGGTCAACGCAGTCCGCAGTCAGAGCGTTGAGCGAGGGCGCGTCCCCGGCCCCGCACTGACCGCCTTTCCCCACAGCAGGGGGCGCCACAACAGGTGCGCCCCAGACAGTTTGGCCTGCCGCTCGCCCCGCCGCCACCACCCTCTCCAGATGCTGTCCCCGCCGAGAAGCCGCTCCACATGCAGTCCTGGATGATGATGGAGCTCAGGTTCCCAAAAGACTCTGTGGAGGCGGCCACTCTGCAAGGCGGTGTCCTGCTCCTCGTCATCCTGCCCCAAAAAACTGAGACACCCATTCCAGTTTGTCCCCCAAAGTAGGGTAAAGCATCCCAACCTTAGCCGACCCCTCCACTGCCCTTATGGGGGACATGGGTGGGGTAGGTACTAGTTCGAATTTCTTCCAAATGTCCTCACTGGGGGCGGTGGACTTGAAGAAATCCTCATCGGGGTCGTCGTAGAAGTAGTGCTGGTAGTGGTCCAGGTGGTCCATGTCCCAGTGGTCATAGTGGGGCGCGGTGGAGCTGACGCCCGGCATGAGGCAGGCTGAGGGAGGCAGGGGGTCACTCCCTGTTCCTGAAGTCTGCAAACACCACCACACAGGAATTAAGGTCACATGAAGTAAGGATGAAATAAAAACATACCCACAAAACTAGAATTTATGACAAAAGGCCATTATGACTGACTGATAAAAGAGCTTATGGAGGGCTCTGTTTGGGATTGTGCGTCAAAAACCAAACGCTCCAGACATCACACATCTGCACTCCCACATTAGTTTGGAGCGTGAGCTTTTTTGCACTCTTGCTCCCACTGTCTGCAGACTCCAGTGCGCACGAGAACATTGTGTCTCTTATACCAGTGCGTGCCCCGCGGTATTTCATATCCTTCCTTAAAGTCTTCCCAGCCTTAGTTAAACTTAAACTACCGCGTTTTTGTTGCTGCTGAGAAGTTCAAGTTTCGCAAGGGTTTCATTACATAACAGTGTTTTAGTAGTGTACTGTGTCAGGCGGGCAAACAGGGAGGAGGAGGAGATGGGAGGAGGAGAGGCGGGTTCACTCACTGGCTGCTCAGCTGATAGTACGCTCATCTAATTAGATACAAAGTGGATCGTTTAGGGAGACAGAAGTTATTGTTGTCAGCTTAAGCAATTGGTGCGGACGAGTTGTGCGTCTGTGTTCTCGCCTTCCGCGGCTCAGCGCAAAGAAAAAGTGTTAATTACGCACAGCAAATTAACGCAAAAAAGATGCAGGCGCGCAACAGAGAACTACTGCCATGAAACAATCCCATTTCAGAAAGTCGCAGCTTACCTGGAAGAGGCAGAAAGCCTGTCTGCGTCCTCATAGATCCGCTGTGAGGAAATAAATAACGAGTCCAAATGACGCCGGTGCCGTTTGAGCCGTGCGTAAAGCCGTGCGTAAAGCGTTCCGTTGGTTTGGAATACTTCTCCGATTGTCAATAAACGCGTAGTCCGTGTGGTCGCAGTCAGAGGATGGATGGGGCTTCCACTTGCTAAGCAGACCACTGCACTGTGAGAGCCGTTGCACAGAGACTTGGCTGTTATGCATAAAAGCGGGCCGTAGTAGAGGAGCCACGCCCGCCGTTTTAAAGAGCCAGTGCGCGCGGGCTTATGTGACACATTTTCATAAGGCAACACCCGTGCCTTGTGCAACGCATATTCAGACATATTTTTGTCAAAGCCTACTTATGTCACAGGGCTGTTATGCAGGCTGCATGGATATATAAACATAATCACACAGAGACCAACAGGAAAGTGCCAAGAAACAGGACAAAATGGACAGTATCAACTCTCTGGGGTTTATAGGAGACAATATTGATTCTAGAAAATACTTATATAAAATCAATACCAGGATTTTTGCCACTTAAAAACATTGCATAAATCAAAGTTGTACTGTCAAAACCAGACTTACAGAGACTTATCCATGTGTTTGTCTCCAGTAGGTTAGACGACTATAACTGCCTCTCCCTATAAGAAAAATGCAGAACATCCAGAAGTCTGCTGCTACTCAGAACTAAACCAGAACTAAACCAGGACTAAACCAGGACTATACCAGGAATAAACCAGGGCTAAACCAGAACTAAACCAGGACTAAACCAGGACTAAAACAGGACTAAAACAGGACTAAACCAGGACTACACCAGGACTAAACCAGGACTAAACCAGAACTAAACCAGGACTACACCAGGACTAAACCAGGACTAAACCAGAACTAAACCAGGACTAAACCAGGACTAAAACAGGACTAAACCAGGACTACACCAGGACTAAACCAGGACTAAACCAGAACTAAACCAGGACTAAACCAGGACTAAAACAGGACTAAACCAGGACTACACCAGGACTAAACCAGGACTAAACCAGGACTAAACCAGGACTAAAACAGGACTAAACCAGGACTACACCAGGACTAAACCAGGACTAAACCAGGACTAAACCAGGACTAAACCAGGATTAAACCAGGGCTAAACATGGACTACACCAGGACTACACCTGGACTAAACCAGGATTAAACCAGGACTAAACCAGGACTAAACCAGGGCTAAACTAGGGCTAAACATGGACTACACCAGGACTAAAGCAGGACTAAACCAGGACTAAACCAGGACTACACTAGGACTAAACCAGGACTACACCAGGACTAAAGCAGGACTAAACCAGGGCTAAACCAGGACTAAACCAGGAATACACCAGGACTAAACATGGACTACACCAGGACTAAAGCAGGACTAAACCAGGACAAAACCAGGACTAAACCAGGACTAAACATGGACTACACCAGGACTAAAGCAGGACAAAACCAGGACTACACTAGGACTAAACCAGGACTACACCAGGACTAAACCGGGACTAAACCGGGACTAAACCAGGACTAAACCCAGGACTAAACCAGGACTAAACCAGGACTAAACATGGACTACACCAGGACTAAAGCAGGACTAAACCAGGACTACACTAGGACTAAACCAGGACTAAACATGGACTACACAAGGACTAAACCAGGACTACACCGGGACTAAACCGGGACTAAACCAGGACTAAACCAGGACTACACTAGGACTAAACCAGGACTACACCAGGACTAAACCAGGACTAAACCAGGATTAAACCAGGACTAAACCAGGGCTAAACCAGGACTAAACCAGGAATACACCAGGACTAAACATGGACTACACCAGGACTAAAGCAGGACTAAATCAGGACAAAACCAGGACTAAACCAGGACTAAACATGGACTACACCAGGACTAAAGCAGGACAAAACCAGGACTACACTAGGACTAAACCAGGACTACACCAGGACTACACCAGGACTGGGATTAAATATGATGAATCAGTGTCTTCCGGAAGATGTGACACAGGCCTCGACTTTGACAATGATTAAATCCAGGCTCAGTCGGTTCTGTTCAGCTGCATATGACTGAAAGGGTTTTATTCTGCACTTTTATCTTTTAGTATTAGTTTTATGATGATTATTTATGTTTTAATTTGTTCTATTGTGATTTTAATGTCTTTTTTATTCTGTAAAGCACTTTCATTTACTTTGTGTGCGAATTGTGCTGTACAAATAAACTCGCCTTGCCTTATATAATGAGAATACTATCACGTTTCAAAATCGGTCTAACTGGATGTTTGCAGCATATTCTAATGTTGTGTAAATATGTGGTTTAATTTCATTCAAATATAAATGTCCCAGTAAGGCTCCTGTCCAAACCCTCTTGATTTTGTGTTCGGCTTATGTGTAAAAGTAAAACACAAAGTCATTTATAATTTTGAATGTGCTGAATCGATAACATTACTTTATCAGAACATTACATAACCCCAGACTCCGAGTCTCCAGTCATTAGCGTGTTTAGCGTGTGTTTGCACATACACAGTCTTTCCTGGAGCAGTTGTGTGTTGGCATCAGACACAGGCATCTCACAGACCTGCGATCAATGAGCAGCCATGATGTGGTGCTGCTCTGAGCCCGGGTCAATACAGAAACGATGATCTGTCTACAGCGAGGTCCCTGTGTGTACGAGCCACACACTCTCCACTGCTGACCACGCAACCACGCCTCACCGTCCAAAACCTCACCACGAAAATGTACTTCTGAGTCATTTAAAAACATCCGTTTGTTCATTTGCATGTACCAAGAATCTTCTGTTTTAAATTGCGCATGACAAATTCTTTTCATTCTGAATTTCTGACTTAATTCGATGGGATAAAGTCATAAACTGTATAAACCTACAGCGTTCAGCTTCAGAAAATGAAGCTAATCGAAGCTAGCAGTTATTGCGGCTAATTTGGAGCCATTTTCTATATTTGTAATTCCAACCACGAGTATCATAGCAACCAAAGAGCCAATCCAGAGAGAGGCTGTTGAAGGTAACGCCCCTTCGCGCCTGCATCGCTGGTTAAGTAGGGAGCCGGCGCTTAGCAAGCAATCAAACCTGTTGCTAACACTAGCCGGAGCAACCTCGGAGAAAAAAATAGTTTTGTCTGTGTTTGATGTTCATATCTTGATTTACAGAGCGAAATAAAAACCCCAGGATCATGTAGAGTTGGTTAATGTGAACAATTAAGACCGAAATTATGAGTCTGACAGCAGAAGTTACAGAGAGAGGAGACACAGTTTTTCAATAGAAAGTGGATTGAAGCCAGAGTTACTTGAACCAGAAGCACGCCCATGATCATTTCCTATTTTGAATGAGCGGCTAGCACATTAGCTATGTCGTTTTGTATATACAGTCTATGGTTAATTCTGGATATCTCACAAGTAGTTCCGGCAACAGTTAAATCACATTCTGTATCAATGCTCTGCGGTGATCGCCATGACATCACCATAGCAACGGGTAAACAAATGCTCAAAGCTCTGAGTAGAATGTAGGGACTAGCTTCATTTAAATACACAAAATACACAAAAATACACAAAATACACAAAAATATAATATCACAATTTTCTAGAGGTTTTTATTATTATCACATTGTTAAATATGTCGTCAGGAGGAAATGTGAGCAGTTGGAGCCAGAGTCGATGGCGCCGGAAGTGCGACCATGCTCACTTCCTGTTTGTAACACGGCAGCTAGCATGTTAGCTATGTCAATTTATATAAACAAAGCCCAAATATAAAAAGATACAGAGGAGTCGAGAGGAGGAGATAAAGAGGTCTGTGGTCCCGGGCCCCAGAGTCTTAGGGGCCCTAATTAGACCCTCTTCTTATTAATTAATATCAGAGGGGGGGCCATGTGAGCCGTTCTTGCCCCGGGCCTCCAAATCTCTGTCGACGGCCCTGAAAACCTGAAAACAAAGTAACTGCATGAATTCGCCCTGGATGATAAGATAAGGACCTCAGATTGTTCTAAATGTCATAATGTTATAAAAAGCACAAACATTTATGTTTTTTTTCACAGCATAATGCAGACGGCATGAAATCTGAGAGAGGAGCAGAGGAGAGGAGCAGAGGAGAGGAGAGAAAGAAGAGCAGAGGAGAGAAGAGAAAGAGGAGCAGAGGAGAGAGAGGAGCAGAGGAGAGAAGAGACAGAAGAGCAGAGGAGCAGAGGAGAGGAGAGAAAGAGGAGCAGAGGAGAGAGAGGAGCAGAGGAGAGAAGAGAAAGAAGAGCAGAGGAGAGAAGAGAAAGAGGAGCGGAGGAGAGAGAGGAGCAGAGGAGAGAGGAGCAGAGGAGAGAGAGGAGCAGAGGAGAGGAGAGAAAGAAGAGCAGAGGAGAGAAGAGAAAGAAGAGCAGAGGAGAGGAGAGAAAGAAGAGCAGAGGAGAGAAGAGAAAGAGGAGCAGAGGAGAGAAGAGAAAGAAGAGCAGAGGAGAGAGGAGCAGAGGAGAGAGAGGAGCAGAGGAGAGAGGAGAGAGAGGAGCAGAGGAGAGAGAGGGGCAGAGGGGAGAGGAGAAGAGGAGAGAGAGGAGAAGAATCAAGAGGAGAAGAGGAGAGCTTAAAATCACGTCTGTTTCTACTGTAACATTTTCTCTCAGTTCTGAAAAGTCCTTATCTTCAAGTGCCACCTTTGAAGGAGTGATCAGAAGAACAGGGACAAGCATCCTTCAGAGTGAGACGCCCTCAGAGTGAGACACCTTCAGAGTGAGACGCCCTCAGAGTAAGACACGTTCAGAGTGAGACACCTTCAGAGTAAGACACCTTCAGAGTGAGACGCCCTCAGAGTAAGACACCTTCAGAGTGGCGTCTTCAGAGTGAGACACCTTCAGAGTGAGACACCTTCAGAGTAAGACACCTTCAGAGTGAGAAGTCTTCAGAGTGAGACGCCTTCAGAGTGAGAAGTCTTCAGAGTGAGACGCCTTCAGAGTGAGACGTCTTCAGAGTGAGGCACCTTCAGAGTGAGACGTCTTCAGAGTGAGACGCCCTCAGAGTGAGACGTCTTCAGAGTGAGACGTCTTCAGAGTGAGACGTCTTCAGAGTGAGACGCCTTCAGAGTAAGACACCTTCAGAGTGAGAAGTCTTCAGAGTGAGACGCCTTCAGAGTGAGACGTCTTCAGAGTGAGGCACCTTCAGAGTGAGACGTCTTCACAGTGAGACGCCCTCAGAGTGAGACGTCTTCAGAGTGAGACGTCTTCAGAGTGAGACGCCTTCAGAGTAAGACACCTTCAGAGTGGCGTCTTCAGAGTGAGACACCTTCAGAGTGAGACACCTTCAGAGTAAGACACCTTCAGAGTGAGAAGTCTTCAGAGTGAGACGTCTTCAGAGGACACATCTGTGGACTAGTAAAAGACCTGAATTATTTATGTGTAGACCAGTCAGTTGATGTTTAAGTCTGTTTGAAAAGGAGGAGAAATAAAACCTCCTCATCATGGGTTTATTTGGGAGGTGCAGTTTAGTATCGATTTGTCTGAACTCTGAGCTGTGGACGTGTTTTTTGTGAAATTGTATCAGTAGGAAATGTTTTGTTTTTGGGGGTTGAATCTGCAGCTCATTTAGTCTGAGCTCAAATATAAAACAAGATTATAACAAACACGTAATTATAACAAACACGTGATTATAACAAACACGTGATTATAACAAACACTTGATTATAACAAACATGTGATTATAACAAAACGTGATTATAACAAACACGTTATTATAACAAACGTGTGATTATAACAAACACGTGATAATAACAAACATGTGATTATAACAAACACTTGATTATAACAAACATGTGATTATAACAAACATGTGATTATAACAAACACGTTATTATAACAAACACGTGATTATAACAAACATGTGATAATAACAAACACGTGATTATAACAAACACTTGATTATAACAAACATGTGATTATAACAAACATGTGATTATAACAAACATGTGATTATAACAAACATGTGATTATAACAAACACGTTATTATAACAAACACGTGATTATAACAAACACGTGATAATAACAAACATGTGATTATAACAAACATGTAATAATTACAAACACGTGATTATAACAAACACGTGATTATAACAAACATGTGATTATAACAAACATGTGATTATAACAAACATGTGATTATAACAAACACTTGATTATAACAAACATGTGATTATAACAAACATGTGATTATAACAAACATGTGATTATAACAAACACGTGATTATAACAAACATGTTATTTACAAACGTGATTATAACAACACACGTGATTATAACAAACACTTGATTATAACAAACATGTGATTATAACAAAACGTGATTATAACAAACACGTTATTATAACAAACGTGTGATTATAACAAACACGTGATAATAACAAACATGTGATTATAACAAACACTTGATTATAACAAACATGTGATTATAACAAACATGTGATTATAACAAACACGTTATTATAACAAACACGTGATTATAACAAACACGTGATAATAACAAACACGTGATTATAACAAACACGTGATAATAACAAACATGTGATTATAACAAACACTTGATTATAACAAACATGTGATTATAACAAACACGTGATTATAACAAACACGTGATTATAACAAACACGTGATTATAACAAACATGTGATTATAACAAACACGTGATTATAACAAACACGTGATTATAACAAACACGTGATTATAACAAACATGTGATTATAACAAACACGTGATTATAACAAACATGTGATTATAACAAACATGTGATTATAACATGAGTATAGCGGGCTGTTTGTAAAGTACCAGAGCTGATTCTGTTTTGCTCCTCTTTCTCTTCTCTCCTCTGCTCCTCTCTCTCCTCTGCTCCTCTCTCCTCTGCTCCTCTCTCTACTCTGTTCCTCTCTCCTCTGCTCCTCTCTCCTCTGCTCCTCTCTTTCCTCTGCTCCTCTTTCCTCTGCTCCTCTACTCCTCTTTCCTCTGCTCCTCTCTTTCCTTTGCTCCTCTCTCCTCTGCTCCTCTCTTCTCTGCTCCTCTCTTTCCTCTGCTCCTCTCTCTCTTCTCCTCTCTCCTCTGCTCCTCTTTCCTCTGCTCCTCTCTCCTCTGCTCCTCTGCTCCTCTCTTCTCTACTCCTCTCTCCTCTCTTCTCCTCTGCTCCTCTCTTCTCTGCTCCACTTTCCTCTGCCCCTCTCTTTCCTCTGCTCCTCTCTTTCCTCTGCTCCTCTCTTTCCTCTGCTCCTCTCTTTCCTCTGCTCCTCTCTCCTCTGCTCCTCTCTTTCCTCTGCTCCTCTCTTTCCTCTGCTCCTCTCTCCTCTGCTCCTCTCTTTCCTCTGCTCCTCTCTCCCCTGCTCCTCTCTCTCCTCTGCTCCTCTCTCCTCTGCTCCTCTTTCCTCTGCTCCTCTCTCCTCCGCTCCTCCCCAGATGCCCTCCCGTCATTTGCAGAAGGCACCACATCATCCGAAAGTCAAAAGCATTTACTTTTTTGTGTGCTGTGTTTATTTTGGTTTTTTTTTCTTTGCTGCTGACGTTTTCAATATTCCCTGGGGATGTGATGCTAGCTATAGGCACTGCTCTGTCTGAAGCTCTGTTAGACTTTAATCTGAGTTTTGTTTAGACACAATCTGACCATGAAGAATTGACTTATCTGAACTACAACAGATGAGTCCCTCTCACATAACATTACAGTCACTGCTAGCTAGCATTGTGTCACCATGGTAACTGCTGAACATTCCGCCATAGACACACATGTAAATTGATATATTTATATGACACTTTTCACCCATTCACCAGAAACAGAGCAAATATTGTTCCCTTAAACCCCAGAACGCAGCAGATGAGCCGTCACGCCGAAGGCAACGTGCGATGAAAGGAAACGAGATTGCTTCATGCTTTATGCTAAACCGGCATCATTTTAAAAGGTGACATTTTTACATCTTACGTAACGCTAAATTTGTCATTGTCTAAAATGGATGAAGGTGATACGGCACAGACGAGAGGCTCTGGCCGCAGATCAGCTCTCGTTTCTTTCTCCTTGCTTCCTTGTCCTTGTTTCCTCTCCTCGATCCTGCATTTTTCAGCTGTCAATCAAATGTGCCATATTATGTGGTGTCCCAAAGCTCCGAGGAGACTAGGGAAGGAGGCCAGAGAGGAGGGATGAGCGAGGGAAGGAGGCCGCAGAGGAGGGATGGGCGAGGGAAGGAGGCCGCAGGGGAGGCATGAGCGAGGGAAGGAGACCGCAGAGAAGGTATGAGCAAGGGAAGGAGGCCGCAGGGGAGGCATGAGCAAGGGAAGGAGGCCCCAGAGAGGAGGCATGAGCGAGGGAAGGAGCAAGGGAAGACCATAGAGGAGACACGAGCGAGGGAAGGAGACCAGAGAGGAAGCATGAGCGATAAAAGGAGGCCGCAAAGGAGGCAAGAATGAAAGAATGAGGGAGGGAGACCACAGAGGAGGCGTGAGCGAGCGAAGGAGGCCACAGAGGAGAAATAGCGAGGGAAGGAAACTACAGAGTAGACACAAATGAGGGAAGGCCACAGAGGAGATGAGTGAGGGAAGGAGACCACAGAGGAGGCATCAGAGATCCATTTTCTTCCACTTATCTGGGGCCTGGCAGCCGTCCAAGCAGGCACTCCCAGACTTCCCTCATCCCAGACACTTCCTCCAGCTCCTCCAGTGGGACCCCAAGGTGTTCCCAGGCCAACCGAGAGATATAGTCTCTCCAGTGTGTCCTGGGGCTTTCCTGGGGCCTCCTCCCGGTGGGACATGGAGCCCTGGGGCCTCTTTTGCTTCTCTGCTCCTCGCTCTCCTCTCTCCTCTGCCCCTCTCCTCTGCTCCTCTGCTTCTCTCTCTTCTGCCCCTCTCTCTCTTCTCTCCTCTCTCTCCTCTGTACCTCTCTCCTCTTTCTCCTCTGCTCCTCTCTCCTCTCTCTCCCTCTCTCCTCTCTCCTCTTTCCTCTCTCTTCTCTTCCCCTCTCTCCTCTACTCCTCTCTTTCCTCTCCTCTGCTCCTCTCTTCCCCTCTCTCCTCTCTTCTCCTCTGCTCCTCTTTCTCCTGTGCTCCTCTCTCCTTTCTCCTCTCTCTTCTCTTCCCCTCTCTCCTTTGCTTCTCCGCTCCTCTCTCCTCTGCTCCTCTGTCCCTTGCTCTCCTCTGTTCCTCTCTCTCTTCTCTTCCCCTCTCTCCTTTGCTCCTCTCTCCTTTTGCTCCTCTCCTCCTCACCACCCATTTCGTGCAGAGTCAAGAAGAGGCAGGTGGTGAGGAAAGACAGATGAGCCGCGTCCGCCCCTGTCCACTTGGGGTCACTGTTCACATGATCACGGCTCCGCCCCCTTCACCTCCGACCTTCTGCATGACTAATCTATGAAGACGTCGTCAGGAGGGAATCGGACGTGTGTCTGGGACGGGACACTGAAGGTCATTACAATAATTCACCTGTTAATGCGTTTGACCTTTGACCTCTGCATGTCCCGGCGTGTCTGGACAAACCACGAGCCGACGGTGAACCTCAAAACATTATTTTTATCGCACACAGAATTATGTCGCATAGAAATGAGGTCAGATCCTTCCATGTGCTCCACTTTACACCCACTTCTACTGTCCAAAACCAGCTTTAAAGCCTCACTGTGGAACATTTCTGGTTTCTGCAACTCGCCACAGATCTGAGGAGTCACAAGTTCAGTTGGTAGGAGCTTGCCCAAGGACACAACAGCAGTATTCATCTGTGGGAGCTGGAGTCGCACCGTCAACCTGTGAGTCAGTGGGTCTCACCGCTCGACCAGTGATGTTTATGTGAAGAGATCGGGATTTGAACTGCCAACCTTCAGATCAGTGAAACGCTCTACCAACTGAGCCACTGTCGCTCCAGATCTGTGGAGATTTGTGTGCTCCTCTGCTCCTCTCTCCTCTGCTTCTATCTGCTCTGCTCTGCTCTTTCCTCTGCTCCTCTGCTCCTCTGCTCCTCTCTCCTTTGCTTCTATCTTCTCTGCTCCTTTCTCTCTTTTCTGCTCCTCTCTCATCTGCTCCTCTCTCTCCTCTGTTTCTATCTTCTCTGCTCCTTTCTCTCCTCTGCTTCTCTCTCTCCTCTCT
>JAIEZT010001318.1:29079166-29100400 GCA_019594935.1 Periophthalmus modestus
GAAGAGCGGGAGAGGGGGAGAGGAGGAGCGAGAGAGAGAGAGGGAGAGGAAGAAAGTCAGGGGGAGAGGGAGAGAGGTGGTGAGTGTGAAAATCGAGGTGACAGAATAACAAGAGAAAAAAAGAGGAAACTGGATCTTATTATGTAGGAAAACTGATAAAGGAGGATTTACACAAGACACTCAAAACTCTTTACATCAAGGAACCACTGACCCACATATTCACACACACACACACACACACACACACACACACACACACACACACACACACACTGGGGCCAGGTGGGTTAAGTGTCTTGCCCAAGGACACAACAGTAGCGCTCATCTGTGGGAGCTGAAACTGACGGCTCGACCAATGACCAAACACTCTACCAACTGAGCCACTGTCCTTCAAAATGAACACTCCTGCTACTAATACAAGTTGCGTTTTTTGTTTGTTGTGATCCCAAACGTGCCGATCGCCGCAGGAGGCTGGAGGTTTGATGGGGGAGGAAACAGACGTTCACAGGAACAGGCTTGAAGAACATTACATAACTCGTATTCTGCTGCGTGAGGCATTCTTGGAGCGTTACACACATGTACACACTGGCCACCGGCTCAGGCACACATGTTCAGCCAGAGGAGCAACGCACTCGGTCCTGACACCTCAACAATCGAGAAATCTCAGGGTCATAAACGAACCAGACGTGAACTTTAGCAGCCACGTCGAATCCATAACATCTGCAGCTTTTTATCATCAAAAAACACGACAAAGATCAAAGATGTACTGTCAAAATCAAAGTTACAGAGACTTATCCGTGTGTCGACAGTAAGTTAGACGACTGTAACGGCCTGAACTCTGTAAGACAACTGCAGAACATCCAGAACTAAACCAGGACGAAACCTGGACTAAACCAGGACTAAACATGGACTAAACCAGGACTGAACCAGGACTGAACCAGGACTAAACCAGGACTAAACCAGGACTAAACCAGGACTAAACCAGGACTAAACCAGGACTAAACCAAGACTAAACATGGGCGAAAACAGGTCTAAACCAGGATTAACATGGACTAAACATGTACTAAACCAGGACTAAACCAGGACTAAACCAGGACTAAACCAGGACTAAACATGGACTAAACCAGGACTAAACCAGGACTAAACATGGACTAAACATGGACTAAACATAGACTAAACCAGGACTAAACCAGGAATAAACCAGGACTAAACCGTGACTAAACATGGACTAAACCAGGACTAAACCAGGACTAAACATGGACTAAACCAGAACTAAACCAGGACTAAACATGGACTAAACATGGACTAAACATGGACTAAACCAGGGCTAAACCAGGACTAAACCAGGACTAAACCAGGACTAAACCAAGACTAAACATGGGCGAAAACAGGTCTAAACCAGGATTAACATGGACTAAACATGTACTAAACCAGGACTAAACCAGGACTAAACCAGGACTAAACCAGGACTAAACATGGACTAAACCAGGACTAAACCAGGACTAAACATGGACTAAACATGGACTAAACATAGACTAAACCAGGACTAAACCAGGAATAAACCAGGACTAAACCGTGACTAAACATGGACTAAACCAGGACTAAACCAGGACTAAACATGGACTAAACCAGAACTAAACCAGGACTAAACATGGACTAAACATGGACTAAACATGGACTAAACCAGGGCTAAACCAAGACTAAACCAGGACTAAACCAGGACTAAACCAGGGCTAAACCAGGACTAAACATGGACTAAACCAGGACTAAACCAGGGCTAAACCAGGCCTAAACATGGACTAAACATGGACTAAACCAGGGCTAAACCAAGACTAAACCAGGGCTAAACCAGGGCTAAACCAGGCCTAAACATGGACTAAACCAGGACTAAACCAGGACTAAACCAGGACTAAACCTGCCTGATCTTTATTCATCTGAAGAGGCGTCTTGGATGAGCAGTGAAACATCTTCACTTCTACAACGATTTGTCCAGTTGACAGATTTAAACTTGGTCTTTTGCTTTAATAATCTTAATTGTCTGGATTATGACAGAACCAAAGTCTTATTGAGACATTTTAAACACGAAGTAGCTCATTCACAGTTTTGTAGCATCCACAAATATCACAATAAACATCTTTGTGAGAGAGTTTGAAATCATCACATCCCAGACTGTGATAAATATCGAAACTAAAGCCCGAGCAGCAGCCCATGAGCAGCAGAATCAAGCAATATTTAGCCACAGAAGTGACTTTTCAACTGTCCGCAGCTCAAATGTTTTCATATTATAACAAAAATACTCAAAAATAACTAAATACTGACCTCTGAAAAGTCAGTTTTGCAGAATAGGCCTGATATCTCTGAAGAGCTGACATTCAAACTTTAGATTTAACTCCGACTCTCTGTCTGTACCTAATAAAATGGCCGCTGATCGTTCGGAGACTTCCCATCATGCACTAGTCGTTCACACACAGATATAGTAAACAAATGCAACACTCGTCCTCGATCGTTTCCCCTGATCACCTGCTGTTTTTTGGTTCTCGTGTTGCATAAGCGTCTGGGGTTTGGAGTGTCTGCGTGGGCTTCACATATGCTCATTTACATTAACACTTTTGAGGAATTGTGCAAGGCGTTTACGATTAAGACACGCAGAAGACGAAGGGAAGAGGACATGCGAAGAGGACGGGTTTGGAGAGGTCAAAATGGAGGTGAAGAGGGTTTGATATAAAGACGGTTAGCAAAACTCAGACAAGACTGAAACAGAAAGAATCAGCAGTCACCTCCAGACTCTCTCTAAAAAACCTTCAAATCAGGTCAGAAATCTAGACTCAGACTTGAACTTCAAATTAATAACATCTGCAGCTGTTCACCATCTAAAAACATGACAAAAATCTAAGTTATACTGTCAAAACCAGACTTAAACAGACTTATCCTCGTGTTTGTCTCCAGCAGGTTGAACGATATGGCCCAGGACCAAAGTACAACTCCCATATGTTACATGTTACTGACATATGACCCATGTCACACTCTGAGACCCTCAGGGACCAGCCTCCTGCTGCAGCCCAGAGACAGGACTGAACCAGGGCTAAACCAGGACTAAAACAGGGCTAAAACAGGACCGAACCAGGGCTAAAACAGGACTAAAACAGGACTGAACCAGGGCTAAAACAGGACTGAACCAGGGCTAAAACAGGACTGAACCAGGGCTAAAACAGGGCTAAACCAGGACTAAAACAGGACTGAACCAGGACTAAAACAGGACTAAACCGGGACTTAACCAGGGCTAAAACAGGACTGAACCAGGGCTAAAACAGGACTGAACCAGGGCTAAAACAGGACTAAACCGGGACTAAAACAGGACTGAACCAGGACTAAAACAGGACTAAACCGGGACTAAAACAGGACTAAACCAGGGCTAAACCAGGGCTAAAACAGGACTAAACCGGGACTGAACCAGGACTTAACCAGGACTAAAACAGGGCTAAACTAGGACTGAACCAGGACTAAACCGGGACTAAAACAGAACTAAAACAGGACTAAAACAGGACTGAACCAGGGCTGAACCAGGACTAAACCAGGACTTAACCAGGACTTAACCAGGGCTGAACCAGGACTGAACCAGGCCTAAACCAGGACTAAACCAGGACTAAACCAGGACTAAACCAGGGCTGAACCAGGACTAAACCAGGACTTAACCAGGACTAAACCAGGGCTGAACCAGGACTAAACCAGGCCTAAACCAGGACTAAACCAGGACTAAACCAGGACTAAACCAGTTGATTCAGTGTTTCAGTTTTGTGAAGTTAAAACCTGGAACATTCTTCTTGAAGATGTGAGACAGGCCTCGACTTTGACACTGTTTAAATCTGGTCTTCTCAACATAAACATATAATCAGGATTCTGGTCTGATTGGTCGTCACCTAAACCTCAGCACCTGCAGCCAGCCATGACTCAGAGCTAGTGCAGCCTCTACAGCTCAGAGAGTGAATTCTGCAGGTTCTGAGGTTCTTTCACCTGAGGCCTGTCCATAAACAGAGACACACCTGCCTGTGTCTCTGTGCAGGACAAGCCTCTGGACACAGTTTGATCACATCACATTTTAAAACAGCAGGTGACCTTTCCTTGAACATTCAGAGCTAAAATAACCTCTGTGTGACCCACTCATTCACAATCACCAAGCAACCATTATTATTTTTTCATTTATTTCTTTATTTCCAGTTTTCAAAGCGATTGAAATATATAAACTCTTCCATTCAGGGACGTTTTCATTGTAGAAAGAACAAATGTGCTTCAAAGGTAATTTATGAAACAGCCTGGACAAAACATTAAAACGCTCCAAAAAATTTACACATGTCCAGTTTTACAGGAAAATATAGAGACTAGAATAAACCATGTAACTTATTTTATAAAGCTTACACACTAAACATAATATGTGTGTGCCTGTGTGAATATGCATGTGTCCAGATCTGTGTGTCTGCTTGTGTGTATGTATTTTTGTGTTTTTTTATGTTATTTTTGTGTTATTTTGGTGTTATTTCTTGAATTATTTTTGTGTAATTTTTGTGTTCTTTTTGAGTTATTTTTGAGGTATTTTTGTGTCTGCTTGTGTGTATGTATTTTTGTGTGTTTTTATGTATTTTTTATGTTATTTTTGTGTTATTTCTTGAGTTATATTTAAGTTGGTTTTTTTTTTTTAGATACTTTAGTGTTATTTTTGTGTAATTTCTTTTGTTATTTTTGTGCCTTTTTTGTGTTTTTTTTTTTTTTGTATTTTTCATTTTTCATTTTGTATATTTCATTTTAGTTTTATTTTGATGTTATTTTGAGTTATTTTTGTGTAATTTTTGTGTTATTTTTGGGGGGTTTTTTGTGTTATTTTTTGTGTCATTTTTGTGTTATTTTTGAGTCATTTTTGTTTTATTTTTACGTTATTTTTGCCTCATTTTTGTTTTATTTTGTGTTATTTCTGTGTAATTTTTGTGTAATTTTGTTTTATTTTCATGTTGAATAAGTCATGAGCCACATGACATGATTCATGATTATGCAAAGTGACTAAACTTCCCGAGCGTCTCACGTCTCACTGTCTCTCACTGTTTCTCACTGTCTCTCACTGTTTCTCACTGTTTCTCACTGTTTCTCACTGTTTCTCACTGTTTCTCACTGTTTCTCACTGTTTCTCGCTGTTTCTCATCTTCTGCTGCTGTTTCTTCTGTTTTTATCTGTTATTTATTATGACTCTTACTTGTTTTCCTACTTTCCTTTTCATAATAACGAGCTGAGGCTGAGGACAGAACATTTCCTTCATACACAGCACTTTGTGACCTGATAAATATTTAAAATGTTTATATAATGTGCCATATAAAGTACATTTTGTGTATTGTATTGTATTAGTTCCTCTGCGTGTTCTGCTCTTGCACATTTTGAATCTTCTGCTCTTTTCCTTCACCTCCTGCTCCTCAGATCACAGTGTAACGACACGCAGGGAGCCCCCTAGTGGTGAGAGCAGCCTTGAACTCCACCGCTCAGAGAAAAAGCTGCTTCTGTCCTTCACTTCGGCCTCTTTAACTGGACACAGACGGGGTGAAATATCTCCACAGAGGCAGATTATTAAAGTCGCTGTTTTGGTGCTCGCTGTACAAATGCAACGCTCCAACACAAAAGCCTTGAGCGACGACGAGAAACGATAAAGAAAACCGCACATGGCTTTGGAACGCAGAGCTAACCTTGACGAGCTGATATAAAGCAGTTTGCAGAGAAATGTAATTGTACAGGAGATATGGACAAGCTGCTATGACAAACTGTGACGAAATACACAAAATATGATCAATATATAGTCAAAGATATTTCAAATACTTCCCAAATTAAAGCTCAGACTGTTCTGATCTGTGTTTTAATGTTTCCTCATCAAAAACAGACCTGGAGTTGTGTTTTTTTGTTTCATTCACACATGTTTCACACACAAATCCTGCAGATTTAGGCTGAGTTCTTCTTCTCTCAAACTGGAAACATTCGGTTCCACCTTGTGATGTCATCATGTGGTAATACAGGAAGTGCTCCACTGTGTTTTTAAACTCCACAAACCTTCACTAGAATCATGTGCATCATTTCAGACCTGGAAATGTCGATCTACAACTGAATCAGGACTGAACCAGGACTAAACCAGGACTGAACCAGGACTAAACCTGGACTAAACCAGGACTGAACCAGGACTAAACCAGGACTGAACCAGGACTACACCTGGACTAAACCAGGACTAAACCAGGACTAAACCTGGACTAAACCAGGACTGAACCTGGACTAAACCAGGATTAAACCGGGACTAAACCTGGACTAAACCTGGTCTAAACCTGGACTGAACCAGGACTAAACCAGGACTGAACCAGGACTAAACCTGGACTAAACCTGGACTGAACCAGGACTAAACCTGGACTAAACCAGGACTAAACCAGGACTAAACCTGGACTGAACCAGGACTGAACCTGGACTAAACCAGGACTAAACCAGGACTAAACCTGGACTAAACCTGGACTAAATTAGGACTGAACCAGGACTAAACCAGGACTAAACCTGGACTGAACCAGGACTAAACCTGGACTAAACCAGGACTAAACCTGGACTAAACCTGGACTAAATTAGGACTGAACCAGGACTAAACCAGCACTAAACCTGGACTAAATTAGGACTGAACCAGGACTAAACCTTGACTAAACCTGGACTAAATCAGGACTGAACCAGGACTAAACCAGGACTTAACCAGGACTAAACCAGGACTAAACCTGGACTAAACCTGGACTAAACCAGGACTAAACCAGGACTAAACCTGGACTAAACCAGGACTAAACCAGGACTAAACCAGGACTAAACCAGGACTGAACCAGGACTAAACCAGGACTAAACCAGGACTAAACCTGGACTGAACCAGGACTAAACCAGGACTAAACCTGGACTGAACCAGGACTAAACCAGGACTAAACCAGGACTAAACCAGGACTAAACCAGGACTAAACCAGGACTAAACCAGGACTAAACCAGGACTAAACCAGGACTAAACCTGGACTGACTGCTTTAAATGCAAATGGCGACTTCCTAAACACACAGCTGTTTTGTTGTGTTGAAAATGCTAATATTGACGTGTTAGCTTGAAGGCTGCAGAGCCCGAGTACAGATGGGCGTCTTGAAAGAGCCAGTTTACACAAAGAGACAAAGAGACATGGAGCTCACATCTGTTTGGAGGAAGGACGCTCGGATTGATCAGACAAATGAGTGAAGATGGAGAGGCTGAGGCGGCTGGAGTCATCACTTTAACACCAGGCTGTTGTTCACTCTGTGTTGTCTTTTGGTTTTTTCCAGTTTGAGGTGAGAGTAGCTCAGTTGGTGAAGCATTTGCCCCTTGATCTGAAGATTGGAGGTTTGAACACGACTCTCAGTGTTTGAAGTCCTGGTTTAGTCCAGGTTTAGTCCTGGTTTAGTCCTGGTTTAGTCTATGTTTATTCCTGGTTTAGTCTTAGTTTAGTCCTGGTTTAGTCCTGGTTTAGTCCTGGTTTAGTCCTGGTTCAGTCCAGTTTTAGTCCTAGTTTTGTCCTGGTTTACTCCTGGTTTAGTCCAGGTTTAGTCCTGGTTTAGTCCAGGTTTAGTCCTGGTTCAGTCCTGGTTCAGTCCAGGTTTAGTCCAGTTTTAGTCCTAGTTTTGTCCTGTTTCACTCCTGGTTTAGTCCTGGTTTAGTCCAGTTTTAGTCCTAGTTTTGTCCTGGTTTACTCCGGGTTTAGTCCAGGTTTAGTCTTGGTTTAGTCCAGGTTTAGTCCTGGTTTAGTCCAGGTTTAGTCCTGGTTTAGTCCTGGTTCAGTCCAGGTTTAGTCCAGTTTTAGTCCTAGGTTTGTCCTGTTTTACTCCTGGTTTAGTCCAGGTTTAGTCCTGGTTTAGTCCAGGTTTAGTCCATGTTTAGTCCTGGTTTAGTCCTGGTTTAGTCTTGGTTTAGTCCTGGTTTATGTCAGATCTATAGACCCACAGGTTGGTGGTGCTATTCCAGTTCCCACAGATAAATGTTGTTGTTGTGTCCTTGGGCAAGACACTTTACCCCTCGCCCCCAGTGTCTGTGTGCACTGGTGTGTGTGTGTGTGTGTGTGTGCGCGTGTGTGTGTGTGTGTGTGTGTGTGTGTGTGTGTGTGTGTGTGTGTGTGTGTGTGTGTGTGTGTGTGTGTGTCTGTGTGTGTGTCTGTGTGTCTGTGTGTGTGTGTGTGTGTCTGTGTCTGTGCGTGCGTGCGTGAGTGTGTGTGTGTGTGTGTGTGTGTGTGTGTGAGTGTGTGTGTGTGTGTGTGCGTGCGGCGTGCGTTTGTGTGTGTGTGTGTGTTAATGCTGCAGTTGTGAGTCTTGAAGGTGAAAATTTCTATACACAGTCAAAATTGTGTCTGTTTACCATTTAGCAGAGATTACCCAGAATGCCGTGTGTGGCCCGTTGTTCCTGGGGCATTGTGCCTGCAGTAATCTTAATAAACAGATGGTAAACGCTGAATAAGTCATAGCTGAGTTTGTGAGGTGCTGTGGTTTTTTGAGGCGCTCCCCATAACGAGGTTCAGCCTGAAGAGAACTTAAGTAACGCTCCAAAAGTAACGTGACTCTAACTGTTCAGATCCACCAGAACCTGCAGCTCCTTCAAACTTCTGCAGCTCAGACCATCACGACCACATCACCCCCATCACTCCATCACCCCCATCACCCCCATCACTCCATCACCCCTCATCACTCCATCACCCCCATCACTCCATCACCCCTCATCACTCCTCCATTATGCCTCCATCCTCCATCAGCTCCTCTGGCTTCACATAAAACAAAGAATCAGCTTCAAACTCCTCCTCGTCACATTCAAAGCTCTTCAGAACATGGCTCCACAAAACTTCTCCCAACCTCCTCCACCCTCCCACTCCTTCTCTCTCTCTCCTCCTCTCTCTTTCAACTCTCTCTCTCTCTCCTCCTCCTCTCCTCCTTTCTGCCCCTCTCTCTGCTCCTCTTCCTCTTTCCTCCTCTCTCTCTCGTCTCTCCTCTCCTCCTCCTCCTTTCTGCCCCTCTCTCTCTGCTCCTCCTCCTCTTTCCTCCTCTCTCTCTCTCCCTCCTCCTCCTTTCTCCCTCTCTCTGCTCTCTCTCTGCTCCTCCTCCTCTTTCCTCTCTCTCTCTCTCTCTCCTCCTCCTCCTTTCTGCCCCTCTCTCTGCTCCTCCTCCTCTTTCCTCCTCTCTCTCTCTCTCCTCCTCTTCCTCCTTTCTGCCCCTCTCTCTGCTCCTCCTCCTCTTTCCTCCTCTCTCTCTCTCTCTCCTCCTCTTCCTCCTTTCTGTCCTCTCTCTCTGCTCCTCCTCCTCTTTCCTCCTCTCTCTCTCTCCTCCTTCCTCCTTTCTGCCCCTCTCTCTGCTCCTCCTCCTCTTTCCTCCTCTCTCTCTCTCTCTCCTCCTCTTCCTCCTTTCTGTCCCTCTCTCTGCTCCTCCTCCTCTTTCCTCCTCTCCCTCTCTCTCCTCCTCTTCCTCCTTTCTGCCCCTCTCTTTGCTCCTCTTCCTCTCTCCAACTCTCTGAATTTACAACCTGGAAAATACAACCTGGAAATTACAGGCTGGGAAATGCAACCTGGAAAACACAACCTGGAAAATACAACTTAGAAAAAAAACAATCTGGAAAACACACAACTGGAAAATACAACTTGGGAAAACACAACCTGGAAAATGCAACCGGGGAAAAGACAACCTGGAAAACGCAGCCTCGAAAAGACAAGCTGGAAAAGACAACCTGGAAAATACAGGCTGGAAAAGACAACCTCAAAAAGACAACCTGGAAAACAGAACCTGGAAAATACTAGCTTGGAAAAGACAAGCTGGAAAAGACAACCTGGGAAGGACAACCTGGGAAAGACAACCTGGAAAAACAACCTGGAAAATACAACCTGGAAAATACAAGCTGGTAAAGACAACCTGGAAGACATAACCTGGAAAAGACAACCTCGAAAAGACATGATGGAAAAGACAACCTGAAAAACACAAGCTGGAAAATGCAACCTTGAAAACACAACCTGGAAAACATAACCTTGAAAAGACAAGCTGGAAAAGACAACCTAGAAAACACAACTTGGAAAACACAACCTGGAAAATGCACTCTGGAAATCACAACCTGAAAGATACAACCTGGAAAAGAAATGCTGGAAAAGACAACCTGGAAACTACAGGCTGGAAAAGAAAACCTCGAAAAGACAAGCTGGAAAATGCAACCTGGAAAACACAAGCTGGAAAACATAATGTGGAAATACAACCTGTAAAATCCAGCCTGTCCTGTAAGTGTCCTGTCTGTATTAAAGCGTTAGCTGTTAGCTACATTCACGGCTCCGTCCTGGAATACCTCTGTACAGGAGGAACGATGGGAGATAAGTGCAGATGAAAGGAGCCAGCGGAGACGTCCTCAGCGCGTAATTATTTCTAATGAGGGTTAAACGCTGCGGCTCAAAGATGGAAGCTCCATTAGCAGCGTGGGAGTGATGTTCTTTATAACGACGATTCAAAACAAACAGTGTCCGTACATCACCTGCAGATACCTGGGATTATTTCACACTACAGCGCTCCGGTAATGAGAGCGGAGCCGCTCCATTAGGCGCATTGAATACGGCCTGGAAAAGACAGGCTGGGAAATACAAGATGGAAAAGACAAGATGGAAATTACAACCTGGAAAATACAACCTGGAACATACAACCTGGAACATACAAGATGGAAAATACAAGATGGAAAATACAAGATGTAGATTCCAACCTGGAACACACAAGATGGAACACACAAGATGGAACATACAAGATGGAAATATACAACCTGGAAAATACAACCTGGAAAATACAACCTGGAAAATACAACCTGGAAAATACAACCTGGAAAATACAAGCTGGAAAATACAAGATGGAAAAGACAAAATGGAAAAGACAGGATAGAAATTACAACCTGGAAAATACAACCTGGAAAATACAACCTGGAACATACAACCTGGAAAATACAAGATGGAAATACAAGATGTAGATTCCAACCTGGAACACACACAAGATGGAAAATACAACCTGGAAAATACAAGATGGAAAAGACAGGATAGAAAAGACAACCTGGAAAAGACAAAGATGGAGATTACAACCTGGAAAATACAAGATGGAAATTACAACCTGGAAAATGCAACATGGAAACGACAACCTGGAAATACAACCTGGAACATACAAGATGGAATGGAAATTACAACCTGGAAAATGCAACATGGAAACGACAACCTGGAAAATACAACCTGGAACACACAAGATGGAAAATACAACCTGGAAAATACAAGATGGAAAAGACAAAATGGAAAAGACAGGATAGAAAAGACAAGCTGGAAAAGACAACCTGGAAAAGACAAGATGGAGATTACAACCTGGAAAATACAAGATGGAAATTACAACCTGGAAAATGCAACATGGAAACGACAACCTGGAAAATACAACCTGGAACATACAAGATGGAAATTACAACCTGGAAAAGACAAGATGGAAAATACAAGATAGAAAATACAACCTGGAAAAGACAACCTGGAAAATACAAGATGGAAAAGATAACCTGGAAAATACAAGCTGGAAAATACAAGATGGAAATTACAACCTGGAAACGAGAAGATGAAAAATACAACTTTTTTCTTCAGTCTGCCTTGAATATTTTCTCAATGATAATTTTGAAGCACATCTCCACAGACATGCAGAGTCGATCCAAAGCCACATGGGACGACACACCCACTCTGTGAATGAACACCATATATTCATGAGGAGAGTCGCATCAGCACTCGGCCTTTAGCCCCATCACCCACCGCAAAACCCTTCCCCCTCCCCAGCCAACTCCTCAGCTCTGCTCATCCCTGCAGAGGAAGACACAATACTCCAACAACGGCTTCTCCAGCTCCTCCTCGAGTGTCAAATGTGCGTTTATGTTTTTAAATGTGTGCGTATCTCTTTAAATGTTTGTGTATGTCTTTAAACGTGT
Source organism: Periophthalmus modestus (assembly GCA_019594935.1). Taxonomy (NCBI): domain Eukaryota; kingdom Metazoa; phylum Chordata; class Actinopteri; order Gobiiformes; family Gobiidae; genus Periophthalmus; species Periophthalmus modestus. Next base: position 29,091,174 of record JAIEZT010001318.1, read on the forward strand.
GTGTATGATTTTAACTGTGAGTATATCTTTTTAAATGCGTGTGTATCTCTTTAAATATGTGTGTATCTCTTTAAATGTGTATATCTCTTTAAACATGTGTGTATGTCTTTTATGTGTGTGTGTATCTCTTTAAATGTGTGTGTATGTCTTTAAATGTGTGCATATCTCTTTAAATATGTGTGTATCTCTTTAAATGTGTATATCTCTTTAAACATGTGTGTATGTCTTTTAATGTGTGTGTATATCTCTTTAAATGTGTGTGTATGTCTTTAAATGTGTGTATATCTCTTTAAATATGTGTGTATCTCTTTAAATGTGTATATCTCTTTAAACATGTGTGTATATCTTTTAATGTGTGTGTATATCTCTTTAAATGTGTGTGTATGTCTTTAAATGTGTGCATATCTCTTTAAATGTTTGTGTATGTCTTTAAATGTGTGTATATCTCTTTAAATGTGTGTGTATGTCTTTAAATGTGTATATCTCTTTAAACATGTGTGTATGTCTTTAAATTTGTGTATATCTCTTTAAATGTGTGCATATCTCTTTAAATGTGTGTGTATGTCTTTTAATGTGTGCATATCTCTTTAAATGTGTGCATATCTCTTTAAATGTGTGTGTATGTCTTTTAATGTGTGCATATCTCTTTAAATGTGTGTATGTAGCATTTACCTCTTAATATGCAAATTTGACTTGGCAATAAAAGTGGCAACGGAATGGTAAGATTTAATTACTGGTGAGATAGGCTAGAATCAGAAGCTCTGGGTTCGCTCTGGGAGGTTGGGGATCAGTAACAAACACAGACCGGCGTTTAAATACAGGTACCTTTTGTTTTGTTTTTTTTCCTTTAGAAAAATGCAAGAGTGAGGACAATATACATATTTACAGTGAATAATTAAGTGCGAGGTCATGACCTTGAATAACACACATGAGTAACATTGTAAAAGTAATAAATATCAGTGTACATCAGTCCCATGAATATATCTATAGGCAGCAGTTAGCAAGTACATTGAATACATAAAAAAAACCGAATTCCCACCCAGAGTTCCTTTGGCAGGCCTAGGTGAGGGCAGTGGTTATGAAGATGGTCTGATGTTAATTAAAGTCCATATGAGTGATCCACTGTTCTTTGTGAACAAAGTGCGTTTGTGCATCGGGGGTAAAGTTCTTTTTCAGCAGTGTGTATGTATGAGGAGCAATGGGGGGCAATGGGCAAAGAGTTCTTATCTCCTACCGCACTGGTGGAGTTGATTGTTGTTTAAATTCGGATTCCTGGGTTAGCTCGCCATCATTCGGAATTTAGGACATAGAAAAAAAGACCCAGCCAATTCTGATGTGACTAAATTACATGCCACTCGCTTCCTTTTGACTCTGCTTTCTTCCACACGATATCTGCTGCAGCCCTCTCAGGTGCTACCCCCCACGCCTTGAGATCGCACGACCCACCATGATTAAAACTACTAATCATGGTGGGTCTACTACTGACTCACGTGCATCACGTGACCACCGAACTCCCGCGGGAAGGCGCCGAAATCCCGCAAGAACTCGGAGCGATTCATATAAGGCAGTGACAGGTTAAAATTTACATATTTCTGCTATTATATGCAGAGGTTACATGTATATCTCTTTAAATGTGTGTATATCTCTTTAAATGTGTGTATATCTCTTTAAACGTGTGTATATATCTCTTTAAATGTGTGTGTATGTGTTTCTTGTGTGTGTGAAGTATATGGCCTTGTGACACAGCGGCTCGGAGGTCACACACTGAAGGAATTCCACACATTCGGAGAGAATCGCGGTCTCGGGCGTCGTCTTTGGTTAAACACAGTGTAAAGGGGCGCTCATGCTTGTAATGCACACGCCCACAGCCAGGGGTCATGCATAAACACACGAGAGGCGTACAGCGCAAATTTGTCACTTTATTTAACGAGGTTTGGAAATAAGACGGAGATTAATATGTGATTAAAGAAGGATTTCTGAGTTTATTGACTTAAATGACCCATATGACGCTGTTTCCCCTCATCACAAAACAGACCTGGAGTTGTGTTTTGTTCTTCTTTCAAACTGAAAACACTCTGTTCCACCTTGTGATGTCATCATGTGGTAATACAGGAAGTGCTGCACTGTGTCTTGAATCATTTGGATTAGTATTTCAGCTCGAATGGAATTGCCAATCTCTAAAGATAAAAGGTAGATGTGAGCCACTTCATGACATCACAAGGTGGAATGGAGCGTTTTAAGCTTTGGAGATGTAGACAGACTAATAAAAAAAGAAAAACAAAAACACAACTCCAGGTCTGTTTTGAGGAGAGGTAAACAGCATTACAACATGGATTAACGCTCAAAGTGTCATTTTTTTTTTGCGTAATATTGGACAATTACAAGGTTTGTGGTGGCGTATCATGGTTTCTGTGATTCTCCCGAGGCTCCGAGTTTTCCCTCAGAGATCACAGTCGGACACAACATCTGCTGGTGCTTCCCTGGAGCCCACAGCGCACAGCGAGCGCCTCCCTGGGGTGCCCTCAGCGTCCGGCCCCTCTCGTGACTGAAACCTGCCTTCACCATATGGAGTCTGCAGTTTTAGGGCCTTTTTATGACGACAAAACTGAAGTACGTAGTAAAACATTTCATAAAAGCTCAATCTCACAATGAAGACACAGTCCCCAGACATGCTCTCAACCTAAATCATCCATTTTCTGTTCTGGAGAGGGGTCAAAGGTCATGAGGTCACGGGATCCGGACCCTCCCAGTAACTTCTGTGCTGAGACTTTCACAGTTTGAGTCGTGTGGTTTCTCGTTCTCTTCTCGGGGCGTTTGACGTGTATTTGCATGTTTATGGAGGCTAGATGCTGGTATGCAAAATCACGCAGTACTTTTTACTTCTGGGGAAATGGCCCGAGCTCAAAAGATACATCCCATAATAATATAGAGCAGTGTGTGAGGTCAAAGGTCAACTCTGTCAACCTCTGGGTTAGAGTTTGTTTAAGTGAAGATTTAAACATGAATATAGTGTCTTTAGTGTAGTAGTAGTAGTAGTAATAGTAATAATAGTGGTAGTAGTATTTAAAAAATCTGGGTAAATGCTCCACGCACAATGAAGCTTTAAGTCATGTTATAATATTTCCATGTTTTATAAACTTATTTTTATTATATTTTTTACATTTTATTTACTATATTCAAATGGCTCTTGGATTATCGCTGTATTTTCCAAGTTGCATTTTTTCTTTTGAGCTTTAAAGTCAAGTTATAACGCTGTTACCTCCTCAAAAAACAGACCTGGAGTTGTGTTTTGTTTCATTCACAACACCTTATCATCAGTCTGTAACATCTCCAAAGCTCTCAAATGCTCCGTCCCACCACTTGTGATGTCATGAAGTGGTAGTTTTCAAGCTAGTAGCTGCCTTTTTTTAACCTTTAGTTCAGCTAGTTGATTGGCAACTCCTGGACTGAAAATTGATCCAAATGAAGGATGAAAGTGAAGGTGTGTGGAGTTTAAAAAACACAGCGGAGCACTTGCTCCGTGGCGGCACATTACCACTTGATGACAGAGACTCACAAGGTGGGAACACCAGTGTTTTCAGTTTGCGCGGAGAGAAGAACCAGGTGCCCGTGATTTTGGGCACAAATTACGGTATGAAAAACGTGACGATTTATTGAATATATCTGTAAATACACTTTGGATTTAAGAGTTGGAGAAACATCTGAAACATCCATGTCCTGGGACGTTCACACCAGGTTAATTCCAGAGCGTAATTCTGAGTGTTTTCCTCGTTTCCAGAGCAGCGCACACACACAGACAGCTCGTGTGTTAAAGCGTCAGGCTCGTGTGCGTTTGTACTGAAGGCGTCTGAGTGATCCATCTCCTGTCGTCCCTCTCCTGGGACCTGCTCTGATGAGGAAGTGCTGCTGACGCCCGTGTGCGAGATGTTCCCCCGTGTGTCTTTAACAACGCTCTGGGACACAGCGGGGAATTCAGACTCTCATTTAAACCTCTGGAATTTACATTTAGAAAGGTGAGATTACTCCACACGCTCTGAAGGAGGCTCCTCCCAGAGAATCCTCCAGAGAATCCTGACCAACACCAACGACATTTTAAACTGCTTCATGTTATGAACTTACCCTGCTGTTCGAGTCCATTTTGTTTCATTTTTTTTTGTTTTTTTGTTCTGGCCGATGCTGATATCAATTGTTTTAAATCCAGAGATATTTTGGGCTGATATGTATTTAAGGCCAAGTCTATCATTTAAATACAGGGTGGCCCAAAAGTCACTGACACTTTTAAATCTTCAGTAGCTCTTATAAATTCTTAAGTTATACTCACCAAATTTTAGCAGTAGGTAAAATGAACCTTCCCAGATTTTTGTCAATAGCGTGATCCACTTTACATAACATTTTAAATTGCGTTTCCGGCTTATGGCTCTTATTTGATCCTCGATGTTACGTTTTAAGTCGTTTATTGTCTGAGGTTTATTCACAAACACCTTTTTCTTTAAGATAGACCCACAGGAAGAAATGGGGACTAGTCAGGTCTGTGGAGATCACATACTGCCCCCCTGTCTGTGAAAAACACTTATTATTCCTTTAATGGCATTTACTCTCGGGGCACGATCTTGGTATTAAAATGTCAGACGGTAACACGGCTGGGTTTGTGAATTGACCCATGTGACTCAAAGTACCACTGTACAATGAGGGTTGTTCCTCGGTGTTTGTATTTACTAGATTAAAGTCGGAAGAGTCGTTCTAAATGCTCTGAAAAAATCAAAGAAAATATTTAGAAACAAAAGAGATTATGAGTTTTTTTTCAACTGTCAGTGACTTTGGGGCCACCCTGTATACACCAGAACTAGAATTAGATTTGTTCTGTTGGACCTCAGTGGTTATAAAAGTTGTGAATCACACTGGGGTCTGCATGTTCATGAGTGTTTCCAGATCGTTGGACTGGAAGCATATCACCACGTTCTCACAGACCTCTCCTCACACTCTGGATTTCTTTCTATGGAGCTATGTTGAAGATGTCATGTATGTTTTGCTCTCTTCAAAAAATGATGAATGCATGAAGTATGACAGTCTGAGAGAGCCTGGTGAAAACAGTAATACAAAAAAACATCGTCGTGTAGGTAGAGTATGGCTTATTTTGGATTCAAGTAGCTGGGGCGTGTTTGAGTTGGCTTTAAGTTTGCCGCGCTCTGGTTTGGGACTCGGGTCCTGTGCTTCCGGACGACCAAAAAATATTGACTTAGAACAATACAAAACAGTGAATAATTAATGCTTAGTTTGTACAGAAAAAACGCAGGTTGTTAATAAAAGTGCAAGTTCTGTACAGTGGTTCCTCATTTATCTTGGGGGGTATGTTCTAAAAATAACCTACAAACCTCTCACCACAAACTTTACACTTTTCTCACACAGGCATTACATTTTCCTCAACATTTCTCTCCTGTTTAAACACAAAGTTCAAACCTTCGTCGGTGCGCTTTTGTCGGTGCAGAACGTTTCATCGACATTGGTTGGGGTTTGTCGGGGGAGAAAACTTGCAAACATACAGCACTTCAGAGTCACATCTGAGATCCAACATTTATGTAAATTTGTCTGACACATTCTGTACTGTACAGGAGAAAGACACGGAGGAGACTGATGGACAATGGTCTACAGTCCCTCAGCCAATCAGGACGCAGAACACAATGGTCTACAGTCCCTCAGCCAATCAGGACGCAGACACAATGGTCTACAGTCCCTCAGCCAATCAGGACACAGAACACAATGGTCTACAGTCCCTCAGCCAATCAGACGCAGAACACAATGGTCTACAGTTCTCTCTGCCAATCAGGATGCAGAACACAAGGTCTACAGTCCCTCAGCCAATCAGGACGCAGAACACAAGGGTCTACAGTCCCTCAGCCAATCAGGACGCAGAACACAATGAAACAAAAATCCACGAAACAGCGAGGCCACGAAAGATGGAACCACGGATATAGTTGATGGACAAATGTAACTTCAAAATACAGTGTTAAAATAATGTGCTGGCGACATGTGGATCAAAGATTTTACTGAACTAAAGCCAAAGATACAGATGTGACTGAACCATCGATGAGGGTCTATTACAGCGAAAAACACAGCAAGAAATCCAATCCCGTCTCGATGTGCTTCATGTGACTCATGGAGCCCATATCGAGGGTCTGATTAAGATATCTCATCAACTACGCCTTGGTAATATAAGAGAGAGTTGTGTGGTCACGTTTTGTGCAGTGTTCTCTTCAGAGTAAAGTGTTCAAATCAAGGGTTATGCCTAATATGGTTGAAGATAAAAAAAAACGAAAAAAAAAAATAAGAAAAAAAAACGAAATACACAGCCCAAATAAAATATCTCCCGCTTGCTGGAGATTTAAGGCCCGTATCAATGATAGGACTAAAACATGCAAATATTGGGTTTTTTTCCACCTTCAAGAAAGACACTAAAATCGCTTTAGAACATCAATGAACCGACCCAGACCTTCACTCCTCAGATGCACACGAGACACTGGGTGTCGAGAACAGAGGGGATCCTAGTGTAAGGGGTTACTTTTGTCCCAGAGGAAAACAAAGGGAACGAAGAACAACAATGTTCATCGACGGGCGAGAATGGTGTGGGGAGCTGGAACATCTGCAACCGCCAACCTGTGGATCCCTCGACCTGAGCCCGCGGGCGATAAATCGGACTAAGAGACACCGGCAGTCCTGTCCAAACCGAAATGTGTGGTCCACCCGGCCAGGACTAAACCACGGCGCTTACGCTTGAACCAGGGGACTAAACCCGGGCTAAAGTCAGAGACTTTCTACCACCCGAGGGAGCGCCTGAGCGGCGGCCACAGGACCTAACATCAATAAATTCACAGCTAACTGCAACCAGTGCTAGACCCCTCCAGACTCAACCATGATGTAACAAAATAGCACCGATAGGTACTTAAGACGCGTAGGATCGATAGAACGCTAGGCCTACAACACCAGGACAAAACCCGAGGGCTTAAAGTCAGGACGCCATAAACCACAGGGCACTGAAGACTGGTAGGACTAAATCGAACACCCATAACAACTCAGGGAACTGACTCGGACTGATGGAAGGCAGGAGGCGTGAAACTAGGGACAACAAGCCAGCGGGATAAACAAGGACCTAAACACAAGGGGCACGTAAACCAGGTCTAAACAGGACTGGAACCAGGTCTAAACAGAATCATAAACGACTAAGCCAAAGGTATCTAAACCATGGGACTGACCAGGTCTAAACCAGGATCTGCAACCAAATCTAAACAGGACTAAAACCAGGACTGAACCAAATCTAAACCAATGGAATCAAGAAGCGCAGGCAGGAATGAGTGTGTAAACTGATACCACGGACGAAACCAGGGACTGAAGCCAAAGAGCGCCGAACACCGAAAAGGATGCGGGACGGAACAGGAGACCCCCAAGGCGCAGTTGTGGGTGCCTGTACACGACACGGGCTAGGACCAGGAGACACCACAGAAGGGGGGAACAGCTCATAAAACCAACACTAAAAAACAGGACTAAACCAGGGGAGATGAGACCGAAGACTAAAACCTACAGGGATCTTAACCAGGACCTAAAACAGGTCTAAACCAGGATGACCGGACCCGAGGACTAAACCAGGAGCTAAAATGAACTAAACAAGGGGACTGGGACCAGGACTAAACCGAGACTAAACTGGGACTAAACCAGGAACCTATAAAAAGGTCTGACACCAATTGGGTCTCCTCCTGTGCTGCTGCTTCCTCCCGGGACCCTCACCTCCTATCCTAACACTCGGCGGGGGGGCCCATCTATCACTGTGATTGATCAGTGCGTGCCCCTCCAACTACTCATTACTTTGAGCGAGGTGAGGTAGAAGCCGAGACACCCTCATTACGCCCCCTGTCTCGCCCACTGTCAGAATCCACTCCCAGTCTACAGGTATGACGGTAACAGAGACACAATCCAGTACACCCCACAGACCGGGACGATCGAGCGAGGGAGTTGGGGCGCAGGTCTGCAAAAATGGAAAATGCATATTTTACGTTTATCACACAAAGAAAACCGCAGAAATAACATAATAACATAGAATACTAATATATGTTAATAACAAGGAAACGCTATGGCCACCCAAGAATCTTGAATTGTAAGAGTGAAAAGGCTCTCGAATTGAGCAAAACTTGACGCTGGGTGCCGCATTTAAACCATGTTCTAATCCTGTCAAAAAGCAGACCTGGAGGTGGTGGAGCACTTATGTACTAGCCACATGATGACATACAAAGTGGAACAAGAGTGTTTCAGTTCGAGAGAAGACAGGAAGTCAGCCACCAAGTTGGCAGTGCAGGTTTCAGTGTTTGTGTGTTAAACATGTGTGAATGAAAAAAACCACAAATCCAGGTCTGTTGTGAGAGAAGGAAAACCGCAATTAGAGTATAAATCTGTTGGAATGGACTGGTTGTTACTGCCCCTAGGGGTGCGAGGAAAGTGTAAGTCTACTTTGGCGACAGTGTATTAACACCAGATTGACAACGGTAGAAATCTGCTGAAATATCACAACAAGCCAACTATGAAACGTTTTGAATTATCTTTGCAGCAGAACACACAACCAAAAATACAGAAAACACAAGTTTGATTCTCAGGTCTGATGCTGAAGTTTTTGGAATATTTTTTTGATGAGCTTTATCAAACTCGGAATAAAATATTTAAGTAAAACAACAGTTCCCTCCGGCTCTCAGCTTCTTCACAGGTGCAGCTGTGGTTCTTTCTGTTTCAGATTATTGGACAAGGTTTTTATAGCATGGAGCCTGGAAAAAGAGGTGTCCAGTCACGTGTTAAAAATAGGACGGCTTTTGTGTTCATATTTAGCGCATTGCTGGGACCCTTAACGCTCTGAACCTGAACAATCTGAACATGAAACGCCCCCCCCCCCCCCCCCCCCCCCCGGAATTTTCTGAACACCTGAGCTTAAGGAATCTGAACCTGATGCCCTGAACATGAACACCCTGAACCTTACGTTCACGGAGGACCGAGACGCTCTGAAAACCTGAGACGCTCGCTGAACCTGATCGCCCCTGAACCTGAACACCTTGAATCTGAATGCACTATTGAAACTGACGTCCTGAACCTGAAACGCTTGACCCTGAAGTCCCTGAACGCTGAACGCTAGAAGCCGGAACGCTTCTCGAACCTGATCCCTGAAGCTTAATGCCCTGAACTTTAACACTCTGAAC
>JAIEZT010001318.1:29100500-29123995 GCA_019594935.1 Periophthalmus modestus
GTGTAACGACACGCAGGGAGCCCCCCTAGTAGCCGTGAGAGCAGCCTTGATGAACTCCACAGCTCAGAGAAAAAGCTGCATTCGTGTCCTTCAATTCGGCCACTTTAACTGCACCCGGACACAGCGGGGTGAAATCATCTCCACAGAGCAGATATTAAGTCGCATGTTTTGGTGCCCTCGACCTCCTACAATGCAACGCTCCAACAAAAAAGACCCTTGAGCGCACGACGGAAGAAACGATAAAGAAAACCGACACATGGCTTTGGAACGCACAGAGCCTAACCTTGACGCAGCGGATATAAAGCAGTTTGCGAGAGAAGATGTAATTGTACAGCGAGGATTATGACCAGACAAGCATGCTATGACAAACTGTCTTCTTTGTTTTGTTCTCTGACGAAATACACAAAATATGCATCATATATAGTCAAAGATATTTCAAATACTTCCCAAATAAAGCTCAGACTCGTTCCTGATCCCTGTGTGTTAAGGTGTCTCATCAAAAACAGACCGGAGGCGAGTTGTTGTGTTTTTTTGTTTTCATTACACATGTTTCACGACACAAATCCTGCAGATTTAGGCTGATTCCACCCTTGCTTCTCCTCAAAACTGGAACACATTCGGTTCCACACACCTTGTGATGCGCGTCATCATGTGGTAATACAGGAAGTGCGTCCACTGTGCTTTTTAAACTGCCACAAACCTTCCCTAGAATCATGTGCTATCATTTCAGAACCTAGGAAATGATCGCATCTACAACTGCAATCAGGACTGTCTGAACCATCCTAAACCAGCGTACGCAAACCATGCGACTACAACCTGTGACTAAACCAGGACCTGAACCCAGCGACTAAACCAGGAACTTGGACCATGAGCTACTACACCTGCCGACCTAAACCATGGATCATAAACTCAGGACTCTAAAACCTGGAACTAAACCAGGACCTGAACCTGCGACTAAACCAGGATTAAACCGGAACTAACCATGCCCCCCCCCCCCCCCCCCAGGAACTAAAACCTTGGTCTAAACCTGGACCTGACACATGTACTGAACCGACTAACCCAGGCACCGACTGAACAGGACTATAACCTGGACTAAACCTTGACTGAACCCAGGTACTAAACCTGGACTAAAACCAGGACTCCTAAACCAGGACTAAACCTGGACTGACTGAACCAGGACTGAACCTGGAGCTAAACCAGAGACTAAACCAGGACCACACAAAACCTGCGACTAAACTGTACTAAATTAGACGACCTGCAACCAGGGCCTAAACCAGACTACACCGACTTCTATAACCAGCCGACTGAAACAGCTGACTAAAAAGGGACCTAAACCAGGACTAAACCTGGACTAAACCTGGCTAAAAAATTATGACCTTGACCAGCGAACTAAACCATGGGTCACTAAACCTGTACCTAACTTAGCGACCTGGCACCAGCCGACTAAAAACCTTGACTAAACATCTGTGACTCAAATCGGAGCATGATGAACCAGGAGCAAACAGACTTAGCCAGGACTTTAACCCAGAACTAAACCTGACTAAACCTGGACTAAATTAGGACTGAACTAAACCAGGACTAAAATTAGACTGAACCAGGACTAAACCTGGACTAAACCTGTGACTAAACCAGGACTGAACCTTGACTACACCAGTACTTAACCAAACCCGACAAACCAGGACTAAACCTGGACTAACCTGACTAAACCCGGACTAAACCAGGACTAAACCAGGACTAAACCAGGACTAAACCAGGACTAAACCAGGACTAAACCAGATGGACGGACTGAACCTGGACTAAACCAGGACTAAACCTGGACTGAACCAGGACTAAACCAGGACTAAACCATGGACTGAAACCAGGACTAAACCAGGACTAAACACAGGCCCTAAACCATACTAAACCAGGACTAAACCAGGACGAACCAGACTAAACCAGGACTAAACACCTGGACTGACTGCTTTAAAAAATGCAAATGGCGACGCTTCCTAAACACACAGCTTGTTTTGCGTTGTGTTGAAAATGCTAATATTGACGTGTTAGCTTTGAAGGCTGCAGAGTGCCGAGTACAGATGGGCGTCTTGAAAGAGCCAGTTTACACAAAGAGACAAAGAGACATGGAGCTCACATCTGTTTGGAGTCAGAAGGACGCTCGGATATTGATCAGACGAAAAGGAGTGAAGATGGAGAGCTGATGCGGCATGGAGTCATCACTTTAACACCAGGCCTGTTGTTCACTCTGTGATTGTCTTTTGGTTTTTTTTTTTCCAGCGCTGAGGAGTAGTAGCTCAGTTGGTGAAGCATTTGCCCCTATGATCTGGAAGATGATGGAGGTTTGAACACGACTCTCACTCAGTGTTTGAAGTCCCTGGTTTAGTCCAGGTTTAGTACACTGCCGTTGAGTCCTGGTTTAGTCCCGGTTTTAGTCTTTATGTTTATTTCTGTTTAGCCTTTTAGTTTTAGTCCTGGTTTTCGTCCTGTTTAGCCCTGCGTTTAGTCCTGTCTTAGTCCTGGTTCAAGGTCCAGTTTTAGGTCCTAGTTTTTGTCCTGGAGTTTTGACGAGGCCTCTCCTGGTTTAGTCCAGTTTAGTCCTGGTTTAGTCCAGGTTTAGTCCTGGGATTCAGTCCTGGTTCAGTCCAGGTTTAGTCCAGGTTTTATAGTCCTAGTTTTTGTCCTGTTTTCACGTCCATGGTTTTAGTCCGTGGTTTGTTAGTCCAGTTTTAGGTCCCTAGTTTTTGCCTGGGTGGTTTACTCCGGGTTTAGTCCAGGTTTAGTCTTGGTTTAGTCCAGGTTTAGTCCTGTTTAGGTCCAGGTTTAGTCCTGGTTTTAGTCCCACTGGTGTCAGTCCAGGTTTAGTCCAGTTTTAAGTCCTAGGTTTGTCCTGTTTTACTCCTGGTTTAGTCCAGGTTTAGTCCTGGTTAGTCCAGGTTTAGGTCCATGGGGTTTAGGAGGATCCTCGGGTTTAGTCCATGTTTAGTCTTGGTTTAGTCCGTGTTTTTATGTCAGATCTATAGACCCACAGGTTGGTGGTGCTATTCCAGTTCCCACAGATAAATGTTTTGTTGTGTCCTTGGGCAAGACACTTTACCCCCCGCCCCCAGTGTGTCTGTGTGCACTGGTGTGTGTGTGTGTGTGTGTGATGCGCCGTGTGTGTGTGTGTGTGTGTGAGTGTGTGTGTGTGTGTGTGTGTGTGTGAGTGTGTGTGTGTGTGTCTTTGTGTGTGTGTCTGTGTGTCTGTGTGTGTGTGTGTGTGTGTCTGTGTCTGTGCGTGCGTGCGTGAGTGTGTGTGTGTGTTGTGTGTGTGTGTGTGTGTGTGTTTGTTGTGTGTGTTCGTGCGTGCGGCTGTGCGTTTGTGTGTGTGTGTGTGTTAATGCTGCAGTTTGTGAGTCTTGAAGGTGAAAATTTCTATACACAGTCAAAATTGTGTCTGTTTACCATTTAGCAGAGATTACCCCAGAATGCCGTGTGTGGCCCGTTGTTCCTGGGGCATTGTGCCTGCAGTAATCTTAATAAACAGATGGTAAACGCTGAATAAGTCATAGCTGAGTTTGTGAGGTGCTGTGGTTTTTTTGAGGCGCTCCCCATAACGAGGTTTCAGCCTGAAGAGAACTTAAGTAACGCTCCAAAAGTAACGTGACTCTAACTGTTCAGATCCACCAGAACCTGCAGCTCCTTCAAACTTCTGCAGCTCAGACCATCACGACCACATCACCCCCATCACTCCATCACCCCCATCACCCCCATCACTCCATCACCCCTCATCACTCCATCACCCCCATCACTCCATCACCCCTCATCACTCCTCCATTATGCCTCCATCCTCCATCAGCTCCTCTGGCTTCACATAAAAAAAAGAAATCAGCTTCAAACTCCTCCTCGTCACATTCAAAGCTCTTCAGAACATGGCTCCACAAAACTTCTCCCACCTCCTCCACCCTCCCACTCCTTCTCTCTGCTCCTCCTCCTCTTTCCACCTCTCTCTCTCCTCCTCCTCCTCCTTTCTGCCCCTCTCTCTGCTCCTCTTCCTCTTTCCTCCTCTCTCTCTCGTCCTCCTCCTCCTTTCTGCCCCTCTCTCTGCTCCTCCTCCCTCTTTCCTTCCTCTCTCTCTCTCTCTCCTCCTCCTCCTTTCTGTCCCTCTCTCTGCTCCTCCTCCTCCTTTCCTCCTCTCTCTCTCTCCTCCTCCTCCTTTCTGCCCCTCTCTCTGCTCCTCCTCCTCTTCCTCCTCTCTCTCTCTCCTCCTCTTCCTCCTTTCTGCCCCTCTCTCTGCTCCTCCTCCTCTTTCCTCCTCTCTCTCTCTCTCCTCCTCTTCCTCCTTTCTGTCCCTCTCTCTGCTCCCTCCTCCTCTTTCCTCCTCTCTCTCTCTCCTCCTCTTCCTCCTTTCTGCCCCCTCTCTCTGCTCCTCCTCCTCTTTCCTCCTCTCTCTCTCTCTCCTCCTCTTCCTCCTTTCTGTCCCTCTCTCTGCTCCTCCTCCTCTTTCCTCCTCTCCCTCTCTCTCCTCCTCTTCCTCCTTTCTGCCCCTCTCTTTGCTCCTCTTCCTCTCTCCAACTCTCTGAATTTACAACCTGGAAAATACAACCTGGAAATTACAGGCTGGGAAATGCAACCTGGAAAACACAACCTGGAAAATACAACTTAGAAAAAACAATCTGGAAAACACAACCTGGAAAATACAACTTGGAAAACACAACCTGGAAAATGCAACCGGGAAAAGACAACCTGGAAAACGCAGCCTCGAAAAGACAAGCTGGAAAAGACAACCTGGAAAATACAGGCTGGAAAAAGACAACCTCAAAAAGACAACCTGGAAAACAGAACCTGGAAAATACTAGCTGGAAAAGACAAGCTGGAAAAGACAACCTGGGAAGGACAACCTGGGAAAGACAACCTGGAAAACACAACCTGGAAAAATACAACCTGGAAAAATACAAGCTGGTAAAGACAACCTGGAAGACATAAACCTGGAAAAGACAACCTCGAAAAGACATGATGGAAAAGACAACCTGAAAAACACAAGCTGGAAAATGCAACCTTGAAAACACAACCTGGAAAACATAACCTTGAAAAGACAAGCTGGAAAAGACAACCTAGAAAACACAAACTTGGAAAAACACAACCTGGAAAAAAATGCACTCTGGAAATCACAACCTGAAAGATACAACCTGGAAAAGAAATGCTGGAAAAGACAACCTGGAAACTACAGGCTGGAAAAGAAAACCTCGAAAAGACAAGCTGGAAATGCAACCTGGAAAACACAAGCTGGAAACATAATGTGGAAATACAACCTGTAAAATCCAGCCTGTCCTGTAAGTGTCCTGTCTGTATTAAAGCGTTAGCTGTTAGCTACATTCACGGCTCCGTCCTGGAAATACCTCTGTACAGGAGGAACGATGGGGAGATAAGTGCAGATGAAAGGAGCCAGCGGAGACGTCCTCAGCGCGTAATTATTTCTAATGAGGGTTAAACGCTGCGGCTCAAAGATGGAAGCTCCATTAGCAGCGTGGGAGTGATGTTCTTTATAACGACGATTCAAAACAAACAGTGTCCGTACATCACCTGCAGATACCTGGGATTATTTCACACTACAGCGCTCCGGTAATGAGAGCGAGCCGCTCCATTAGGCGCATTGAATACGGCCTGGAAAAGACAGGCTGGGAAATACAAGATGGAAAAGACAAGATGGAAATTACAACCTGGAAAATACAACCTGGAACATACAACCTGGAACATACAAGATGGAAAATACAAGATGGAAAATACAAGATGTAGATTCCAACCTGGAACACACAAGATGGAACACACAAGATGGAACATACAAGATGGAAAATACAACCTGGAAAATACAACCTGGAAAATACAACCTGGAAAATACAACCTGGAAAATACAACCTGGAAAATACAAGCTGGAAAATACAAGATGGAAAAGACAAAATGGAAAAGACAGGATAGAAATTACAACCTGGAAAATACAACCTGGAAAATACAACCTGGAACATACAACCTGGAAAATACAAGATGGAAAATACAAGATGTAGATTCCAACCTGGAACACACAAGATGGAAAATACAACCTGGAAAATACAAGATGGAAAAGACAGGATAGAAAAGACAACCTGGAAAAGACAAGATGGAGATTACAACCTGGAAAATACAAGATGGAAATTACAACCTGGAAAATGCAACATGGAAACGACAACCTGGAAAATACAACCTGGAACATACAAGATGGAAATTACAACCTGGAAAATGCAACATGGAAACGACAACCTGGAAAATACAACCTGGAACACACAAGATGGAAAATACAACCTGGAAAATACAAGATGGAAAAGACAAAATGGAAAAGACAGGATAGAAAAGACAAGCTGGAAAAGACAACCTGGAAAAGACAAGATGGAGATTACAACCTGGAAAATACAAGATGGAAATTACAACCTGGAAAATGCAACATGGAAACGACAACCTGGAAAATACAACCTGGAACATACAAGATGGAAATTACAACCTGGAAAAGACAAGATGGAAAATACAAGATAGAAAATACAACCTGGAAAAGACAACCTGGAAAATACAAGATGGAAAAGATAACCTGGAAAATACAAGCTGGAAAATACAAGATGGAAATTACAACCTGGAAACGAGAAGATGAAAAATACAACTTTTTCTTCAGTCTGCCTTGAATATTTTCTCAATGATAATTTTTTGAAGCACATCTCCACAGACATGCAGAGTCGATCCAAAGCCACATGGGACGACACACCCACTCTGTGAATGAACACCATATATTCATGAGGAGAGTCGCATCAGCACTCGGCCTTTAGCCCCCCATCACCCACCGCAAAAACCTTCCCCCTCCCCAGCCAACTCCTCAGCTCTGCTCATCCCTGCAGAGGAAGACACAATACTCCAACAACGGCTTCTCCAGCTCCTCCTCGAGTGTCAAATGTGCGTTTATGTTTTTAAATGTGTGCGTATCTCTTTAAATGTTTGTGTATGTCTTTAAACGTGTGTGTATGATTTTAACTGTGAGTATATCTTTTTAAATGCGTGTGTATCTCTTTAAATATGTGTGTATCTCTTTAAATGTGTATATCTCTTTAAACATGTGTGTATGTCTTTTAATGTGTGTGTATATCTCTTTAAATGTGTGTGTATGTCTTTAAATGTGTGCATATCTCTTAAATATGTGTGTATCTCTTTAAATGTGTATATCTCTTTAAACATGTGTGTATGTCTTTTAATGTGTGTGTATATCTCTTTAAATGTGTGTGTATGTCTTTAAATGTGTGTATATCTCTTTTAAATATGTGTGTGTATCTCTTTAAATGTATATATCTCTTTAAACATGTGTGTATATCTTTTAATGTGTGTGTATATCTCTTTAAATGTGTGTGTATGTCTTTAAATGTGTGCATATCTCTTTTAAATGTTTGTGTATGTCTTTAAATGTGTGTATATCTCTTTAAATGTGTGTGTATGTCTTTAAATGTGTATATCTCTTTAAACATGTGTGTGTATGTCTTTAAATTGTGTATATCTCTTTAAATGTGTGCATATCTCTTGAAATGTGTGTGTGTATGTCTTTTAAATGTGTGCATATCTCTTTAAATGTGTGCATATCTCTTTAAATGTGTGTGTATGTCTTTTAATGTGTGCATATCTCTTTAAATGTGTGTATGTAGCATTTACCTCTAATATGCAAATTTGACTTGGCAATAAAAGTGGCAACGGAATGGTAAGATTTAATTACTGGTGAGATAGGCTAGAATCAGAAGCTCTGGGTTCGCTCTGGGAGGTTGGGGATCAGTAACAAACACAGACCGGCGTTTAAATACAGGTACCTTTGTTTTGTTTTTTTTCCTTTAGAAAATGCAAGAGTGAGGACAATATACATATTTACAGTGAATAATTAAGTGCGAGGTCATGACCTTGAATAACAACATGAGTAACATTGTAAAAGTAATAAATATCAGTGTACATCAGTCCATGAATTAATCTATAGGCAGCAGTTAGCAAGTACATTGAATACATAAAAAAACCCGAATTCCCACCCAGAGTTCCTTTGGCAGGCCCTAGGTGAGGGCAGTGGTTATGAAGATGGTCTGATGTTAATTAAAGTCCATATGAGTGATCCACTGTTCTTTGTGAACAAAGTGCGTTTGTGCATCGGGTAAAGTTCTTTTTCAGCAGTGTGTATGTATGAGGAGCAATGGGGGGCAATGGGCAAAGAGTTCTTATCTCCTACCGCACTGGTGGAGTTGATTGTTGTTAAATTCGGATTCCTGGGTTAGCTCGCCATCATTCGGAATTAGGAACATAGAAAAAAAGACCCAGCCAATTCTGAGTGACTAAATTAACATGCCACTCGCTTCCTTTTGACTCTGCTTCTTCCACACGATATCTGCTGCAGCCCTCTCAGGTGCTACCCCCACGCCTTGAGATCGCACGACCCACCATGATTAAAACTACTAATCATGGTGGGTCTACTACTGACTCACGTGCATCACGTGACCACCGAACTCCCGCGGGAAGGCGCCGAAATCCCGCAAGAACTCGGAGCGATTCATATAAGGCAGTGACAGGTTAAAATTTACATATTTCTGCTATTATATGCAGAGGTTACATGTATATCTCTTTAAATGTGTGTATATCTCTTTAAATGTGTGTATATCTCTTTAAACGTGTGTATATATCTCTTTAAATGTGTGTGTATGTGTTTCTTGTGTGTGTGAAGTATATGGCCTTGTGACACAGCGGCTCGGAGGTCACACACTGAAGGAATTCCACACATTCGGAGAGAATCGGGGCGTCGTCTTTGGTTAAACACAGTGTAAAGGGGCGCTCATGCTTGTAATGCACACGCCCACAGCCAGGGGTCATGCATAAACACACGAGAGGCGTACAGCGCAAATTTGTCACTTTATTTAACGAGGTTTGGAAATAAGACGGAGATTAATATTGTGATTAAAGAAGGATTTCTGAGTTTATTGACTTAAATGACCCATATGACGCTGTTTCCTCATCACAAACAGACCTGGAGTTGTGTTTTGTTCTTCTTTCAAACTGAAAACACTCTGTTCCACCTTGTGATGTCATCATGTGGTAATACAGGAAGTGCTGCACTGTGTCTTGAATCATTTGGATTAGTATTTCAGCTCTGGAATTGCCAATCTCTAAAGATAAAAGGTAGATGTGAGCCACTTCATGACATCACAAGGTGGAATGGAGCGTTTTAAGCTTTGGAGATGTAGACAGACTAATAAAAAAAGAAACAAAACACAACTCCAGGTCTGTTTTGAGGAGGTAACAGCATTACAACATGGATTAACGCTCAAAAGTGTCATTTTTTTTGCGTAATATTGGACAATTACAAGGTTTGGTGGCGTATCATGGTTTCTGTGATTCTCCCGAGGCTCCGAGTTTTCCCTCAGAGATCACAGTCGGACACAACATCTGCTGGTGCTTCCCTGGGAGCCCACAGCGCACAGCGAGCGCCTCCCTGGGGTGCCCTCAGCGTCCGGCCCCTCTCGTGACTGAAACCTGCCTTCACCATATGGAGTCTGCAGTTTTAGGGCCTTTTTATGACGACAAACTGAAGTACGTAGTAAAACATTTCATAAAAGCTCAATCTCACAATGAAGACACAGTCCCCAGACATGCTCTCAACCTAAATCATCCATTTTCTGTTCTGGAGAGGGGTCAAAGGTCATGAGGTCACGGGATCCGGACCCTCCCAGTAACTTCTGTGCTGAGACTTTCACAGTTTGAGTCGTGGGTTCTCTTCTCGGGGCGTTTGACGTGTATTTGCATGTTTATGGAGGCTAGATGCTGGTATGCAAATCACGCAGTACTTTTACTTCTGGGGAAATGGCCCGAGCTCAAAAGATACATCCCATAATAATATAGAGCAGTGTGCGAGGTCAAAGGTCAACTCTGGGTTTTAGTTTGTTTAAGTGAAGATTTAAACATGAATATAGTGTCTTTAGTGTAGTAGTAGTAGTAGTAATAGTAATAATAGTGGTAGTAGTATTTAAAAATCTGGGTAAATGCTCCACGCACAATGAAGCTTTAAGTCATGTTATAATATTTCCATGTTATAAACTTATTTTTATTATATTTTTTACATTTTATTTTACTATATTCAAATGGCTCTTGGATTATCGCTGTATTTTCCAAGTTGCATTTTTCTTTTGAGCTTTAAGTCAAGTTATAACGCTGTTACCTCCTCAAAAACAGACCTGGAGTTGTGTTTTGTTTCATTCACAACACTTTATCATCAGTCTGTAACATCTCCAAAGCTCAAAATGCTCCGTCCCACCTTGTGATGTCATGAAGTGGTAGTTTTCAAGCTAGTAGCTGCCTTTTTACCTTTAGTTCAGTAGTTGATTGGCAACTCCTGGACTGAAATGATCCAAATGAAGGATGAAAGTGAAGGTGTGTGGAGTTTAAAAACACAGCGGAGCACTTCGTGTATTACCACTTGATGACATCACAAGGTGGAACACAGTGTTTTCAGTTTGCGAGAGAAGAACAGGGTGATTTTGGGCACAATTACTGTATGAAAACGTGACGATTTATTGAATATATCTGTAAATACACTTTGGATTTAAGAGTTGGAGAAACATCTGAACATCCATGTCCTGGGACGTTCACACCAGGTTAATTCCAGAGCGTAATTCTGAGTGTTTTCCTCGTTTCCAGAGCAGCGCACACACAGACAGCTCGTGTGTTAAAGCGTCAGGCTCGTGTGCGTTTGTACTGAAGGCGTCTGAGTGATCCATCTCCTGTCGTCCATCTCCTGGGACCTGCTCTGATGAGGAAGTGCTGCTGACGCCCGTGTGCGAGATGTTCCCCCGTGTGTCTTTAAACGCTCTGGGACACAGCGGGGAATTCAGACTCTCATTTAAACCTCTGGAATTTACATTTAGAAAGGTGAGATTACTCCACACGCTCTGAAGGAGGCTCCTCCAGAGAATCCTCCAGAGAATCCTGACCAACACCAACGACATTTTAAACTGCTTCATGTTATGAACTTACCCTGCTGTTCGAGTCCATTTTGTTTCATTTTTTTGTTTTTTTGTTCTGGCCGATGCTGATATCAATTGTTTAAAATCCAGAGATATTTTTGGGCTGATATGTATTTAAGGCCAAAGTCTATCATTTAAATACAGGGTGGCCCAAAAGTCACTGACACTTTTAAATCTTCAGTAGCTCTTATAATTCTTAAGTTATACTCACCAAATTTTAGCAGTAGGTAAAATGAACCTTCCCAGATTTTTGTCAATAGCGTGATCCACTTTACATAACATTTAAAGCGTTTCCGGCTTATGGCTCTTATTTGATCCTCGATGTTACGTTTTAAGTCGTTTATTGTCTGAGGTTTATTCACAAACACCTTTTCTTTAAGATAGACCCACAGGAAGAAATGGGGACTAGTCAGGTCTGTGGAGATCACATACTGCCCCCTGTCTGTGAAAAACACTTATTATTCCTTTAATGGCATTTACTCTCGGGGCATCTCTGGTATTAAAATGTCGACGGTAACACGGCTGGGTTTGTGAATTTGACCCATGTGACTCAAAGTACCACTGTACAATGAGGGTTTGTTCCTCGGTGTTGTATTTACTCAGATTAAAGTCGGAAGAGTCGTTCTAAATGCTCTGAAAAAATCAAAGAAAAATATTTAGAAACAAAAGAGTTATGAGTTTTTTTTCAACTGTCAGTGACTTTTGGGCCACCCTGTATACACAGAACTAGAATTAGATTTGTTCTGTTGGACTCAGTGGTTATAAAAGTTGTGAATCACACTGGGGTCTGCATGTTCATGAGTTTCCAGATCGTTGGACTGGAAGCATCACCACGTTCTCCAGACCTCTCCTCACACCTCTGGATTTCTTTCTATGGAGCTATGTTGAAGATGTCATGTATGTTTTGCTCTCTTCAAAATGATGAATGCAATGAAGATATGACAGTCTGGAGAGCCCTGGTGAAAACAGTAATACAAAAAAACATCGTAGTGTAGGTAGAGTATGGCTTATTTTTGGATTCAAGTAGCTGGGCGTGTTTGAGTTGGCTTTAAGTTTGCCGCGCTCTGGTTTGGGACTCGGGTCATGTGCTTCCGGACGACCAAATAAATATTGACTTAGAACAATACAAACAGTGAATAATTAATGCTAGTTGTACAGAAAACGCAGGTTGTTAATAAAAGTGCAAGTTCTGTACAGTGGTTCCTCATTTATCTTGGGGGTTATGTTCTAAAAATAACCTACAAACCTCTCACCACAAACTTTATACACTTTTCTCACACAGGCATTTACATTTTCTCACATTTCTCTCTTGTTTAAACACAAAGTTCAAACCTTCGTCGGTGCCTTTGTCGGTGCAGAACGTTTCATCGACATTGTGGGTTTTGTCGGGGAGAAAACTTGCAAACATACAGCACTTCAGAGTCACACTGAGATCCAACATTTATGTAAATTTGTCTGACACATTCTGTACTGTACAGGAGACACGGAGGAGACTGATGGACAATGGTCTACAGTCCCTCAGCCAATCAGGACGCAGAACACAATGGTCTACAGTCCCTCAGCCAATCAGGACGCAGAACACAATGGTCTACAGTCCCTCAGCCAATCAGGACACAGAACACAATGGTCTACAGTCCCTCAGCCAATCAGGACGCAGAACACAATGGTCTACAGTCTCTCTGCCAATCAGGATGCAGAACACAAGGTCTACAGTCCCTCAGCCAATCAGGACGCAGAACACAATGGTCTACAGTCCCTCAGCCAATCAGGACGCAGAACACAATGAAACAAAATCCACGAAACAGCGAGGCCACGAAAGATGAACCACGATATAGTGATGGACAAATGTAACTTCAAAATACAGTGTTAAAATAATGTGCTGGCGACATGTGGATCAAAGATTTTACTGAACTAAAGCCAAAGATACAGATGTGACTGAACCATCGATGAGGGTCTATTACAGCGAAACACAGCAAGAAATCCAATCCCGTCTCGATGTGCTTCATGTGACTCATGGAGCCCATATCGAGGTGTCTGATTAAGATATCTCATCAACTGCCTTGGTAATATAAGAGAGAGTTGTGTGGTCACGTTTTGTGCAGTGTTCTCTTCAGAGTAAAGTGTTCAAATCAAGGGTTATGCCTAATATTTAAGCAGCTGGTTGACCCAAATAAAATATCGCCCTCTGCTGGAGATTTAAGGCCCGTATCTGATAGACTAAAACATGCAAATATTGAGTTTTTCCACCTTCAAGACACTAAAAGCGCTTTAGCACATCAATGAACCACACAGACATTCACTCAGCAGTGCACACAGACACTGGGGGCGACAAGGGGTTAAGTGTCTTGCCCAAGGACACAACAACAACAATGTTCATCTGTGGGAGCTGGAATCGCACCGCCAACCTGTGGATCCATAGACCTGACCGCGGGGATTAAATCAGGACTAAACAAGGACTAAACCAGGACTAAACCAGGACTGAACCAGGACTAAACCAGGGCTAAATCAGGACTAAACCAGGACTAAACCAGGACTAAACCAGGACTAAACCAGGACTAAACCAGGGCTAAATCAGGACTAAACCATGGCTAAATCAGGACTAAACCAGGACTAAACCAGGACTAAACCAGGACTAAACCAGGGCTAAATCAGGACTAAACCATGGCTAAATTAGGACTAAATCAGGACTAAACCAGGACTGAATCGGGACTAAAAACCAGGACTAAACTAGGACTAAACCAGGGGTAAACCAGGCCTAAACCAGGGCTAAACCAGGTCTAAACCAGGACTGAACCAGGTCTAAACCAGATCTAAACCAGGTCTAAACCAGGACTGAACCAGGTCTAAACCAGGACTGAACCAAATCTAAACCAGGACTAAACCAGGACTGAACCAAATCTAAACCAGGACTAAACCAGGACTGAACCAGGACTAAACCAGGACTGAACCAAGACTAAACCAGGGCTGAACCAGGACTGAACCAGGACTAAACCAGGACTAAACCAACACTAAACCAGGACTAAACCAGGACTGAACCAGGACTAAACCAGGACTTAACCAGGACTAAACCAGGTCTAAACCAGGGCTGAACCAGGACTGAACCAGGACTAAACATGAACTAAACCAGGACTGGACCAGGACTAAACCGAGACTAAACTGGGACTAAACCAGGACTAAACCAGGTCTGAACCACTTGGCGTCTCCTCCTGATGATGCTGCTTCCTCCCGGGACCCTCACCCTCCTCATCCTCACACTCGGGGGCCCATCTATCACTGTGATTGATCAGTGCGTGGCCCCTCCCCTCCTCATTCCAGCCTCATCTCGCCCCCCTGTCTCCGCCCACTGTCATTAATCACTCAGTCACAGGGACAGGTAACAGCGACATCATCCCGTACACCCCCACAGACCGGGACGATACGAGGGAGGGGCGCAGTCTGCAAAATGGAACATGCATATTTTATTTATCACAAAAAACACGCAAAATAACATAAAAACATAGAACTAATATATTTTAAAACAAAATATGCCACCAAATCTTGTAATTGTAAGAGTTAAAAGGTCCGATATTGAGCAAACTTGACTCTTGTGAGCTTTAAACCATGTTCTAATCCTCAAAAACAGACCTGGAGTTGTGTGGAGCACTTCCTGTATTACCACATGATGACATCACAAGGTGGAACAGAGTGTTTTCAGTTCGAGAGAAGAAGAACTCAGCCTAAATGTGCAGGTTTGTTTGTGTGTTAAACATGTGTGAATGAAAAAAACACAACTCCAGGTCTGTTTGTGAAGAAGAAACAGCATTAGAGTATAAACTGTTGGACTGGACTGTTTACTGCCCCCTTGTGGCTGGATGTATTACCTTTGGCACAGTTTATTAACACAGACTTGAGTCAAATCTTCTGAAATCAACATCCAACTATGAACTTTTTTGATTATCTTTGCAGCAGACACACAACCAAAAAATACAGAAAACACAAGTTTGTTCTCAGGGTCTGATGCTGAAGTTTTTGGAATTTTTTTGAGCTTTTATCAAAACTGAAAAAATATTTAAGTAAAACAACATGTCTCCCTCCGGCTCTCAGCTTCTTCACATGTGCAGCTGTGGTTCTTCTGTTTCAGATTATTTCAAGGTTTTATAGATGGAGCCTGGAAAATGATGTGT
Source organism: Periophthalmus modestus (assembly GCA_019594935.1). Classification (NCBI taxonomy): domain Eukaryota; kingdom Metazoa; phylum Chordata; class Actinopteri; order Gobiiformes; family Gobiidae; genus Periophthalmus; species Periophthalmus modestus. The sequence continues at coordinate 29,115,688 of JAIEZT010001318.1, forward strand.
CCAGTCACGTGTTAAACAATATGACGCTTTTGTGTTCATATTTAGCGCCATCTGCTGGGAACCTTAACGCTCTGAACCTGAACACTCTGAACCTGAACGCCCTGAATGTTCTGAACCTGAGCTTTAAGACTCTGAACCTGATGCCCTGAACCTGAACACCCTGAACCTGACGTCCTGAACCTGAACGCTCTGAACCTGAACGCTCTGAACTGATCGCCCTGAACCTGAACACCCTGAATCTGAATGCCCTGAACCTGACGTCCTGAACCTGAACGCTCTGAACCTGACGTCCTGAACCTGAACGCTCTGAAGCTGAACGCTCTGAACCTGATCCCCTGAAGCTTAATGCCCTGAACTTTAACACTCTGAACCTGAACGTCCTGAACCTTAACTCTCTGAACCTGAACGCTCTGAACCTGATCACCCTGAACTTGAACGCTCTTAACCTGGACTCCCTGAATCTTAACGCCCTGAATCTTAACGCTCTGAACCTTAACGCTCTGAACCTGATCGCCCTGAATCTTAACACTCTGAACCTGAACGTCCTGAACCTGATCACCCTGAACTTGAATGCTCTTAACCTGGACTCCCTGAATCTTAACGCCCTGAACCTTAACGCCCTGAACCTTAACGCTCTGAACCTGATTGCCCTGAATCTTAACGCCCTGAACCTGAATGCTCTGAACCTTAGCGCCCTGAACCTGAACGCCCTGAACCTTAACTCCCTGAAACATATCACTCTGAACCTAAATGCTCTGAACTTGATTGCCCAGAACCTAAATGCTCTGAACCTGAACGCTCTGAACCTGATTTCCTGAACCCAAACGCCATGAACCTCATGCCCTAAACCTTAATGCTCTGAACTTTAACACTCTGAATCTGAACACCCTGAACCGGAACGCCAAATACCTGATGCCCTGAACCTTAACGCTTTGAACCTTAATGCGCTGAACCTAAACTCCCTGAACCTTAGTGCTCTGAAACTTAACGGCCTGAACCTTAACACTGAACCTGAACGCTCTGAACCTGAACGCCCTGAACTTGAACGCTCTGAGCTTGAGCGCTCTGAGCTTTCCTCACACAAAGATCCTGCTCCTGATCATAATAATGTTTCTTTCATGAAGCCTCCCTCATCTGTCAGAGGCGTCTCAGCTCAAGGACTGAACACAAGTTCAATTCAACAACAGCAGTGGAAGGGAACAGAGTACAAGTAGTAAAGTACTGCACTTAAGTCAAATTTTCATGTACATTACAGTGGATACTTTTTACTTTTACTTGAGTACATTTGAGAGCAGTATTTGTACTTTCTACTCCACTATTTACCATGTTTGACTAAAGTTTTTGAGTTCAAGCTTTTGGCTTTTTTATACAGGTACTTTAATACTTTTCCTTAAGTAGATTTTTTCATGTGATACTTTTACTTGAGTAACTTTTTAACTCTGTATCTGTAGTTTTACTTAAATAACAAAATTGAGTACTTCATCCACCTCTGCTCAACCAATTATGGACAAAAGCTCATTAATTCTGTTGTATCACTCATTAATTCGCCTTCATTTGTGGCATCTCATCATAAATAACACAGTGCTGCCCTCTGGTGGACAGGGCCGTTGATTTCAGATGGCTCTTGCAATTCCCTCCTCTGCCGCCAGGTGGTAGCAGCGACCTAAACTAAACACAGCTGCTGCCTGAAGATTTCAAGTTGCTCAAATACAAAAATGATGGTCTTTTTTGTTGCTGTTTTTTATGTGTTACTTTTATTTAATCAAAAATAAGTTTAGATTTATTTCTGTTTATTATGTAAAATTTAAAGAGCCCATATTCAACTTTTCTGATCTATGTTAATGTTGTTTCCTCATCAGAAACAGACCTGGAGTTGAGTTTTGTTTCATTCACACATGTTTAACACACAAACCCTGCAGATTTAGACTGAAAACACTGTGTTCCACCTTGTGATGTCATCATGTAGTAATGCAGAAAGTGCTCCACTGTGTTTTTAAACTCCACACACCTTCATTTCTCGAATCATTTGGATCATTTCAGCCCTGGAATTGCCATTTTTTACTGAACTAAAGGTAAAAATGGGAGCTGTTAACTTGAAAACCACCACTTCAGGACCTTTAAAGTCTTGGTATTAGTTGTTTTACTCAGATTTAGAATAAAACCGTGACTTTTTTTCATTATTTATTGAAGAAAAGCGAGAACACTGCAGATTAATGAACATTTATTCAGTTGTAAATATGTCAGATTATAACCTTTAGTTAACTTCTGCAGTTCTACTAACCCCTGTGACAGGAAGTGGTTAATCATTTTATAAATAAGTGGTTAATCATTTTATTGTTCAGATAACGCTCTGAGGTCACGTTTCCTGAATAAATATTTTTCTGCAGTTTGTTTTTTCTTTTCACATCATCAGAATCAGCTCCAGTCTGAAGAGAGAGTTTGAAAAAGCACATTTTAGATGCTCAGGTGTCTGCGTCAGCGAAGTTTATCTGTTTCACTATAAAAACCTGCACATAATGAACTTTAATGTGTTTTTTGTAGGAAACAGTGTTGGAAATGGTGATGTTGTATTTTAATGTTAATGTTAAAGATGAAATGTTTTATAATGTAACTGTAGTGTCATGTTTTCTGTGTGTTCACCTGTCCAGGTCCTGCAGATGGAAAGTGTCAGGAGCTAAATCTGGTGCAAATCATCTTTTCTTTGTGAGATTCATGAGTTTGGTCCCTGAGAAAGAAGAAAGAAGAAGAAGCTCGTACAAAGCCCACAGACCTTTAATCGTCCAGTGTTTTGGCCCCTTTCAGTCGTACCTGCCTGTTTCTCAAGAGTCTGATGGACTGAACAGGGGTCTGCGGGGTCCCCATTAGGAAATTCTGCACAAAACAGATGTAATTTCCTGAAATGTCGCATTTTTTGGACGAATAAATGCAGCTATCAGCCCGACTAATGATCTCCCACGAGGCTTTGACCTGTTTTATTATTAGTACAACTCTCTCTTACTCTTATTAAAGTTAAAATATGTTTTACACAAGCTGCTGATCATTTCTGTCCCTCTCCTGTGTCTGTGCCCTCTGCTGCCCCCTTGTGCTCCGGCCCTGCTCTACAGCTCACTCAGAGCACTCAGCGCCCCCTGTCTGTGAGGCTGGACAAACTACAGGCTCAAACATCTGTGAGGAGCTGGTGAGAAACGTCACGCTGCAGAATCATCACGTCTGTTCTGTCTGAATCGATCACGCTTCAAACTACACGGAAATGACACGCACTTTTGTACAACATCTTCAAGTGTCCTGCGCTCAGCCCGGAGGACGTCTGCAGGGCTTCAGAGGGAGCGTCACATGACCAGCTCAGACTGACACAGCTCAGTTTTATAAAAATCAGACGTGTCTTTATGTGTAAAAGTCGAACCCGAGTTTCTGAGGCTGATCATTAAAGAGTCAAACTGAGACTGAGAACTCACAAAGTCTCTATTTTTGTCCTTCAATCACTCTCCCTCCTCAAACCCAAAGTGTCGGACTTTCCCTGGTGCTGTCTCTACTGTCGTCATGGCAACGGGAGCATGTCCCATGATGCATCTGATTAAAGTGTGATCTGAAACTTTACTGCGTCAACAAAGTTTGTAGGATTTGGGGCTTATTGACACACACCCGACCCACTAACACCGACCCATCTGCACCTGACCCACTAACACCGACCCATCTGCACCCGACCCACCAGCACCTGACCCACCAGCACCGACCCACCAGCACCTGTCCCACTAACACCAACCCACCAGCACCTGACCCACCAGCATCGACCCACTAACACCGACCCACCAGCAATCGACCCACCTGCACCGACCCACCAGCACCTGTTCCACTGACACCGACCCACCAGCACCTGACCCACTGAACACGACCCACCAGCACCTGACCACCCACCAGCACCTGACTGACACCGACCACCATCACCTGTTCACTGACACCGACCCACCAGCACCTGACCCACCCACTAACCTGCCCCACCACACAGCACCTGACCCACCAGCACGACCCACCGACCCACCAGCACCTGACCCCACCAGCACGACCCACCAGCACCCCACCAACCTGACCCACTAACACTGACCCACCAGCACCTGACCCACCAGCACGACCCACCAGCACCTGACCCACTAACACTGACCCACCAGCACTTGACCCACCAGCACCCCCACCAGCACCCTGACCCACTAACACTGACCCACCAGCACCTGACCCACCAGCACCGACCCACCAGCACAGCACCCCCACCAGCACGACCACCAGCACGACCCACCAGCACGACCCACCAGCACCGACCCACCAGCACCTGACCCACCGGCACCAACCACCCAGCATTGACCCACCAGCACCGACCCACCAGCACCGACCCTTTTCTTTTCCAGTCGCTCTGTTCATTTTACACACCTCAAATCAGACTGTTTTAATATTGCTCTCATCTCTGAGCTATTTCCCGAGTCTAATCCACCAAATTCATAAACCTGCCCTGTTTTTAAACGACTTAAGCTGCTCTCCCTCGTCCTGTCATAAAAACACATTTTGAAACGCGACATATTGCGGAAGTAAATATAGACGATAGATGATAATGTTAAAACCAAACATTAACCAGAATTATCCCCCTCAAAAAAGTATTCAAAATGAACAAAATTGTTTAAAAAATTGAACAAACAGCAGAAGGAAACACTTTAACATGTGGTTTGTGTCTGTAATGAGTCAGAGGAGTTTATGAGTCAAACCTTACGCTACATCTCATCATAGAAGCTACAAACAGATAAAACATCACACTTTATATATATATTTTCTATATTTTTGTTTCTAAAATGTGTCTATGATTTTGTTTATGGGAAATGCATTTGCCAGTTTATTTTTGGGTTAATCCTATGTTCATATTTCTCATGTTTTGCTCATTTGTTTAGCTATAGCGGCTAATTTGGAGCCGAGTTTCATGTTTAGAATAACGTCCATGAGTATCATAGCAACCAAAGAGCCAATCAGGTGTGAGGCTGTTGAAGGTAACGCCCCTTCCCGCCCACACCACTGGTTTAGCACGGAGCGAGCGCTTAGCAACGCTGTCAATCAAACCTGTTGCTAAAGCTAATGGGAGCGACCTCGGGGAAAGACGACGCCTGATTTGTCTGTTATTAATGTTCATATGTTGATTTACAGACACAAGAGTGAAATAAAAACCCCAGGATCATGTAGAGGGTTAATACGAACATTTAAGACCAAAATGACGAGTCTGACAGCAGCAGGTACAGAGAGAGGGGACATAGTTTTTCAATGTAAAGTGAATTGGAGCCAGGAAGCGCGACCATAATCACAATGTGACGACTAGCAGGTGACAATGATTTTGGTGCCTCAATGTGATGACAGTTGTCCCTCACTGTTTTGTGGATTTTTCCAGTGAAATTTTTCATGCATTTCATTTTTACAGCATTTGAATGTGCATTGTGTTCTGCGTCCTGATTGGCTGAGGGACTGTAGACCATTGTGTTCTGCGTCCTGATTGGCTGAGGGACTGTAGACCATTGTGTTCTGCGTCCTGATTGGCTAACGGACTGTAGACCATTGTGTTCTGCGTCCTGATTGGCTGAGGGACTGTAGACCATTGTCCATCAGTCTCCTCCGTGTCTCCTGTACAGTACAGAATGTGTCAGACAAATTTACATAAATGTTGGATCAGTGTGACTCTGAAGTGCTGTATGTTTGCAAGTTTTCTCCCCGACAAAACCCACAATGTCGATGAAACGTTCTGCACCGACAAAGGCACCGACGAAGGTTTGAACTTTGTGTTTAAACAAGAGAGAAATGTGAGAAAATGTTAATGCCTGTGTGAGAAAAGTGTATTAAAGTTGTGTGGTGGAGGGGTTTAATTGTAAAAAAATAAAGCTGATACTTCGCGGATGTCGCCTGTTGCCGTCTATTTTTAGAACATAACCCCCACAATAAACAAGGAACCACTGTACTCGAGTTACGTTCATTCATTTTCATTGACAAATCGCACTAGCACAAAGAAAACTCTCGAGGAATATTAACCCCCCAAAAAGTCGGTTTTGGTGTTTTCTCGAGTCCGTTCTGTGGGGTCTATTTTATCCTCGGCGGGGTGGTGAGTGACATGCCTCTGGATCACAGGATCGTGGCACTTCGCTCGTCACAGTTTCCATTCCAAAACATAAATACACGGCAAACCCCCCCCCCCCCCCCCCCCCCCCACCCCAGACCCCGGAGATACCCCGGAGATACGAGCTACAGCTGCCACATCCGCCCCCCCCCGCTGTGACCCCTGTGACCCCGTGTCCACACTGACCACCTGAGCCAACGCCATCGCCGACAACGCAACTCAACCTGGTGACGTCATGAGTGAGTTTGTCAGATTTAAACGGTTTTCTGTTTTTTTAACACACAAACCTGCAGATTTAGGCTGTGTTCTTCTCTCAAACTGTAAACACTCTGTTCCACCTTGTGATGTCATCATGTGGTAATACAGGAAGTGCTCCACTGTGTTTTTAAACTCCACGCACCTTCACTAGAATCATTTGGATAATTTCTCTTTCAGTCCTGCCCTCTTTTTCTCCTCTTTTTATTAGCTTCTTTCTTCCCTCTTTCCTTCCCTCATTTTATTACCTCCTCTCTCTCTTTCTCTTTCCCCTCTCTCTTTCTCCTTCTCTCTGTCTCCCTCTCTATCTATCTTTCTCTCTCTCTCCCTCCCTCTCTCTTTCTCTCTCTTTTTCTCTCTTTCTCTATATATCTTTCTCTACCTCTCTTTCTCTCTCTCTCTCTCTCTCCCTGTCTTTCTTTCTCTGTCTATCTTTCTCTCTCTTTTTTCCTCTCCCTCTCTCTTTATCTTTTCCTCTTTTTCTCTCTCCCTCTCTCTTTCTCTATCTTTCTCTCTCTCTCTCTCTCTCTCTCTCTCTCACAGACTCTCTCCCCTCCCTCTCTTTCTTTTCTCTCTTTCTCTCTCCCCCTCTCTCTTTCTCTATATATCTTTCTCTCTACTCTCTTTCTCTCTCCCTCCCTCTCTCTCTTTCTCCCCCCCCTCTTCTTTCTCTTTCTCTCTCTACCTCTCTCGCCCTCCCTCCCTCCCTCTCTTTCTCTCTCCCTCTCTTTTTCTCTATCAATCTTTCTCTCTATTTCTCTCTTTCTCTGTCTCTCTCTCCCTCCCTCTCTTTCTCTCTTCTCTTATCTCCCTCTCTCCAAATCTGACAGATTTTTGTGTTTGAAAAAAAAAAAAAAAATCTGCAGTAGTTTTGAAACTGCAGTACTGTATAAACACAAGAAAATAATCTATTTTCAAAACATTTTAGTTTAATTATTTTACTTAAAGGTTGTGTTCTCTGATCTGAAATACCACAGATCGAGTTAACTACAGTGGATTACTTTTACTTTTACTTGGAGTACATTTGAGAGCAGTATTCTGTACTTCTACTCCACTACATATTTGAACAGGACTGAAAAGTAAAAAGTACTTTTCATATGATTTGAGGAGTTATTTTTACCATGTTCGTGGAAACATCCTGAATAAAGTTTAAGAGTTTAAGTTTCAGCTTTGAGCAAAACTAAAGTAAAAACATAAAAATTCATTTAAACAAAGTTAAGAAAATGATTCGTTTTGTTACTGTGACGAAAATATGTGTCATTTTTAATCAATATCTCCACATTACACTTAACAAATGGAGACTTGTGTGAATACTTAGTCATGGTTAGTCCTGGTTTAGTACCTGATTTCAGTCCTGGTTTAGTCCCTGGTTCAGTCCTGGTTTAGAGTCCCGGTTTAGTCCCGGGTTCAGTTCCTGGTTTCAGTCCCAGTTCCACGTCCCGGTTTAGTCCTGAGTTCAGTCACTGGTTTGAGTCCTGGTTTGTCCTGGGTTAGTCCTGGTTTCAGTCCTGGTTCAGTCCCGGTTCAGTCCTGGTTCAGTCCCGGTTCAGTTCCTGGTGTCAGTCCTGGTTTAGTCACGCGTTTAGTCCTGGTTCAGTCCCTGGTTTAGTCCCCTGGTTTATTCCTGTGGTTAGTCCTGGTTCAGTCCTGGTTAGAGTCCTGGTTTAGTCTGGTTCATCCTTGGTTTAGTCCTGGTCGTTTGTCTCCTGGTTTAGTCCTGGTTTTAGTCAATGGTTTAGTTCCTCCACATCTCCACATTACACTTTTTACAAATGGGAGGACTTGGTGTGAAATACTTTTACTTTTGACTCTTACAGTACATTTTTTAAACAGGTACTGAATACTTTTTACTTTCATGTGGTACTTTTACTTGAGTAACTTTGACGAGTACTGCACCTCTGCTCATGCTGCTACTAT
>JAIEZT010001318.1:29124095-29251595 GCA_019594935.1 Periophthalmus modestus
AACCCACAGGGTGGTTTTTGCTATTCCAGTTCCCACAGATAATGCTGTTGGTTGTGTCCGTGCAAGACCTTTACCCCTCGCCCCCAGTGTCTGTGTGCACTGGTGTTTGTGTGTGTGTGTTTTGTGTGTGGGAGTGTGTCTGTGTGGGTGTGTGTGGGTGTGTCTGTGTGTTGTGTGTGTGTCTGTGTGTGTGTGTGTCCTGTGTGTGTCTGTGTCTGTGGGTGTGTGAGTGTGTGTGTGTCTGGTGTTTGTGGTGTGTCTTGTGTGTGTGTGTGGTGTGTGTTGTGTTGTATGTGTTGTGTGTGTGTGTGTTGTGTGTGTTAATGCTGCTGTTGTGAGTCTTGAAGGTGAAAATTTCTATACACAGTCAAAATTGTGTCTGTTTCCCATTTAGCTAGAGATTACACCAGAATGCCGTGTGTGGCCCGTTGTTTCCTTGGGCATTGTGCCTGCAGTAATCTTAATAAACAGATGGTAAACGCTGAATAAGTCATAGCTGAGTTTGTTGAGGTGCTGTGGTTTTTTTGAGGCGCTCCCCATAAGAGGTTCATGAAACCCCACAACCCGAATAGCACTTAAGTAACGCTCCAAAAGTAACGGACTCTAACTGTTCAGATCCACCATAACCTGCCGCTCCTTCAAACTTCTGCAGCTCAGATCATCACTCTGGACCCACCACCGCCGACCACATCCCCCCCATCACTCCATCACCCCTCATCACTCCATCACCCCTCATCACTCCATCACCCCATCACTGGTCTCCCTCACCCCTCATCACTCCTCCATTATCCCTCCATCCTCCATCAGCTCCTCTGGCTGCACATAAAACAAAGAATCAGCTTCAAACTCCTCCCTCCGTCACAATCAAAGCTCTTCAGAACATGGCTCCACAAAACGTCTCCCCCCTCCCTCCACCCTCCCTCTCTCTGCGCCTCCTCCTCTTTCCACCTCTCTCTCTTCCTCCTCCTCCTCCTCCTTTCTGCCCCTCTCTCTGCTCCTCCTCCTCTTTTCCCTCCTCTCTCTCTCGTCCTCCTCCTCCTTTCTGCCCCTCTCCTCTGCTCCTCCTCCTCTTTCCTCCTCTCTCTCTCTTTTTCCTCCTCTTCCTCCTTTCTGCCCCTCTCTCTGCTCCTCCTCCTCTTTCCTCCTCTCTCTCTCTCTCTCCTCCTCCTCCTTCCTTTCTGCCCCTCTCTCTGCTCCTCCTCCTCCTTTTCCTCCTCTCCCTCTCTCTCTCCTCCTCCTCCTCCTTTCTGCCCCTCTCTCTGCTCCTCCTCCTCTTTCCTCCTCTCTCTCTCTCCTCCTCCTCCCCCTTTCTGCCCTCTCTCTGCGCCTCCTCCTCTTTCCTCCTCCCTCTTTCTCCTCCTCCTCCTTTCTGCCCTCTCACTGCTCCTCCTCCTCTTTCCTCCTCTCTCCTCCCCTTCCTCCTTTCTGTGTCCCTCTCCTCTGCTCTCCTCCTCTTTCCCTCCTCTCTCTCTCTCCTCCTCTTCCTCCTTTCTGCCCCTCTCTCTGCTCGCCTCCTCCTCTCTCCAACTCTCTAAATTTACAACCTGAAAATACAACCTGAAATTACAGGCTGGAAAATGCAACCTGGAAAATACAACTTAGAAAAACAATCTGGAAAACACAACCTGGAAAATACAACTTGAAAACACAACCTGGAAAAATGCAACCGGGAAAAGACAACCTGGAAACGCAGCCTCGAAAATACAGGCTGGAAAAGACAACCTCAAAAAGACAACCTGGAAAACAGAACCTGGAAAATACTACTGGAAAAGACAAGCTGGAAAAGACAACTGGGAAGGACAACCTGGGAAAGACAACCTGGAAAACACAACCTGGAAATACAACCTTGAAAATACAAGCTGGTAAAGACAACCTGGAAGACATACACCTGTAAAAGACAACCTCGAAAAGACATGATGGAAAAGACAACCTGAAAACACAAGCTGGAAAATGCAACCTTGAAAACACACCTGGAAACATAAACCTTGAAAAGACAACCTAGAAACACAACTTGGAAAACACAACCTGGAAATGCACTCTGGAATCACAACCTGAAAAAGATACACCTCGAAAGAAATGCTGGAAAGACAACCTGGAAACTACAGGCTGAAAAGAAAACCTCGAAAGACAAACTGGAAAATGCAACCTGGAAAACACAAGCTGGAAACATAATGTGGAAATACAACCTGTAAAATCCAGCCTGTCCTGTCATTGTCCTGTCTGTATTAAAGCGTTAGCTGTTAGCTACATTCACGGCTCCGTCCTGGAATACCTCTGTACAGGAGGAGGCGATGGGAGATAAGTGCAGATGAAGGAGCCAGCGGAGACGTCCTCAGCGCGTAATTATTTCTAATGAGGGTTTAACCTGCTGCTGCAAAGATGGAAGCTCCATTAGCAGCGTGGGAGTGATGTTCTGTATAACGACGATTCAAAACAAACAGTGTCCGACATCACCTGCAGATACCTGGGATTATTTCACACTACAGCGATCCGGTATTAGAGCGAGCCGCTCCATTAGGCGCATTGAATACGGCCTGGAAAAGACAGGCTGGGAAATACAGATGGAAAGACAAGATGGAAATTACAACCTGAAAATACAACCTGGAAAATACAAGATGGAAAGACAACCTGGCAAAATACACCTAGAAATTACCAACCTGGAAAAGACAGATGGAAATTACAACCTGAAAATACAACCTGAAAATACAATCTGGAAAATACACATCTTGAAAATACAAGATGGAAAAGACCAAATGGAAAAGACAGTATAGAAAGAACAGCTGGAAAAGCTACAAGATGAGATTACAACCTGGAAATGCAAGATGGAAAAGACACCCTGGAAAAATACAACCTGGAAAAGACAACCTGGAAAAATACAACCTGGAACATACAAGATGGAAATTACAACCTGGAAATACAACCTGGAAAAATACAAGCTGTAAAATACAAGATGGAAATTACAACCTGGAAAAGAGAAGATGGAAATATATACTTTTTTCTTCAAGTCTGCCTTGAATATTTTCTCAATGATAATTTTGAAGCACATCTCCACAGACATGCAGAGTCGATCCAAAGCCACATGGGACGAACACACCCACTCTGTGAATGAACCCCATATATTCATGAGGAGAGTCGCATCAGCACTCGGCCTTTAGCCCCATCACCCACCGCAAACCTTCCCCCTCCCCAGCCACTCCTCAGCTCTGCTCATCCTGCAGAGGAAGACACAATACTCAACAACGGCTTCTCCAGCTCCTCCTCGAGTGTCAAATGTGCGTTTATGTTTTTAAATTTGTGCGTATCTCTTTAAATGTTTTGTGTATGTCTTTAAAAACGTGTGTGTATGATTTTAACTGTGAGTATATCTTTTTAAATGCGTGTGTATCTCTTTAAATATGTGTGTATCTCTTTAAATGTGTATATCTCTTTAAACATGTGTGTATGTCTTTTAATGTGTGTGTATATTCTCTTAAATGTGTGTGTATGTCTTTAAAATGTGTGCATATCTCTTTAAATAATATGTGTATCTCTTTAATGTGTATATCTCTTTAAACATGTGTGTATGTCTTTTAATGTGTGTGTATATCTCTTTAAATGTGTGTATGTCTTTAAATTTGTGTATATCTCTTTAAATGTGTGTGTATGTCTTTAAATGTGTGCATATCTCTTTAAATGTTTGTGTATGTCTTTAAATGTGTGTATATCTCTTTAAATGTGTGTATGTCTTTAAATTTGTGTATATCTCTTTAAATGTGTGGTATATCTCTTTAAATGTGTGTATGTAGCATTTACCTCTTAATATGCAATTTGACTTAGCAATAAAAGTCGCAACGGAATGGTAAGATTTAATTACTGGTAAGATAGGCTAGAATCAGAAGTTCTGGGTTCGCTCTGGGAGTTTGGGATCAGTAACAAACACAGACCGGAGTTTTAAATACAGGTACTTTTGTATTTTTTTTTTTCTTTAGAAAAATGTGAGAGTGAGGACAATATACATATTTACAGTGAATAATTAAGTGCGAGGTCATGACCTTGAATACAACATGAGCAAACATTGTAAAAGTAATAAATATCAGTGTACATCAGTCCATGAATTAATCTATAGGCAGCAGTTAGCAAGTACATTGAATACATAAAAAAACCCGAATTCCCACCCAGAGTTCCTTTGGCAGGCCCTAGTGAGGGCAGTGGTTATGAAGATGGTCTGGTGTTAATTAAAGTCCATATGAGTGATCCACTGTTCTTTCTGAACAAAGTGCGTTTGTGCATCGGGTAAAGTTCTTTTTCAGCAGTGTGTATATTGTGAGGAGCAATGGGGGGCAATGGGCAAAGAGTTCTTATCTCCTACCGCACTGGTGGAGTTGATTGTTGTTAATTCGGATTCCTTGGGTTAGCTCGCCATCATTCGGAATTAGGAACAAAGAAAAAAGACCCAGCCAATTCTGAGTGACTAAATTAACATGCCACTCGCTTCCTTTTGACTCTGCTTCTTCCACACGATATCTGCTGCAGCCCTCTCAGGTGCTACCCCCCACGCCTTGAGATCGCACGACCCACCATGATTAAAACTACTAGGTCACATGACTCACGTGCATCACGTGACCACCGAACTCCCGCGGGAAGGCGCCGAAATCCCGCAAGAACTCGGAGCGATTCATATAAGGCAGTGACAGGTTAAAATTTACATATTTCTGCTATTATATGCAGGGTTTACATGTATATCTCTTTAAATGTGTGGTATATCTCTTTAAATGTGTGTATATCTCTTTAAATGTGTGTATATCTCTTTTAATGTGTGTATATCTCTTTAAATGTGTGTATCTCTCTTAAATGTGTGTGTATATCTCTTTAAATGTGTGTATATCTCTTTAATATGTGTATTACTCTCTTTAAATGTGTGTGTGGATGTGTTTCTTGTGTGTGTGAAGTATATGGCCTTGTGACACAGCGGCTCGGAGGTCACACACTGAAGGAATTCCACACATTCGGAGAGAATCGGGGCGTCGTCTTTGGTTAAACACAGTGTAAAGGGGCGCTCATGCTTGTAATGCACACGCCCACAGCCAGGGGTCATGCATAAACACACGAGAGGCGTACAGCGCAAATGTGTCACTTTATTTAACGAGGTTTGGAAATAAGACGGAGATTAATATTGTGATTAAAGAAGGATTTCTGAGTTTATTGACTTAAATGACCCATATGACGCCGTTCCCTCATCACAAACAGGCCTGGAGTTGCGTTTTGTTCTTCTCTCAAACTGAAAACACTCTGTTCCACCTTGTGATGTCATCATGTGGTAATACAGGAAGTGCTGCACTGTGTCTAGAATCATTTGGATTAGTATTTCAGCTCTGGAATTGCCAATCTCTAAAGATAAAAGGTAGACGTGAGCCACTTCATGACATCACAAGGTGGAATGGAGCGTTTTAAGCTTTGGAGATGTAGACAGACTAATAAAAAAAGAAACAGAACACAACTCCAGGTCTGTTTTTGAGGAGGTAACAGCATTACAACATGGATTAACGCTCAAAAGTGTCATTTTTTTGTGTAATATTGGACAATTACAAGGTTTGGTGGCGTATCATCATTTCTGTGATTCTCCCGAGGCTCCGAGTTTTCCCTCAGATCACAGTCGGACACAACATCTGCTGGTGTTTCCCCGGGAGCCCACAGCGCACAGCGAGCGCCTCCCTGGGGGTGCCCTCAGCGTCCGGCCCCTCTCGTGACTGAAACCTGCCTTCACCATATGGAGTCTGCAGTTTTAGGGCCTTTTTATGACGACAAACTGAAGTACGTAGTAAAACATTTCATAAAAGCTCAATCTCACAATGAAGACACAGTCCCCAGACATGCTCTCAACCTAAATCATCCATTTTCTGTTCTGGAGAGGGGTCAAAGGTCATGAGGTCACGGGATCCGGACCCTCCCAGTAACTTCTGTGCTGAGACTTTCACAGTTTGAGTCGTGGGTTCTCTTCTCGGGGCGTTTGACGTGTATTTGCATGTTTATGGAGGCTAGATGCTGGTATGCAAATCACGCAGTACTTTTACTTTCTGGGGAAATGGCCCGAGCTCAAAAGATACATCCCATATAATATAGAGCAGCGTGTGAGGTCAAAGGTCAACTCTGGGTTTCAGTTTGTTTAAGTGAAGATTTAAACATGAATATAGTGTCTTTAGTGTAGTAGTAGTAGTAGTAGTAGTAGTAATAGTGGTACTAGTATTAAAAAATCTGGGTAAATGCTCCACGCAAAATGAAGCTTTAAGTCATGTTATAATATTTCCATGTTATAAACTTATTTTTATTATATTTTTTACATTTTATTTCACTATATTCAAATGGCTCTTGGATTATCGCTGTATTTTCCAAGTTGTATTTTTCTTTTGAGCTTTAAGTCAAGTTATAATGCTGTTACCTCCTCAAAAACAGACCTGGAGTTGTGTTTTGTTTCATTCACAACACTTTTATCATCAGTCTGTAACATCTCCAAAGCTCAAAATGCTCCGTTCCACCTTGTGATGTCATGAAGTGGTAGTTTTCAAGCTAGTAGCTGCCTTTTTACCTTTAGTTCAGTAGTAGATTGGCAACTCCTGGACTGAAATGATCCAAATGAAGGATGAAAGTGAAGGTGTGTGGAGTTTAAAAACACAGCGGAGCACTTCCTGTATTACCACTTGATGACATCACAAGGTGGAACACAGTGTTTTCAGTTTGCGAGAGAAGAACAGGGTGATTTTGGGCACAATTAATGACGATTTAGTGAATATATATGTTAATACACTTTGGATTTAAGAGTTGGAGAAACATCTGAACATCCATGTCCTGGGACGTTCACACCAGGTTAATTCCAGAGCGTAATTCCAGAGCGTAATTCCAGAGCGTAATTCCAGAGCGTAATTCCAGAGCGTAATTCCAGAGCGTAATTCCAGAGCGTAATTCCGAGTGTTTTTCCTCGTTTCCAGAGCAGCGCACACACAGACAGCTCGTGTGTTAAAGCGTCAGGCTCGCGTGCGTTTGTACTGAAGCCGTCTGAGTGATCCATCTCCTGTCGTCCATCTCCTGGGACCTGCTCTGATGAGGAAGTGCTGCTGACGCCCGTGTGCGAGATGTTCCCCCGTGTGTCTTTAAACGCTCTGGGACACAGCGGGGAATTCAGACTCTCATTTAAACCTCTGGAATTTACATTTAGAAAGGTGAGATTACTCCACACGCTCTGAAGGAGGCTCCTCCAGAGAATCCTCCAGAGAATCCTGACCAACACCAACGACATTTTAAACTGCTTCATGTTATGAACTTACCCTGCTGTTCGAGTCCGTTTTGTTTTGTTTTTTTTGTTTTTTTTATTCTGGCCGATGCTGATATCGATTGTTTAAAATCCAGAGATATTTTTGGGCTGATATGTATTTAAGGCCAAAGTCTATCATTTAAATACAGGGTGGCCCAAAAGTCACTGACACTTTTAAATCTTCAGTAGCTCCTATAATTCTTAAGTTATACTCACCAAATTTTAGCAGTAGGTAAAATGAACCTTCCCAGATTTTTGTCAATAGCGTGATCCACTTTACATAACATTTAAATCATTTCCGGCTTATGGCTCTTATTTGATCCTCGATATTACGTTTGAAGTCGTTTATTGTCTGAGGTTATTCACAAAACACACCTTTTCTTTAAGATAGCCCCACAGGAAGAAATCTGGACTAGTCAGGTCTGTGGAGATCACATACTGCCCCCTGTCTGTGAAAACACTTATTATTCCTTTAATGGCATTTACACTCGGGCCATCTCTGGTATTAAAATATCGACGGTAACACCGCTGGGGTTTGTGAATTTGACCCATGTGACTCAAAGTACCACTGTACAATGAGGGTTCGTTCCTCGGTGCTGTTTGCTCATATTAATGTCAGAAGGGTTGTTCTAAATGCTCTGAAAAAATAAAATAAAAATATTTAGAAACAAAAGAGTTATGAGTTTTTTTCAAACTGTCAGTGACTTCTGGCCACCCTGTATACACAGAACTAGAATTAGATTTGTTCTGTTGGACTCAGTGGTCATAAAAGTTGTGAATCACATGGGGGTCTGCATGTTCGTGAGTTTCCAGATCGTTGGACTGGAAGCGTCACCACGTTCTCCAGATGTCACACCTCTGGATTTCTTTCTATGGAGCTATGTTGAAGATGTCGTGTATGTTTTGCTCTCTTCAAAAATGATGAATGCAATGAAGATATGACAGTCTGGAGAGCCCTGGTGAAAACAGTAATACAAGAAACATCGTAGTGTAGGTAGAGTATGGCTTATTTTTTGGATTCAAGTAGCTGGGCGTGTTTGAGTTGGCTTTAAGTTTGCCGCGCTCTGGTTTGGGACTCGGGTCATGTGCTTCTGGACGACCAAATAAATATTGACTTAGAATAATACAAACAGTGAATAATTAATGCTAGTTGTACAGAAAACGCAGGTCGTTAATAAAAGTGCAAGTTCTGTACAGTGGTTCCTCATTCATCTTGAGGGTTATGCTCTAAAAATAACCTACAAACCCCTCACCACACACTTTATACACTTTTCTCACACAGGCATTAACATTTTCTCACATTTCTCTCTTGTTTAAACACAAAGTTCAAACCTTCGTCGGTGCCTTTGTCGGTGCAGAACGTTTTTCATCGACATTGTGGGTTTTGTCGGGGAGAAAACTTGCAAACACACAGCACTTCAGAGTCACACTGCGATCCAACATTTATGTAAATTTGTCTGACACATTCTGTACTGTACAGGAGACACGGAGGAGACTGATGGACAATGGTCTACAGTCCCTCAGCCAATCAGGACGCAGAACACAATGGTCTACAGTCCCTCAGCCAATCAGGACGCAGAACACAATGGTCTACAGTCCCTCAGCCAATCAGGACGCAGAACACAATGGTCTACAGTCCCTCAGCCAATCAGGACGCAGAACACAATGGTCTACAGTCCCTCAGCCAATCAGGACGCAGAACACAATGGTGTACAGTCCCTCAGCCAATCAGGACGCAGAACACAATGAAACAAAATCCACGAAACAGCGAGGTCACGAAAGATGAACCACGATATAGTGATGGACAAATGTAACTTCAAAATACAGTGTTAAAATAATGTGCTGGCGACATATGGATCAAAGACTTTACTGAACTAAAGCCAAAGATACAGATGTGACTGAACCATCGATGAGGGTCTATTACAGCGAAACACGGCAAGAAATCCAATCCCGTCTCGATGTGCTTCATGTGACTCATGGAGCCCATATCGAGGTGTCTGATTAAGATATCTCATCAACTGCCTTGGTAATATAAGAGAGAGTTGTGTGGTCACGTTTTGTGCAGTGTTTTCTTCATAGTAAAGTGTTCAAATCAAGGGTTATGCCTAATATTTAAGCAGCTGGTTGACCCAAATAAAATATCGCCCTCTGCTGGAGATTTAAGGCCCATATCTGATAGACTAAAACATGCAAATATTGAGTTTTTCCACCTTCAAGACACTAAAAGCGCTTTACATCAAGGAACCACACACACATTCACTCACCAGAGCACACAGACACTGGGGGCGACAAGGGGTTAAGTGTCTTGCCCAAGGACACAACAACAACGTTCATCTGTGGGAGCTGGAATCACACCAACAACTTGTGGATCCATAGACCTGACCGCGGGGATTGAATCAGGACTAAACCAGGACTAAACCAGGACTAAACCAGAACTAAACCAGGGCTAAACCAGGGCTAAACCAGGACTAAACCAGGACTAAACCAGGACTAAACCAACACTAAACCACGGCTAAACCAGGACTAAACCAGGACTAAACCAGGAAAAAAACAAGACTAAACCGGGACTAAATCGGGATGAAAAACCTGGACTAAACTAGTACTAAACCAGGACTAAACCAGGACTAAACCAGGACTAAACCAGGACTGAACCAGGACTAAACCAGGACTAAACCGGGAAAAAACCAAGACTAAACCGGGACTAAATCGGGATGAAAAACCTGGACTAAACTAGTACTAAACCAGGACTAAACCAGGACTAAACCAGGACTAAACCAGGGCTAAATCAGGACTAAACCAGGGCTAAATCAGGACTAAACCGGGAAAAAACCAAGACTAAACCGGGACGAAAAACCAGGACTAAACATGGACTAAACCAGGACTAAACCAGGACTAAACCAGGACTAAACCAGGCTAAATCAGGACTAAACCAGGACTAAACCAGGACTAAACCAGGACTAAACCAGGCCTAAACCAGGACTAAACCAGGGCTAAATCAGGACTAAACCAGGGCTAAATCAGGACTAAACCAGGACTAGACCAGGACTAAATCAGGACTAAAAAACAGGACTAAACCAGGACTAAACCAGGGCTAAACCAGGACTAAACCAGGACTAGACCAGGACTAAACCAGGACTAAATCGGGGACTAAAAAACAGGACTAAACCAGGACACTGGGGTAGTTTCTGTTAAGTGTCTTGCCCAAGGACACAACAACAGCGTTCATCTGTGGGAGCTGGAATTACACCGCCAACCTGTGGATCAGATCACGCTCTCTCAACGATGTTTAAGTCAAGAGTGGGATTCAAACTGCCAACCTTCTGATCAGCGTACACAGTCACTGGGGGCGAAGTTAAGTGTCTTGCCTAATGATACAACAACAGCATTCATTTGGAATCGCACCACCACCCTCATCTGAAATCTCCAATCCACCCTGTGAGTCAGTGGATCAGATCGCTCTCTCTCAACGATGTTTGCCTTCAGAGAGGGATTCAAACCTCCAACCTTCTCATCAATGGGCAAACGCTCTACCGACTGAGCCACTTCCGCCCGTGTCGTTGCACATGGCGTCGGGACACGTGCTCTCGGCTGCGTCACGGCGTTAAATCCATCTGTGCCTCACTTCTAATTTTGCCTGATCTGATCTGAACATGAGGCGTGTTTGTGTCGACTCGTCCGGTTCAACAAGTGAAAACCAGGACTAAACCAGGTCTAAACCAGGACTGAACCAGGACTAAACCGGGACTAAACCAGGTCTAAACCAGGACTAAACCAGGACTGAACCAGGACTGAACCAGGACTAAACCAGAACTAAACCAGGACTAAATCAGGACTGAACCAGGTCTAAACCAGGTCTAAACCAGGACTAAACCAGGACTAAACCAGGACTAAACCAGAACTAAACCAGGACTAAACCAGAACTGAACCAGGACTAAACCAGGACTGAACCAGGACTGAACCAGGTCTAAACCAGGACTAAACCAGGACTAAACCAGGACTAAACCAGGACTAAACCAGGGCTAAGCCAGGATTAAACCAGGACTAAACCAGGTCTAAACCAGGACTAAACCAGGACTGAACCAGGACTGAACCAGGACTAAACCAGGACTGAACCAGGTCTAAACCAGATCTAAACCAGGTCTAAACCAGGACTGAACCAGGTCTAAACCAGGACTGAACCAAGTCTAAACCAGGACTAAACCAGGACTGAACCAGGACTAAACCAGGACTGAACCAAGACTAAACCAGGACTGAACCAGGACTGAACCAGGACTAAACCAGGACTAAACCAGGACTGAACCAGGACTAAACCAGGACTGAACCAGGACTAAACCAGGACTTAACCAGTCTAGACATGAACTAAACCACGACTAATCCAGGTCTGAACCACTTGGCGTCTCTTCCTGATGATGCTGCTTCCTCTCGGGACCCTCACCCTCCTCATCCTCACACTCGGGGGCCCATCTATCACTGTGATTGATCAGTGCGTGGCCCCTCCCCTCCTCATTCCAGCCTCATCTCGCCCCCCTGTCTCCGCCCACTCTCATTAATCACTCAGTCACAGGGACAGGTAACAGCGACATCATCCCGTACACCCCCACAGACCGGGACGAGGGAGGGGCGCAGTTTGCAAAATGGAACATGCATATTTTATTTATCACAAAAAACACGCAAAATAACATAAAAACATAGAACAAATATATTTTAAAACAAAATATGTCACCAAATCTTGTAATTGTAAAAGTTAAAAGGTCTGATATTAAGCAAACTTGACTCTTGTGAGCTTTAAACCATGTTCTAATCCTCAAAAACAGACCTGGAGTTGTGTGGAGCACTTCCTGTATTACCACATGATGACATCACAAGGTGGAACAGAGTGTTTTCAGTTCGAGAGAAGAAGAACTCAGCCTAAATGTGCAGGTTTGTTTGTGTGTTAAACATGTGTGAATGAAAAAAACACAACTCCAGGTCTGTTTGTGAAGAAGAAACAGCATTAGAAAGTGTTGGACTGGACTGTTTACTGCCCCCTTGTGGCTGGATGTATTACCTTTGGCACAGTTTATTAACACAGACTTGAGTCAAATCTTCTGAAATCAACATCCAACTATGAACTTTTTTGATTATCTTTGCAGCAGACACACAACCAAAAAATACAGAAAACACAAGTTTGTTCTCAGGGTCTGATGCTGAAGTTTTTGGAATTTTTTTGAGCTTTTATCAAAACTGAAAAAATATTTAAGTAAAACAACATGTCTCCCTCCGGCTCTCAGCTTCTTCACATGTGCAGCTGTGGTTCTTCTGTTTCAGATTATTTCAAGGTTTTATAGATGGAGCCTGGAAAATGATGTGTCCAGTCACGTGTTAAACAATATGACGCTTTTGTGTTCATATTTAGCGCCATCTGCTGGGAACCTTAACGCTCTGAACCTGAACACTCTGAACCTGAACGCCCTGAATGTTCTGAACCTGAGCTTTAAGACTCTGAACCTGATGCCCTGAACCTGAACACCCTGAACCTGACGTCCTGAACCTGAACGCTCTGAACCTGAACGCTCTGAACCTGATCGCCCTGAACCTGAACACCCTGAATCTGAATGCCCTGAACCTGACGTCCTGAACCTGAACGCTCTGAACCTGACGTCCTGAACCTGAACGCTCTGAAGCTGAACGCTCTGAACCTGATCCCCTGAAGCTTAATGCCCTGAACTTTAACACTCTGAACCTGAACGTCCTGAACCTTAACTCTCTGAACCTGAACGCTCTGAACCTGATCACCCTGAACTTGAACGCTCTTACCTGGACTCCCTGAATCTTAACGCCCTGAATCTTAACGCTCTGAACCTTAACGCTCTGAACCTGATCGCCCTGAATCTTAACACTCTGAACCTGAACGTCCTGAACCTGATCACCCTGAACTTGAATGCTCTTAACCTGGACTCCCTGAATCTTAACGCCCTGAACCTTAACGCCCTGAACCTTAACGCTCTGAACCTGATTGCCCTGAATCTTAACGCCCTGAACCTGAATGCTCTGAACCTTAGCGCCCTGAACCTGAACGCCCTGAAACCTTAACGCCCTGAACCTTAACTCCCTGAAACATATCACTCTGAACCTAAATGCTCTGAACTTGATTGCCCAGAACCTAAATGCTCTGAACCTGAACGCTCTGAACCTGATTTCCTGAACCCAAACGCCATGAACCTCATGCCCCTAAACCTTAATGCTCTGAACTTTAACACTCTGAATCTGAACACCCTGAACCTTAACGCTGTGAACCTGAATGCCTTCAACCTGAACGCTCTGAACCTTTACACCCTGAACCGGAACGCCAAATACCTGATGCCCTGAACCTTAACGCTTTGAACCTTAATGCGCTGAACCTAAACTCCCTGAACCTTAGTGCTCTGAAACTTAACGGCCTGAACCTAACACTGAACCTGAACGCTCTGAACCTGAACGCCCTGAACTTGAACGCTCTGAGCTTGAGCGCTCTGAGCTTTCCTCACACAAAGATCCTGCTCCTGATCATAATAATGTTTCTTTCATGAAGCCTCCCTCATCTGTCAGAGGCGTCTCAGCTCAAGGACTGAACACAAGTTCAATTCACAACAGCAGTGGAAGGGAACAGAGTACAAGTAGTAAAGTACTGCACTTAAGTCAAATTTTCATGTACATTACAGTGGATACTTTTTTACTTTTACTTGAGTACATTTGAGAGCAGTATTTGTACTTTCTACTCCACTATTTACCATGTTTGACTAAAGTTTTTGAGTTCAAGCTTTTGGCTTTTTTTATACAGGTACTTTAATACTTTTCCTTAAGTAGATTTTTTCATGTGATACTTTTACTTGAGTAACTTTTTAACTCTGTATCTGTAGTTTTTACTTAAATAACAAAATTGAGTACTTCATCCACCTCTGCTCAACCAATTATGGACAAAAGCTCATTAATTCTGTTGTATCACTCATAATTCGCCTTCATTTGTGGCATCTCATCATAAATAACACAGTGCTGCCCTCTGGTGGACAGGGCCGTTGATTTCAGATGGCTCTTGCAATTTCCTCCTCTGCCGCCAGGTGGTAGCAGCGACCTAAACTAAACACAGCTGCTGCCTGAAGATTTCAAGTTGCTCAAATACAAAAATGATGGTCTTTTTTGTTGCTGTTTTTTATGTGTTACTTTTATTTAATCAAAAATAAGTTTAGATTTATTTCTGTTTATTATGTAAAATTTAAAGAGCCCATATTCAACTTTTCTGATCTATGTTAATGTTGTTTCCTCATCAGAAACAGACCTGGAGTTGAGTTTTGTTTCATTCACACATGTTTAACACACAAACCCTGCAGATTTAGACTGAAAACACTGTGTTCCACCTTGTGATGTCATCATGTAGTAATGCAGAAAGTGCTCCACTGTGTTTTTTAAACTCCACACACCTTCATTCATTTCTCGAATCATTTGGATCATTTCAGCCCTGGAATTGCCATTTTTTACTGAACTAAAGGTAAAAATGGGAGCTGTTAACTTGAAAACCACCACTTCAGGACCTTTAAAGTCTTGGTATTAGTTGTTTTACTCAGATTTAGAATAAAACCGTGACTTTTTTTCATTATTTATTGAAGAAAAGCGAGAACACTGCAGATTAATGAACATTTATTCAGTTGTAAATATGTCAGATTATAACCTTTAGTTAACTTCTGCAGTTCTACTACTAACCCCTGTGACAGGAAAGTGGTTAATCATTTTATAAATAAGTGGTTAATCATTTTATTGTTCAGATAACGCTCTGAGGTCACGTTTCCTGAATAAAATATTTTTCTGCAGTTTGTTTGTTTTTCTTTTCACATCATCAGAATCAGCTCCAGTCTGAAGAGAGAGTTTGAAAAAGCACATTTTTAGATGCTCAGGTGTCTGCGTCAGCGAAGTTTATCTGTTTCACTATAAAAACCTGCACATAATGAACTTTAATGTGTTTTTTGTAGGAAACAGTGTTGGAAATGGTGATGTTGTATTTTAATGTTAATGTTAAAGATGAAATGTTTTATAATGTAACTGTAGTGTCATGTTTTCTGTGTGTTCACCTGTCCAGGTCCTGCAGATGGAAAGTGTCAGGAGCTAAATCTGGTGCAAATCATCTTTTCTTTGTGAGATTCATGAGTTTGGTCCCTGAGAAAGAAGAAAGAGAAGAAGAAGCTCGTACAAAGCCCACAGACCTTTAATCGTCCAGTGTTTTGGCCCCTTTCAGTCGTACCTGCCTGTTTCTCAAGAGTCTGATGGACTGAACAGGGGTCTGCGGGGTCCCCATTAGGAAATTCTCTGCACAAAACAGATGTAATTTCCTGAAATGTCGCATTTTTTGGACGAATAAATGCAGCTATCAGCCCGACTAATGATCTCCCACGAGGCTTTGACCTGTTTTATTATTAGTACAACTCTCTCTTACTCTTATTAAAGTTAAAATATGTTTTACACAAGCTGCTGATCATTTCTGTCCCTCTCCTGTGTCTGTGCCCTCTGCTGCCCCCTTGTGCTCCGGCCCTGCTCTACAGCTCACTCAGAGCACTCAGCGCCCCCTGTCTGTGAGGCTGGACAAACTACAGGCTCAAACCATCTGTGAGGAGCTGGTGAGAAACGTCACGCTGCAGAATCATCACGTCTGTTCTGTCTGAATCGATCACGCTTCAAACTACACGGAAATGACACGCACTTTTGTACAACATCTTCAAGTGTCCTGCGCTCAGCCCGGAGGACGTCTGCAGGGCTTCTTCAGAGGGAGCGTCACATGACCAGCTCAGACTGACACAGCTCAGTTTTATAAAAATCAGACGTGTCTTTATGTGTAAAAGTCGAACCCGAGTTTCTGAGGCTGATCATTAAAGAGTCAAACTGAGACTGAGAACTCACAAAGTCTCTATTTTTGTCCTTCAATCACTCTCCCTCCTCAAACCCAAAGTGTCGGACTTTCCCTGGTGCTGTCTCTACTGTCGTCATGGCAACGGGAGCATGTCCCATGATGCATCTGATTAAAGTGTGATCTGAAACTTTACTGCGTCAACAAAGTTTGTAGGATTTGGGCTTTATTGACACACACCCGACCCACTAACACCGACCCATCTGCACCTGACCCACTAAACACCGACCCATCTGCACCCGACCCACCAGCACCTGACCCCACCAGCACCGACCCACCAGCACCTGTCCCCACTAACACCAACCCACCAGCACCTGACCCACCAGCATCGACCCCCTAACACCCGACCCACCAGCAATCGACCCACCTGCACCGACCCACCCAGCACCACTGTTCCACTGACACCACTGACACCACCCACCAGCACCTGACCCCACTAACACTGACCCCCCTGCACACCGACCCACCAGCACCTGTTCCACTGACACCGACCCACCACCAGCACCTGACCCACTAACACTGACCCACCAGCACCTGACCCACCAGCACCGACCCACCAGCACCTGACCCACCAGCACGACCCACCAGCACCTGACCCCACTAACACTGACCCACCAGCACCTGACCCACCAGCACGACCCACCAGCACCTGACCCACTAACACTGACCCACCAGCACTTGACCCACCTGCACCGACCCACCAGCACCTGACCCACTAACACTGACCCACCAGCACCTGACCCCCACCAGCACCGACCCACCAGCACCTGACCCACCAGCACCCACCCACCACCCACCACGACGACCCACCAGCACCGACCCACCAGCACCTGACCCACCGGCACCAACCACCCAGCATTGACCCACCAGCACCGACCCCCCAGCACCGCACCCCCTTTTCTTTTCCAGTCGCTCTGTTCATTTTACACACCTCAAATCAGACTGTTTTAATATTGTTCTCATCTCTGAGCTATTTCCCGAGTCTAATCCACCAAATTCATAAACCTGCCCTGTTTTTAAACGACTTAAGCTGCTCTCCCTCGTCCTGTCATAAAAACACATTTTGAAACGCGACATATTGCGGAAGTAAATATAGACGATAGATGATAATGTTAAAACCAAACATTAACCAGAATTATCCCCCTCAAAAAAGTATTCAAAATGAACAAAATTGTTTAAAAAATTGAACAAACAGCAGAAGGAAACACTTTAACATGTGGTTTGTGTCTGTAATGAGTCAGAGGAGTTTATGAGTCAAACCTTACGCTACATCTCATCATAGAAGCTACAACAGATAAAACATCACACTTTATATATATATTTTCTATATTTTTGTTCTAAAATGTGTCTATGATTTTTGTTTATGGGAAATGCATTTGCCAGTTTATTTTTGGGTTAATCCTATGTTCATATTTCTCATGTTTTGCTCATTTGTTTAGCTATAGCGGCTAATTTGGAGCCGAGTTTCATGTTTAGAATAACGTCCATGAGTATCATAGCAACCAAAGAGCCAATCAGGTGTGAGGCTGTTGAAGGTAACGCCCCCCTTCCCGCCCACACCACTGGTTTAGCACGGAGCGAGCGCTTAGCAACGCTGTCAATCAAACCTGTTGCTAAAGCTAATGGGAGCGACCTCGGGGAAAGACGACGCCTGATTTGTCTGTTATTAATGTTCATATGTTGATTTACAGACACAAGAGTGAAATAAAAACCCCAGGATCATGTAGAGGGTTAATACGAACATTTAAGACCAAAATGACGAGTCTGACAGCAGCAGGTACAGAGAGAGGGGACATAGTTTTTTCAATGTAAGTGAATTGGAGCCAGGAAGCGCGACCATAATCACAATGTGACGACTAGCAGGTGACAATGATTTTTGGTGCCTCAATGTGATGACAGTTGTCCCTCACTGTTTTGTGGATTTTTCCAGTGAAATTTTTCATGCATTTCATTTTTACAGCATTGAATGTGCATTTGTGTTCTGCGTCCTGATTGGCTGAGGGACTGTAGACCATTGTGTTTCTGCGTCCTGATTGGCTGAGGGACTGTAGACCATTGTGTTCTGCGTCCTGATTGGCTAACGGACTGTAGACCATTGTGTTCTGCGTCCTGATTGGCTGAGGGACTGTAGACCATTGTGTTCTGCGTCCTGATTGGCTGAGGGACTGTAGACCATTGTCCATCAGTCTCCTCCGTGTCTCCTGTACAGTACAGAATGTGTCAGACAAATTTACATAAATGTTGGATCAGTGTGACTCTGAAGTGCTGTATGTTTGCAAGTTTTCTCCCCGACAAAACCCACAATGTCGATGAAACGTTCTGCCGCACCCCGACACAAAGGCACCGACGAAGGTTTGAAACTTTGTGTTTAAACACAGAGAGAAATGTGAGAAAATGTTAATGCCTGTGTGAGAAAAGTGTATAAAGTGTGTGGTGAGGGGTTTAATTGTAAAAAATAAAGCTGATACTTCGTTTTTTTGTCGCCTGTTGTTGCCGTCTATTTTTAGAACATAACCCCTCCACGATAAACAGGAACCACTGTACTCTCGAGTTACGTTCATTCATTTTCATGACAAATCGCACTAGCACAAAGAAAACTCTCGAGGAATATTACCCCCCAAAAAGTCGGTTTGGTGTTTCTCGAGTCCGTTCTGTCGGGTCTATTTTTATCCTCGGCGGTGTGTGAGTGACATGCCTCTGGATCACAGGATCGTGGCACTTCGCTCGTCACAGTTTCCATTCCAAACATAAACACACGCAAACCCCCCCCCCCCCCCCCCCGACCCCCAGACCCCGGAGATACGACGCTACAACCACTGCCACATCGCCCACTTAGCACCATGCCAAACCTTGACGCACCTCAACTCACCCCCGTGACCATGAAAGTGAAACTGACCACACAAAGGCGGAAAAAAATCGTTCCGCAAAGCCGAAACCGCAACCTCAGACCTGGTTGACGTCATGACTGTGAGTTTTGTCCAGTGAATTTAAACACATGTTTTCACTGTTGCAAAAACCACACCCTCCCCAAGCACTGCGATTTAGGCAGAAAGTTCTGACCTCTCTCACGCCCCCCACAACCCTTCTGTTTCACCTTGCAATGTCTCATTTTACGGGATACAGCGAAGCTGCCCCTCTTAACTGTTTTTAATGACCACAGGACCTCCGACGCTTTCCCCTCCGTCTCCTGAATCACTTCTGTCTCGCACCCCCCCTCTACTTTCCCCCCTGGCTTTTCCACGTTTCTGACCAATGCCATTCCGATTAACTCTCTGTGACCCTCTTCTCTCTCCACCTTTTTATTATTTCTCTTTTTTCTAGAGGGAGTTCTGTTCTCGGTTTTCTGATCTGTTTGATGTCTCTCCTCGTCACAAACAGATTTCGGCTGAGTTCTCTCCTCTCTCAAACTGTAGACACTCTGTTTCACCTTGTGATGTCATCATGTGTGATACAGGAAGTGCTCCACTGTGTTTTTAAACTCCACACCTCTCACTAGAATCATTTCGATCATTTCAGCCCTGGGGAATTTCTCTCTTTCTGTCCTCCCCTCTTCTTCTCTCTCTTTTTATTAGCTTCTCTTCTTTCCCTCTCTCCTTCTCTTTTTTATGACCCCCTCTCTCTGTTTCTCTTTCCCCTCTCTCGTTCTCCTTCTCTCTGTCTCCTCTCTATCTATCTCTCTCTCTCTCTCCGTCTCTCTCTCTCTTTCTCTCTCTCTTTCTTCTCTCTCTTATATCTTTCTCTACCTCTTTCTCTCTCTCTCTCTCCCCCTCTTTTCTTTCTCTTTCTATCTTTTCTCTCTGTTTTTTCCTCTCCCTCCTCTCTTTATCTTTTCCCCTCTTTTTCTCTCTCCCTCTCTCTTTCTCTATCTTTCTCTCTCTCTCTCTCTCTCTCTCTCTCTCTCTCTCTCACAGACTCTCTCCCTCCCTCTCTTTCTTTCTCTCTTTCTCTCTCCCTCTCTCTTTTCTCTATTATCTTTCTCTCTACCTCTCTTTCTCTCTCCCTCCCTCTCTCTCTCTCTCTCCCCCCCCTCTTTCTTTCTCTTTCTCTCTCACTCTCTCGCCCTCCCCTCCCTCTCTTTCTCTCTCCCTCTCTTTTTCTCTATCAATCTTTCTCTCTATTTCTCTCTATCTCTGTCTCTCTCTCTCCCTCCCTCTCTTTCTCTCTCTCTTTATCTCCCTCTCTCCAAATCTGACAGATTTTTGTGTGTTTGAAAAAAAAAAAAAATCTGCAGTAGTTTTGAAACTGCAGTACTGTATAAACAGAGAAAATAATCTATTTTCAAAACATTTTAGTTTAATTTAATTTTACTTTAAAGGTTGTGTTCTCTGATCTGAAATACCACAGATCGAGTTAACTACAGTGGATACTTTTACTTTTACTTGAGTACATTTGAGAGCAGTATCTGTACTTTCTACTCCACTACATATTTGAACAGGACTGAAAAGTAAAAAGTACTTTTCATATGATTTGAGGAGTTATTTTTACCATGTTCGTGGAAACATCCTGAATAAAGTTTAAGAGTTTAAGTTTCAGAGCTTTGAGCAAAACTAAAGTAAAAACATAAAATTCATAAAAAAAAGTTAAGAGAAAATGAATCGTTTTGTTACTGTGACGAAAATATGTGTCATTTTTAATCAATATCTCCACATTTACACTTTTAACAAATGGAGACTTGTGTGAAATACTTAGTCCTGGTTTAGTCCTGGTTTAGTCCTGATTCAGTCCTGGTTTAGTCCTGGTTCAGTCCTGGTTTAGTCCCGGTTTAGTCCCGGTTCAGTCCTGGTTCAGTCCCAGTTCAGTCCCGGTTTAGTCCTGGTTCAGTCCTGGTTTAGTCCTGGTTTAGTCCTGGGGTCCTGGTTAGTCCTGGGTTCAGTCCTGGTTCAGTCCTGGTTCAGTCCCGGTTCAGTCCTGGTTCAGTCCTGGTTTAGTCCTGGTTCAGTCCTGGTTAGTCTGGTTTAGTCCTGGTTCATTCCTGGTTCAGTCCTGGTTCAGTCCTGGTTCAGTCCTGGTTTAGTCCTGGTTCAGTCCTGGTTTAGTCCTGGTTCAGTCCTGGTTTAGTCCTGGTTTAGTCCTGGTTCAGTCCTCCACATCTCCACATTTACACTTTTTACAAATGGAGACTTGTGTGAAATACTTTTACTTTTGACTCTTAAAGTACATTTTTAAACAGGTACTTGAATACTTTTACATGTGGTACTTTTACTTGAGTAACTTTGATGAGTACTTCACCTCTGCTCATGCTGCTACTATGTCCTGAACCAAAATAAACTATATAATCTGAGTAAAGAGCAGTATACGGCTTAAGGTGTAATTACAGCCCCGGGTGATAAGATAAAGAGTGTTTGATGACACGACTGACTTTTGCACCACATTTGAGAAAAGAACAGGAGCAGCTCCATGTTTCCTTCAGACGTGGACTTTGGTCTGAATCCGTTTGTGATTATAATTTAACTTCTGAGAAAAGGAGTTTCTGCCACATGTAGAAAGTGGAAGTTTTGGTAAGTTTCATTATTACAGAAATGACAGGAATCCACCAAAGTTCCACAGAAAAGTTATTTTTGGGTTAATTCGGAATCTTGCTCAATTTGTGATGTCGGCAAGACAACGAGAGTTTATGTTTAGTCCTGGTTTAGTCCTGGTTCAGTCCTGGTTTAGTCCATGTTTAGTCCTGGTTTAGTCCTGGTTCAGTCCTGGTTTAGTCCATGTTTAGTCCTGGTTTTGTCCTGGTTTAGTCCTAGTTTAGTTCATGTTTAGTCCTGGTTTAGTCCTGGTTTAGTCCTAGGTTAGTCCTGGTTCAGTCCTGGTTTAGTCCTGGTTTCATCCTAGGTTAGTCCTGGTTTAGTCCTGGTTTAGTCCTGGTTCAGTCCTGGTTTAGTCCTGGTTTAGTCCTGGTTTAGTCCTGGTTTAGTTCATGTTTAGTCCTGGTTTAGTCCTGGTTTAGTCCATGTTTAGTCCATGTTTAGTCCGGGTTTAGTCCATGTTTAGTCCTGGTTTAGTCATGGTTTTGTCCTGATCTAGTCCTGGTGCAGTCCTGGTTCAGTCCTGGTTCAGTCCTGGTTTAGTCCTGGTTTAGTCCTGGTTCAGTCCTGGTTTAGTCCTGGTTTAGTCCTGATCTAGTCCTGGTTCAGTCCTGATTTAGTCCTGGTTTAGTCCTGGTTCAGTCCTGGTTTAGTCCTGGTTTAGTCCTGGTTTAGTCCTAATTTAGTTCTGGTTTAATCCTGGTTCAGTCCTGGTCTAGTCCAAGTTTAGCCCTGATTTAGCTCAAAACGCTCTGTTCCACTTTGTGATGTCATGATAAGTCGTGGTTTAGTCGTGGTTTAGTCCTGATCTAGTCCTGGTTCAGTCCTGGTTTAGTCCTGGTTCAGTCCTGGTTTAGTCCTGGTTTAGTCCTGGTTCAGTCCTGGTTCGGTCCTGGTTTAGTCCTGGTTTAGTTCTGGTTTAGTCCTGATCTAGTCCTGGTTCAGTCCTGATTTAGTCCTGGTTCAGTCCTGGTTTGGTCCTGGTTTAGTTCTAATTTAGTTCTGGTTTAATCCTGGTTCAGTCCTGGTCTAGTCCAAGTTTAGCCCTGATTTGGTCCATTAGCTCAAAACGCTCTGTTCCACTTTGTGATGTCATGACGTGGTAGTTTTCACGTTAACAGCTCCTTTTACCTTCAGTTCAGTTGTAGATTGGCAACTCCAGAATTCCTGAAATGATTCAAATGATTCTAGTGAAGGTGTGTGGTGTTTAAAAACACAGTGGAGCACTTCCTGTATTACCACATGATGACATCACAAGGTGTAACAGAGTGTTTTTCAGTTTGAGAGAAGAACTCAGCCTAAAGATGCAGGGTTTGTGTGTTAAACATGTGTGAATGAACCAAAACTCAACTCCAGGTCTGTTTGTGATGAGGAAACGACATTAGAACAGATCAGGAAACAGCGTAATACGGCCTCTTTAATGCCATATTCTGGAACATTCTGGATAAAGCAGTTACATCCTCATCACCTTTAATTTGTCTATACTTTTCCTTCTCTTCTGAAACGTCGAGAACATTCTTCAATCATCATTAGACACTTGTTATTCAGTTATTACTTATCAGTTTGATTCAAACGTTGATGATGGACCACAGTCAAGGAAATAACTGATTGCGACGACAACAGCGCCCTCACCGTTAGCGTCACTGCTTTCCATTTTATCTCTAAGGGGTTGATGCAGAGTCACGCTAAAATTAATAAGTATTTAATGATAAGGCAGTGGACAGGGCTCCAAATCCGCCCCTATAACTGCTCTAACCTCGAGGAGTCGCATTATGCTAACTATGGTCTCAATGCTAATGCTAATGCTAACTTTGAGGCATGATAAATATTAAAACAACACCACAACCTCAAGAATTTCATCCAGCCGTGCATTTTCTTCTGCTTATCCAGGGGCGGGTCGCGGGGCAGCAGTCTAAGCAGGGACTCCCAGACTTCCCTCACCCCAGACACTTCCTCCAGCTCCACCAGCGGGACCCCAAGGCGTTCCCAGGCTAGCACAGAGACATAGCCCCTCCAGCGTCTCCTGCATCTACAAATTCTGCATATAAAAATAACTGTGTCATCTTTATTTTGGATTTTATTTTGTTTATTTGTTATTTTCCAGTTTTACTTTGCGGCGCAGTGAGCTAGCTAGCATGCTACCGCGCATAGAGCCTTTTCAGTCCGTCCGTCAGACACATTAGCAAATTAAACACCAATTAAATCAATTTTGGTAAATATTTTGAAAACCGGGTTCGTTTCCAGGAAAGCTAAAACGGTGCCTCGTGTTTAGAGCGGTTACGTCAGCGGGAGGATAAAGTACTTCATTTTTAGTGGAAAATCATGATCAAACAAAAACATCGGATTTATGTGGCCTTGTTTCTACATGTCGGAGTTTTGTATCACTTTTGCGCTCTTCCTGTTTTGTGTGTTTCCCTGGGTATCAGTGTTGCTTCGATATGAATCACAGTTTCTCACAATTCTCTTGTTCTCAGTCTCTCAGTCAAAACCCCGGGAGCATTCAGATCCAGATACTGTACTGTTGATAATAAGACAGAATACAGCGCTCGTGTTACAGATATCCCACTGTCCATGGATTTGGGACTCTGTGCAGCACGCAGAGGTTGACCCGGTTCCCCTGTGAGAAAGATTGTGGTACATTTGAGCTTGTATCTGCGTCGTTTGAGTTCAGAATCACAGGTCGAGTCAGTGAAAGGTCAAGACTCCATTTTTTTTTTTTGTACAGTGTGTGAACTTTCATTGTGTTCTGCGTCCTGATTGGCTAACGGACTGTAGACCATTGTGTTCTGCGTCCTGATTGGCTGAGGGACTGTAGACCAATGTGTTCTGCGTCGTGATTGGCTGAGGGACTGTAGACCATTGTGTTCTGTGTCCTGATTGGCTAACGGACTGTAGACCATTGTGTTCTGCGTCCTGATGGCTAAGAGAGACTGTAGACCATTGTGTTCTGCGTCCTGATTGGCTAACGGACTGTAGACCATTGTGTTCTGCGTCCTGATTGGCTAAGAGACTGTAGACCATTGTGTTCTGCGTCCTGATTGGCTAACGGACTGTAGACCACTGTGTTCTGCGTCCTGATTGGCTAAGAGACTGTAGACCATTGTGTTCTGCGTCCTGATTGGCTGAGGGACTGTAGACCATTGTGTTCTGCGTCCTGATTGGCTGTGTGGTGAGGGGGACTGTAGACCATTGTCCATCAGTCTCCTCCGTGTCTCTTGTACAGTACAGAATGTGTCAGACAAATTTACATAAATGTTGGATCGCAGTGTGACTCTAAAAGTGCTGTATGTTTGCAAGTTTTCTCCCCGACGACAAAACCCACAATGTCGATGAAACGTTCTGCAACCGACAAAGGCACCGACGAAGGTTTGAACTTTGAGAGAGTTTAAACAAGAGAGAAATGTGTGAAAATGTTAATGTCTGTGTGAGAAAAGTGTATAAAGTGCGTGGTGAGGGGTTTAATTGTAAAAAATAAAGCTGATACCTTGCAGATTTCGCTTATTGTAGGTTATTTTTAGAATGTAACCCATGCGATAAAGGATGGACCACTGTACTATAAATCACCATCGCCATTGCGTACAGCTGCCATTTTGTTTGTGTCAGTTTCATAGACTGTATAAAGAAGTGGACTGAGTGAGTGTGACGTCACCCATAGTGTTCAACTCACTTTACATTGATAAACTTTGTAACTGCTGCTCTCAGATTCCTCATTTTGGTTTTAAAATGTTCGTATTAACCCTCTACATGATCCTGGGATTTTTATTTTGCTATTTTGTCCTTGTTTTAAGATATGAACATTAATAACAGACAAACCAGGCGCCTTCTTTCCCAGAGTTTGCTTCTGCTAACGTTAGCAACAGGTTTGATTGACAGCGTTGCTAAGCGCCCGCTCCCTGCTAAACCAGAGGTGTGAGTGGGAAGGGGCGGTACCTTCAACAGCCTCGCTCCGGATTGGCTCTTTGGTTGCTATGATACTACCGGTCAAAACCTGGCTCCAAATTCACCGCTATAACTGCGCTAGCCTCGATTAGCTTCATTTGAGTCCCTAGAGCTGATGTTGTGGGTGTCACCGTAAACACTTCTTAAAAACAAAATATTGCCGGGTACATTACTATTTACAACACATGTTCACTCCACGTCGTTGTCCAACATGTGCAAGTTCATGGTGGAGTCATGTGTCGTATGAAAGATCAGTTTAAATCATATCTCTCCAGTGTTAGCATGACCAGACGACAACATAAACACAGTGACATCATCAGTCTGGCCAAATGTCATTGTGCCAACAGGGTCAGTTCAGTCTGATAGTTTTCAATGTTATCTCCGCACTCTGCCACACAGACTGGAAACGTGGACTGGGAACGCATTCCACTGCGTCCTAGCATGTGAGGAGAAAGATGTCAGTGCCAGTCGTCTTTTCCGGTCTGCATTATGGAAGACCCAGGAGATCCCGGATGTCCACCCTTTTTTTTACTGAGGGCCACACTTGAAACATATTCGAAGCTGAGGGCTACAAACCGGTAATAATTTTTAAACAGGAGACACAGATTTGTATATTGAGCATGTTGTTCCAGTTCAGAAGATTAAGTTACTTTAGTATTGCACACCAGCGTGATATTTTTAATTTCTTGTCACCAGTTTTCTTTATGGTTCTTTGTGTATAGAGATTGTATAGAGATAGTGGTAGAAATACTTAAATTGATGAAAAAACGTCCGTATGATCAATTGAGCCAGTTCAGCAAAAGGTCTGAGGGCCAATAAAAATAGTCTGTGGGCCGCATTTAGCCCCCGGACCGTCGTTTGGACACCACTGTAGTAGATGCTTTTAATGTTCACATAATTTTATTTACTCTCCTTGTCGCAGAAACTGAAAAAAGAGTAGTTCGTTGCCTTAACAGACTTATAAACTGACCAACAAACTTAATATCTGTGTACACTGGTGTATGAATATGTGAACATGGCACGAGTCTGGCTCCATCAACTCATCGACTAAATCAAGATAAGAACATTAATAACAGACCTTCTTTCCCCAAGGTCGCTCCTGCTAGTTTTAGCTACAGGTTTGATTGACAGGGTTGTTTAGAGACACAATAGCAAAATAAAAATACCAGGATCATGTAGAGTGGGTTAATACAAACATTTTACGACCAAATGCAGCAGTTACAAAGAAAGGAACCACAGTTTTTCAATGTGAAGTGAATTGCTTCAGTCGATATCCTGGATAGACCATAGACTGTATATATAAATGAACATAGCTAACCTGCTAACAGCCACGTTCCAAATAAGAAATGATCATAGCCGCATTTTCTAGCTCCATCGACTGTGGTTCCAATTTACTTTACACTGAAAAACTGCGTCTCCTCTCTCTGTACCTGCTGCTGTCAGACTCGTCATTTTAGACTTAAATGTTCGTATGGTCCTGGGGTTTTTATTTCACTGTTGTGTCTGTAAATCAAGATATGAACATTAATAACAGACAAATCAGGCGCCTTCTTTCACCGAGGTCACTCCCGCTAGCATTAGCAACAGGTTTGATTGACAGCGTTGCTAAGCGCCTGATCCCTGCTAAACCAGTGGAGCGGGCGGGACGGGGCGTTACCTTCAACAGCCTCGCTCCAGATTGGCTCTTTGGTTGCTATGATACTCCAAATTAGCCGCTATAACTGCTAGCCTCGTTTAGCTTCATTTAACTGGAGCTAAATGCTGTAGATGACGTCACACTCACTCAGTCCACTTCTTTATACAGTCTATGGGTTGGACATAGAAACTGCTGTAATAATACTACAATATTCAGTCCAGAAAGTCTCATAATGTTTGAACTTTTATTTAGACAAAGTTGTTCTGTGGCTCCTGGAGGGATGGAAAAACAACAGTTACATAACACATCTGGATCAGCTTTGTCTTATTTGACTTTTGTTTGAAGGAAATAAATGAGGTTTTCAGTCTCTGCTGTGGGATCGGTTGATATCGGCAGATCCTTAGAGCTATCGAATACTCATCCAAACCACTTTTTCAGCTCTGGTCAGATTACTGCTGGACACTGCCTTATATCTAAGACCTTTTAATTCTGTACTAAAACTACATGTGCAGTCTCTTCAGAGCACGTGACCGGCTGCTGCGCTAAGGAGATGTGTAAATAGAAAAACTCCACATTGCCCTGTACTAATATTTATTTCCCAGTGCAGAAAGGTGCAGACGGATGCATGTTGGCACAGGGAGTAGTATGTGATTGGAGGCTTGCCCTTTGGTAATTGGTACTTCGGGCTGGAGAAATGTGGATCTGTTGAGTCAATCCACTGCCAAGTTCATAATGACAAACGTAACAAGAGATAAGATCATTTGAACGCATCATAATACTGTGTAAGCCGATTTTGTGTTCGTATAAATATCTCATGGCAGTTTCTTTTGGGGATAGTGACAAAAGAAGAAGGAGTACGCTTCCAGTCTGCTATGTTTTAGTTAATTAGAGACACACCTGTGGACACTGAAACACACTGCTTCTTTGTGTAACATCATGGGAAAGTCAAAAGAAATCTGGAAGAGAATTGTGGACTGGTTCATCCTTGGTGCGATTTCCAGATCCCTGAAGGTTCATCTGTTCAAACAATTATACCCAAAAGTATAAACGCCATGGGAATGTCCAGCCATCACATCGCTCTGGAAGGAGTTCTGTGTCCCTGAGATGAACGTGCTTTGGTCCAAAATGTGCATATTAACCCAAAATCAAAACCAAAAGACCCTGTGAAGATCCTGCTGAAGCTGGTGAGAGTGTGTCATTATCCACAGTGAAACGAGGACTGTACCGACATGGACTGAAAGGACAATCTGCCAGAAAGAAGCTCCAAAAGAAACATAAAAAAGCCAGGTTACAGTCTGAAAATGCACAAAGGGACTAAGACCTTCAGTTTTGGAGACATGTCCTGTGGTCTGGCAAAACTAAAATTGAACTGTTTAGCCGTAATGAGCATCGATATGTTTGGAGGAAAAAGGGGGAGGCTTGCAAATCTGAGAGCATCACCCCAAATGTGAAATACAGAGATGTGGCAGCATCATGTTGTGGGGTTGTTTAGTTGCAGGAGGGACTGGTGCACTTCACAAAATATGAAAAATAATATGAAATCTCTCCATGACCCAGCACCAAAGAACATCTCCCACATGTTAGAGCCACATGAAGCATCTCACACTCTGAGGACTAAACCAGGACTAAACCAGGACTAAATCAGGACTAAACCAGGACTAAACCAGGACTAAACCAGGGACTAAACCAGGACTAAAGTAAGACTAAACCCACTAAACCAGGACTAAACCCGGATTAAACCATGACTAAACCAGGACTAAACCAGGACTAAACCAGGACTAAACCCGAATTAAACCAGGACTAAACCAGGACTAAACCCGGATTAAACCAGGACTAAATCGGGACTAAACCAGGACTAAATCAGAACTAAACCAGAACTAAAACAGGACTAAACCAGGACTAGACCAGGATTAGACCAGGTCTAAACCAGGACTAAACCAGGACTAAACTAGGAATAAACCAGGACTAAACCAGAACTAAACCAAGACTAGACCAGGTCTAAACCAGGACTAAACCAGGACTAAATCAGGACTAAACCAGGACTAAACCAGGACTAAACCAGGACTAAACCAGAACTAAACCAGGACTAAACCAGGACTAAACCAGGACTAAGCCAGGTCTAAACCTGGACTAAACCAGGACTAAACCAGGACTAAACCAGGACTAAATCAGGACTAAACATTAGAAATCAGTGTTTCAGTTTTGTGCAGCTAAAACCTGGAACATTCTTCCTGAAGATGTGAGACAGGCCTCGACTTTGACAATGTTTAAATCCAGGCTCTAAACGGTTCTGTTTATCTGTGCATGTGACTGAAAGGGTTTTATTCCACCATTTTTACCTTTAATGTTATTTTTATGATAATTATGTTTTGATTTGTTGTATTGTGATTTTAATGTCTTTCTCTTTCTGTAAAGGTCTTTGAATTACTTTGTGTACCCATTGTGCTGTACAAATACACTTGCCTTGTGTATTTGCTATGTCAGTTGAAATACCTGTGTCTTATTGATATTTGCAGAGGGCTATTTATTCCCTCCCCTTTAGACTTTCCATGTCACCTGAAGCTGTGTGTGTCCTGCAGCCTGGATGACGCAGACAAACCCGGTCCTTGTGAACACCCACCACATTCACAGCATTGCAACACTCTCGGCTCCTTTCATACCGGCTCTGTTTGGACACAAATACGAGCTGTGACCCTAAGGATTCTACGGACCTGAACACAGCGCCACCATTTCATTTCTATCAGGTGGTCAGGTGATAAACAACAAACAACTCAAGGTGATTCAGGGTAGGAAAGCCAGAGGAGATCCTGGAGAGATCCTGGAGAGAGACAGGAGAGAGACAGGAGAGAGACAGCAGAGAGACAGGAGAGGGCCAGGAGGGAGTCTGCAGAGAGTCAGCAGAGAGTCAACAGAGAGACAGGAGAGAGTCAGCAGAGAGTCAGCAGAGAGCCAGCAGAGAGCCAGCAGAGAGTCAGCAGAGAGACAGGAGAGGGCCAGGAGGGAGTCAGCAGAGAGTCAGCAGAGAGCCAGAAGAGTCAGCAGAGAGTCAGCAGAGAGCCAGCAGAGAGCCAGGAGAGGGCCAGGAGGGAGTCAGCAGAGAGTCAGCAGAGTGCCAGAGCCAGCAGAGAGCAGGCAGAGAGCCAGCAGAGAGCCAGCAGAGAGCCAGCAGAGAGCCAGGATAGAGCCAGCATAGAGCCAGCAGAGAGACAGCAGAGAGACAGCAGAGAGCTAGTAGGGAGACAGGAGAGGGCCAGGGGGGAGTCAGCAGAGAGTCAGCAGTGAGCCAGCAGAGAGTCAGCAGAGAGCCAGCAGAGAGTCAGTAGAGAGTCAGCAGAGAGTCAGCAGAGAGCAGGCAGAGAGACAGCAGAGAGCCAGCAGAGAGACAGCAGAGAGTCAGCAGAGAGTCAGCAGAGAGACAGCAGAGAGTCAGCAGAGAGACAGCAGAGAGTCAGCAGAGAGTCAGCAGAGAGCCAGGATAGAGCCAGTGTAGAGCCAGCAGAGAGACAGCAGAGAGCCAGCAGAGAGCCAGCAGAGAACCAGGAGGGAGTCAGCAGAGAGTCACCAGAGAGCCAATAGAGAGCCAGCAGAGAGCCTGGAGAGAGCCAGCATAGAGCCAGCAGAGAGACAGCAGAGAGCCACCAGAATGACAGCAGAGAGTCAGCAGAGAGCCAGAAGAATGCCAGTGCAGTCATGTGGAACAATAAAGTCAACAATGCTGGACAACTTTTAAACTTTTTCCACTGCCACTGTGTTCTTTCTGTTTTAGAATGACTGGAAAGCACCATGGGGATAAGTATAAATCTGCAGTGCTCTGTTACTTTTGAAATGATATCAAGTAACAGAAATAGTACTTAAAGGGCCCAGGTGACAGGTTGGGTTACCCCTTTAACAAAACACAGTTAAGATCAATATGTTTAGTATTTTACCCCCCCAAAAAACTTTTTTTTTCTCCTCAATTTGGTGATCTTTAGGTTTCAAATTTTACTTCCTGGTAGGAAATCATGACATCATGCAACTGTTACCTAGCAACCACATAGTACACTGGGCCAAAACTGCTCTAATATACGCAAAAATGATGATTCGACAAATATAAATATAACAAAACACCTTTATTTTGTTGAAATGTTTAAAATGTCCATTGAGGTTCATCTGGTCTTCTGTTAATTTATTTTAATTGATTATTTTTCCAGACCAAGGGTGTGCTTCCAGCTCGATTGACTCTGGCTCCAATTCACTCTACATTGAAAAACTGTGTCTCCTCTCTCTATTTCTGCTGCTGTCACACTCGTCATTTTGATCTTAAATGTTCGTATTAACCCTCTACATGATCCTGGGGTTTTTATTTCGCCATTTTGTCTGTAAATCAAGATATGAACATTAATAAGAGACAAATCAGGCGCTTTTTCTTCCTGAAGTCGCTCCTGCTAGCTTTAGCAACAGGTTTGACCCACTGCTAAACCAGCGGTGCAAACAGAAAGGGGCATTACCTTCAAGAAACCCTTACCGGATTGGCCCTTTGGTTGCTATGACACTCACGGTCGGAATTTCAAATCTGGAAAGTGGCTCTTAATTAGCCGCTATAACTGCTAGCCTCGATTAGCTTCATTTGACTGGAGCAAACCACTTCCACTTCTTTATACAGTCTAATACCATGGTTACCATTATTGCTACGTGAAACATCCTCCAAATGTATTCCTCAACAGCAGAGCAAGAATCTCAGGACTGTCCACCACTTTGTCTCTTCTACTTTTCAAGATTAAGAGCCACGTCCAGCCCATTGTATCTGCAAATTAAAGACCTCATTCTGTCTGCACTCAGGGTCTGCCAGGCACTTCATAACGTTCGCTCTGTCGTTCCAGGGGCCCAAAGTAGGACAGGTAAAGCGATCCATGTGAAGTGTTGTTCGGGAATTGTTTGGGGTCAAGGTTGAGTCTCCTGAGAATCTTGCGGTTGAACAAAACAGAAAAAGATTGGATTTCTGTGAAGGGACAAGGGTCTGTTTGAATACACTTTGGACGGTGGGATCTTTCGGTTTTGATTTCTTGATATGTCGTTAATGGTCCATCGGAGGAGGATCTGTGTCCCCATGGAAGGAATGAAAGAGTGGCAGTTTATCTCTTTTATCTTGCTTTGTATTGTCCCAGCCCGTCCACAGTGGCTAGGAAAGAATCTTGAATGTCAAATACCACCCAAACCCACCTCTGTGACCAACATTTACAGCCTGCACGCCTCTCGTAAACAACAGAGATTAGCCTAGTGAGCTAGAAGCTACATCTAACTAACCTTTAAGCATTTTCAGGTGGAAAATGACAAAATGAAAATGCAAAAGGAGGTAATCAAAGCTAATGCTAAAGTGAAAGACGCCATATAAACCACAATGCCACATTAGCTTATACAATGCTATTTATCATTATTTTACTGCATCAACTGGATAGACAGAACCAAATGATCCTTCTATTAAATGGAGCCTTTCAGCAAATCCGTCACTAAACTAGCGCAGGTTTGAGAAGCATTCCTCCTTGAAGTGGTGCCACATACAAAAAGCGTCCCAAAAAAGGGTCTTGGGCACGTTCATAGACATATTCCCCCGAAAAATAAACATTACCCAAATAGTTCTCAGAGGTTCTGTGACTGGAGGCTGGTGTAACGATACGATTTGGTTAATGCCAACCACCAACCAAACACCCAGCTTTATAAATGCACGTTTTCTTCATCATGTTGAGTTTGGACTACAAACCTAAAACAAGATGGCGGACTTGGAGAGCAATTGGACGGAAGTTATTGAACTTGTACGACCTTTTATGGAGATTTACTCTGAAAATCAGTGACGTAACAGATCAGGAAAATGAAAACGGCGTGTCTAAACCGTAATTGAAAGATGTCTAAAAATACATAAAGATATAGTTCAAACTGAGCTTTTCTGAGTTAATACAGACCCTGTACACGCAGGGAAAGGTATCCAAGAGCTAAAAATGTTGAGTTTGTATAATATGTGTTCTTTAAAATCATGAAACCTAAACTTAACCTATTAAAATGCAAATCAATTAAAATAAAGATTACCAAATTATTTTTATATGTAGAATACTTCAGTTTGTGGTGCGCCTAAAAGTTAGCATTAGCATTAGCATTGAGACATAAACATGTCTCTTTCTGGGGAAGTATTCATCTTTTTTTTTCTTTCTTTCTTTATCTTTATACAGGGGAACCCCATGGGAAAACTTGGGCTCTGTTTCATGGGCGCCCTGTTTAAAATACAAAATAAAACAGAAAAACAAAGACACAAGTCCAAATAAAACAGTAAAAACAGGAGCAGGTGTGTGGATAAAAGTCCGTTACCAGCTTATTAAATTGCAATTATATATAAATATTCACACACACAGACACATATATATATTTACAGATT
Organism: Periophthalmus modestus; assembly: GCA_019594935.1. Lineage (NCBI taxonomy): Eukaryota > Metazoa > Chordata > Actinopteri > Gobiiformes > Gobiidae > Periophthalmus > Periophthalmus modestus. Next base: position 29,157,789 of record JAIEZT010001318.1, read on the forward strand.
ATAGAACGTGATGATGTCATACTCCAAACAGGAAGTAGTGATGCTAACAGTGAGGTTGCGGCGCGATACTGTGCACAAAGCCAATTATTGTTTGACCAAATAAAGCCATTTTAACCCACAATATTTTAAAGAAATGCCATAATATTTTAAACATTTTCTTTCTTTTTTTGTGCAAAGACAAGAACAAGAACTTTCAATTCTAGCTCTATTTATTTAGCAGTGTTTGAGTTTATCGTAGTACATGTGTTCTACCGTCATGCACTATTTACCAACACACCTCCACTCGGGTCACGACTCTTTATCTAATCTCCAGCCTATTGACACATATCGATTTGTCCAAACTACTCCAAACTCACGGCTCGGGTTGGAACATAATAAAAGTGCACAGTTGGAAAAGGTTCATAGTTTGGATTGAAGTTAAAAGCTGGAAAACGTTAGCGGCTGGCAACGTTAAAATTACTTATTAGTTTTGGTGAAGTTTGGCAGAACAGTTTGAACTTGACACAGAGTAAATACATTCAGATTGGAGTGATATCAGGCTGCGGGCAGTTTTTTCAACTTATTATTATTATTTTTCAACGATTACCATGGTGACACATTAGCAAACACTGTCAAAAAAGTTTTAAAATAGCCCAAAAAAACAAACAAAATGGATTAAAACAGCACATTTTCAGGATTTTCAGCTGTGATCAACCTCAGAGTCCATGGTCCTGTTTAAGAGTTTGACTTTAAACAAAAATCTAACAACGACTAATGGAAAAACTGTTGGCTAATGCTAGCTAGCGTGTGACTGTAATGTTACGTGAGAGGGGCTTGTTTAACAGCACAAATCAGCTCAAATGTTGTGATTCCAGCTAAGTCATTTTGTGCTAAAATAAAGCTCAGATTAGTGACAAATTTGAGTCACAACTTCAGACAGAGCAGCGTATGTACTGTCCAAACTACGGCCCAGGGGGCTAAATGCGGCCCTCAGACCAATTTTTGTTGGCCCTCATGCCTCGTTCTGAACTGGCCCAATCGATCAGGAAGTAATTTTTACTTTTTAACTTTTTTTTACTACAAACTGAAGAGATTCTCCCTCTATAACCAGAATAACATCACATTTCACTGTGACACAGAAGTAAAATTAATCTTCCAAGTCTTATTAATGGACCAATGTCTCTGTCAAACTTGTGTTAAATGAACCATTTGACTCCCTGTGGCCCTCCGCTTCAAATATGTTTCAGTATGTGGCCCTCGGTGAAAAAGGTTTGGACACCCCAGACTTAACGTAAAGTACAGAAACCTGAAAAATGTAACCTAAGTACAGTACTTTACTACTTGTACTTCGTTACCTTCCAACACTGAAACCAGGACCAGCACATTAAACGAAAATTAACTTCTGTAAAAATAATGTTTCAAAAAAGTTAACTGCGTTTACTTTGTTGTATTATTGGGAAAAATCGACTAATATGTTTTGTTTTGTTGTTATTTTTCTTGTCCGATACCGATCATTTAAAATCCTTACTGTTCGTCTGAGCAAATCTCATGCATAAAATCAGAAAGAATAATGATAATTTTGTAAAGTAAATTTGACACAGAATGCAAGAAATTACATACAATTATCTTAAAACCCCCTGACCCATTAAAAACACTTAAGATAAATCCACAATCCAGCAAAAATACAAAATCTTACATATAGTTTATAATGTTTTAACAGCTTTTTTTATTATTTGTATAGTAACAAAATCAAGATAACAAAAATAAGTAAAAAGTAAATTAAAGAAACCCAGAGCTCATGGTGAACTTTGCTTATTTGAGATTATCCAGTTATAATAAGGTTTTACTCCATATTGAGATAGTTGACTTACTTCTTTTAAATTCATTTCTTAATCACTTCATCTCGTTAATTGCAAAAAACATACGGCTGATTTGAAATGTTCCAGTGTGGCTCTTTTGTTGTTTTGTTGTCTGCAGACTTCAAATCCAGAGTAACCGACGCCTCATGAGCTCTGCCGATATTTTCAAACCAACCAATTTTGATTATTTTCCCCAAATTATACAATAAAAAAGTATTTCAAACTCCTTCTAAGCCAGTTTTTTTTTACCAGAAGCCCATACGAGAGCTGCGTAGTCACGTTTTGTGCAGTTCTCTTCGTATTAAAGTGTTAATATAAAGCCTTGTGTGGATTTTTAACAGATCGACCTGTGCTGGAGATTTAAGACCATTAGCCGCTACGCTAAAAAGCCCAATTATCAGCTAGTTACTTGACTCACCTTTGCTAAAATATACTACTTTCACTTTCAAAATGAGTGTCGCAGTGTTTCAAAATGATGTGTTGCGAGTCATTTCCAAAAACCCTCGTGAGCCTCGTGATGAGAACGACGGAACGAGGGAACTCCACATGTGTACACAGCCCAGGGCGGTGTGTAGATTTAACTAAATACTGACCTTATAGACCACATTCCAAACCTGGCACCATCATAAAAACTGTAGAAAACCTGTAAGAAAAAGTCCTTGATTTCCAAACCATGATGGATATTCTGTTTGCTGCAGTCGACCACAGAAGCTAAACACTGAGGCGAAATAAAAATATAATTAACTCGTGACACTTTGAAGGTGGAGCTCCAACTATAGACTGTGCATATATATATGTAAATGGACATAGCTAACCTGCTAGCCACCGCGTCACAAGCAAGAAGTGATCATGTGTGCGCTTTCGGCTCCATAGACTCTGGCTCCAATTCACTTTACATTGAAAAACTGTGCCTTCTCTGTAACTGCTGCTGTCAGACTCGTCGTTTTGGTCTTAAATGTTTGTATTTTGTGTTTTTATTTCACTATTGTGTTTGTAAATCAACATATGAACATTAATAACAGACAAATCAGGCGTCTCCAGGGTCGCTCCCACTAGCGTTAGCAACAGGTTTGATTGACAGCGTTGCTAAGTGCCTGCTCTTTCTTTCTTTTTTTGTCAGGGACCATGTACAAATTCATTAATCTTACAAAAAAAAGGTGATTTGTACCAGATTTAGCTACTTCTACTTTCCATGTGCAGACCCAGGGCAGGTGAACACATTAAAACACACATTTTATTACGATTACATTAAAAGACAACGTTCATCGTTGACATTACAACTAAAATACAATAAATGTCCCCATGTCCAGTATATAATGTTTCCTACAGTTCAAACCAATTAAAAAAATCAATTATGTGCAGGTTTTTACAGTGAGACAGAATATTACAAATTAACTAAACTGATGTCGATAAATGTGATTATTTAACTTTTTTTTTTTTTTTTTTTAGTTTTTATTTGAATATTTCTGTGTTGCTCAAATTATGAACGTGTGAAAAATAAAAACCCTCTGACTTCAGCAGCTCTTAGACAATAATAAAAAACAGAATTATTATTTACATTCATATTTTTCCTATTTATTATTGTATGAAAACACTGAAGAAACTATGATAAAAATAAACCTATACAAAAGCAAAAATGTACAAAAATCCTATATTTTTACTTTTGCTTGAGCATGTTTTTGCTTCCGTATCTGTACTTTTATTTAACAGAATTGTCATTTATATTTATATGTTATATTTATTGTTGTTTGAAAAGACCTACAGAAAAAACTGAATTCACTATGATAAATATAAACCTATACAAAAACAAAATCTACAAAAATCCTATATTTTTACTTTCACTTGAGCATGTTTTTGATTCCGTATATGTACTTTTACTTTACAAAATTGAAAGTATTTTTATTATTTTTTGACACTTGCAGAAAACACCGAGCAAACTATGATCATGATAAAAATAAACCTATACAAAAACAAAAATATACAAAAAAATCATTTTTTTTTACTTTCACTTGAGCATGTTTTTGCTTCCGTATCTGTACTTTTATTTCTCATAACTTCTTCCATAACCTCCAAAGCTGTAACATTTCACACTTTATCATTCTGGAGCATTATTTGTCTGCAGTTTTGTGATTGGACGCCTTTTATCTGACCACAGCAGCGCGCTCATGTGATGGCGATGATGATGATGGTGACTGTGTCATGGGCGGGGTCTGTATGGCCTGAACGCACGTTGGAAAAAGGAGGCGGGCATATCTAAAATTACTACAACCCTTTATGCGTCCACATCTTCTCAGTTTCCAAACAGATAGGAGATCACCACGACTCGCTTAGGACGTTTCCATTCAGCCAGTTTACTCATTTTAACTCTTCTTTTTTTGTTTTATTGCGTCAAGTTCAAGCCTCAGACGTGATATGGCCAAAGGAGAAGGAGGCGAACAATACTCCAACGCGAGTTTGTTGAGTAAACCCACTTCAGATGGCGCGGTGGCTAAAAGGGTACGTACATGTGATTTATTTAACACTTTATTGACTGCTTGTGATGTGATTTACGCGTGAGAGGAAATGACCAGGTTTGGAGAGGGGAAAAGGCGTGCGCAACCGCTGAATGAATGAAGCGCAGTACCGGTGTAGTGACATTACACAGGCGTGAGTCACGGGGAGTGCGCGCCTTGTTCACGCGTGGCTTTATACGTAAAGGATCAATGAAAAGACGTTTAATTTAGAGTAGTAGTACTCTTAGAAACGCTTGGAACGCGCAAAACGCAGCCAGGGTTTCGATTTTCGCTCTCCAAACAGATGCGCAAAGCCATATCCACTCTCACATGTCCCAGGTTAGATTTGCGCGTGTTAAGTGTGGAAAATGTAATACAGTTGGACACGTTGGTGAAGCGTGTTGCTGCTTTTAAATGCGCGTTGGGGATTTTAAACCAAACTGTGGTAAAATCCAAAATCCAAATGGGTGGGAGTGTCTCTGGGGCGTTTTTTTTTTTTTTTTCAAGCGCAACGCGAAATCTGCCACTGCTTTCAGTTTAAACACATAATGAACGTGTCCAGAAGTGACTCAGGTTTGGTTTATGAGGAAGAAAGCATTTTTTCCCGTTGTTTAATTGCACAGACTTGCATATTTCCGGCCGGACACGAATGCAGCAATCAGCAACACCCACAGAGAAGGCGACGTGTCCATGCGCAGAGGAGAAGCCGGTGTGTGCGCGCCCTGCTGCATCCACAAAACCTCCATCTGTTGCGTCCTATTCGGTTGTTATTATCAAGTCAGCGTGGTCAGACTTGAACCTTTATAAACGTGGGCACTCGAGCCAGACCAGAGAGGTTCATATGTGTCTGATGCCTGTTATCTCCGCGCAGAGGGGCCGTGTCAGACCTGCAGGAGCTCTGATAGTGCAGTCTCTGTCTCACATGTGCATCAGGACCAGTGCTTCATATTTGCACGGGTCTAAACACACACATGTGAAATGCATATGTAAATAGAAGCTGTGGAGATGCATTCTGGCACATCACATACCTATATGCTCCCAGGGCTTATGCAAGTGTGTGTGTGTGCAGGCAGCCAGGAGCCCCAGACGCCCTATAGAGAAGTCACAGTGTGTTCTGTCAGACTCAGAGGTGGAAATGTACATACCAGAGTCAAAGCAAGAAACTACTGTACCCAAGTATACATTTTAGGCATCTATACACGACTTAAGCTCATTTTAAAGTGGATTTCTTTGACTTTTACTACATTTGACAGTAGTATCTGTACGTTCTACTCTACTACTACTTTTATTATACGTGAAGTTGACTGAAAGGTGAAAGTAATTTTTATTATTGTTTGAAACCTGCAGAAAAGACTGAGCAAAAATCTACAAAAAAACTATTAAATCAGTTGTTTCAGTTGCACAAAATCCAGCTCAAATCTGCATCAAAATCACTGCATCGAAGCTTTATAAGACTCAAAACCTGCATGACATACTTTAACTTTTTACTTCTTAAATGGGTACTTTAATACTGTCAGTTGTCATTTTTTTTCCTGTGATACTTGTACTTTTACTTGAGTTATTCTTTGCTGCAGTATCTGGGTTTTGGTCATCTATACTTGACTTAAGCTGATTTTAAAGTGGATTTCTTTGAGTTTTACAACATTTGGGAGCAGTATCTTTCTTTTCAGTCAAGTTCACAAATGTAGCGGAGTAGAAAGTACAAAGTATTTTTTTTATTATTGTTTAAAACCTGCAGAAAAGACGGAGCAAAAATCTACAAAAAAAATATTGAATCAGTTGTTTCTGTTGCACAAAATCCAGCTCAAATCTGCATCAAAATCACCCCATTCGAAGCTTTATAAGACTCAAAACCTGCATGAAATACTTTAACTTTTTACTTTCTAAATGGGGGCTTTAATACTTTCACTTACCAGTTTTTCCTGTTATATTTGTTCTTTTTACTTGAGTATTTCTTTGCTCCAGTATTTGTACTTTTACTTAAGTAACACGACTGAGTACTTGTCCCACCACTGCTCAGTCTATATATGAAATTTTAACTCAATATTTGCTCATTTTTATAGTTTTACAAGCCTGATCTGATCCTAACTTCAACCATAGTTACTTCTTGCATAACTTTAACCTAAACCTTAACCTTAACCTGTTAAACCCATAGCTTAACTTTAATTTTTACATTATGGGGACGTGACAAAGTGGGTACATACAGTATTTTAGTCCCCACAATGTCATAAATCAGGTCTGGTGTTAATGGAAACTTCTGCAGCTCAGTGTCAAGTTTATTTGGGAGCTTCACCTTCACCCAGTGCTCCCTGGAGACGTGAGCCAATAATCTGAACCACAGGTAGCACATGCATGATAACGGCAGCTATTGTGCGAGTCAGTCATTTGAATAATTGTCGTTTTGTTTGTTGGCGTCTTGTTTCAGCCACAGAACCGATCCGTCACCTAAACAAAGAGTTGTAGGTTGGGTCGGTGACAAGGACGAGGACTGGTTTATGCAGTTATACACCTTTCCGGATGAACATTTTGTACAGACACATTTCGTCCAGTTCAAATATAGTACAAAACGAGCATTATGATTCAAAGTCCCTTAGAGGTGCTTTTCAGATGTGCCATGTTCTTTGGTCCCATCCCATTGTGGTTTATTAAATGCTAGTTTAGTTCGTAATTGGTAACACTTAATTTGGTCTTGGCATGTAAAGCAAATGTTTTAAAAGTCCTAAGTTACCCAAAATTGACTCTTGTGAGCTTTAAGTCATGTTCTAATGCTGTTACCTCCTCAAAAACAGACCTCGAGTTGTGTTTTCTTACATGTTTGAGTAACTATTCTGACTCTGTCTACGTCTCCAAAGCTCAAAACGCTCTGTTCCACCTTGTGAAGTGGTAGTTTTCAAGCTAACATCTACCTTTTACCTTTAAGTTAAGTAGAAATGGTCAGTTCCAGAGCTGAAATGATCCAAATGATTCAAGAAATGAAGGTTAAAAACGCAGTGGAGCACTTCCTGTATCACCACATGATGACATCACAAGGTGGAACAGAGTGTTTTCTGTTTGAGAGAAGAATAAAACACAACTCCAGGTCTGTTTGTGACGAGTCTAATTTTTACCCCCAAGTCACATCAACACTTTTGGTTGTTCTATTATTATTAATATATGCAAGTAATTGTATTTAATTTTTAATCTGCCTGGAAGTGACATATTAACTCCAAAAATCATATTATTATAAACGTGGAGTCGCTGGGCCTCCACAGACTAAATCACTGTTAATGCACTGTATTGATTGGCTGGTAACGAGGGTGGGTCACTGCGCAGTAGCACTGGTCAGAATGGCAGCTGTCTGACCACAGGGGAGAGGTCAGCCAAAGCCCACGCTCTGCCGGCTTTTTGATGAGGATGGCACCAGAGTGTTCACGCCCCGGCTCCAGTCGAAAGCGTTTAACCACGAAGGGGAATTACGACAGTGAAGAGACGAGGAAGAGGGTCTGGCCAGAGTTTCACAATGAGGCGTGATCATTTCTGTATCGTGTGTAATCTTGCATGGGGGCGTTTTTGTTTATTTTAAATGGTTTTAGGCTTATACCAGGCATTTCCAAACTGTGGCCCGGGGGCTAAATGCGGCCCTCAGACTAATTTTTCTTGGCCCTCAAGCTATATTACTTGAAACAGTACTTTTTACTTTACATTTCTCTCCCCTTGTCCCATTGAGGATCTAATCATGAATAAAGGTTTAGAGCAGAGGTGCCCAAACTCTTTTCACCGAGGGCCATGTCTTGAAAAATACTCGACACGGAGGGTCACGGTGATCAATATAGTGGACTTCATACTTTAAATAAGGCTTGAAATATTAATATTAGCTCTGTTTGACAGTGTAATGTGAAGTTATTTAGGTTATATTGGTAGGATTACTCAAATTTGACGTAAAAAGTACCGACTATGATCAACTGGGCCAATAAAAATTGGTCTGAGGGCTGCATTTGGCCCCCGGGCCATAGTTTGGACACCTCAGAATCAGAAGACTTTTATTGCCTTTGTAAGTGAACACAGCTCATAAACTAGGAATGTTCTTTGGTGATAAAGTGCAACATAAAAACACGAATAAGTACAAATAAGGGTATGCATGTCCAGTTTAGTGCAGATATTCTAAAGTCAGGTCTAGTGGTTGAGTCTAACTTGTAATAATATCACAGATTTGAAGTATTCACTGTATTCGTGACCAGTCTATGGCCTCAATCAGCCCTCTGCTTCATCCGTGTTTTTATATGTAGAGAAAAGTTTGGACCGCCCAGGTTTATACGATGAGATTTGGGTTGTGGATAATGATTAACTAATTCACTGGTGGAGCTGGAGGAAGTGTTTGGGGTGAGGGAAGTCTGGGATTTCTGGAAAAGAAGAAGAAAATGGATGAATGGACGATAATTAACTTGTAGAACCGATTATAGACACTAGAACTGACTACTTTTGTGTTTCGTTGTACTGTTTAAACACTTAGAAAATGGTTCACTGTCATTATTATGCTTTGAGGTTATTGTAAAAGTGTTTAAATTCTTTTCAATATTATCGTTTATCGTCTGTGTTTCCTTGAGCGATGTATCAGAGTCATGTTCTTTAGGTCAGTTTGCAAAATGGACTTGAGCTTTAATCTTTAGCTGGTTTGAAGAGCGTGATGTGGAAGATTAGGCGCGGTTAAATAGAGCGACTTATTTTAAATTTGTTCGGGTTATGGTTAGGCTTAGTTTACCCGTGTGCAAAGCGTCCTTGAGTTAAACGAGAAGAGCGCTGCTGACCACAAAGAAATGAGCCTGCTCTAATTACAAACCCCAGTCGTGCAAAAAAAAGATCTGAGGCAACAGCAGAAAGTTCAGCAGAAAAAAGTTGAATACTGTGTCTATTGTGCGAGTATTTGAAGGTCAAAAGACTGTTTATTTAAATCTGCTACTTTCCGAATAGGAAGTGAGCATGGGCACGGCTTCCGGCTTCATTGACTCTGGCTCCAATTCACATTCTATTGAAAAACCGTGTCCCCGCTCTCTGTACCTGCTGCTGTCAGACTTGTCATTTTGTCCATGATTTCGAGATATGAACATTAACCTCCTAGGACACGAGCTCTTTCATGACATGCTTTATTAATTTCTTTGTTATTTGGGCTGATTGGGACCCGATGAGTGTAAAAACAAAGAATATGAGGGCATTCGTTCTACGTTTTAATCATTTTTATAGAACATTTGAATCATAATTTGCAAAAACTATCTATTGAGAGCTTGAAACGGCAACATTTGAGTGCAAAAACAAAATGAGAAACAACAATTCTGCCTTTTGGAACAATGTGGCTCATGTAAAGTGCTGCTGATAGGTGCAAAAAAATATGCCCTTACAAAAAAAATAATAAAAAAATATTTAAATAAAATAAAAATATTCTGAACATTCAGAAAAAATAAAATAAAAATATTCTGAACATTCTGAACTCTTAAAAATATTCTGAATTGAACATTTTTGCATTGTTGCTGTTCTTCTAATAAAAATTTGCCTAAATTATGGCGTGGCCCACTTTTGTTGGTATAAAGTTGCTTCAGTTCACTAAAACTTTATGAAATGACACCAATTTGAGCATTTATTTTTTGTGGGTTTTCTTGTTGAAGTTTTCTCAGTGCACCTGGCAATCCCTCAAGTGAAATCAACGGCCTAGACAACCTGAAATGTGTTGGTCGTAGGAGGTTAAGAACAGACAGATGAGGCGCCTTCTTTCGTTGAGGTCGCTATCGTTGGCGTTAGCAACAGGTTTGATTGACAGGGTTGCTAAGGGCCCACTCCCTGCTAATCTCTGCTCCAAACTCGCCGCTATAACCGCTAGCCTCGACGAGCTTCATTTGACTGAAGCTGAACGCCGTGGGTGACGTCGCACTCACTCAGTCCACTTCTTTACACTGTCTATGATGAAAATTAACGCTGTCTTTTCTTTCTCCTCCAGCGTGACAGGAACAAACTGTCCGTCTGCAACAAGTTGTGCTATGCCGTCGGTGGCGCGCCCTACCAGATCACAGGATGCGCTCTGGGCTTCTTCCTGCAGATCTATCTCCTGGACGTGGCTCAGGTGAGACGGCTGACCTTATCGTCCCTGATCGCACACCTGTCTGCACATTCGCTCACGATCACTCACTGTCTAATTATAGGGCGCTGTATCCCAAACATGGGCATCGGCAAGGGCTTGTTCTGCAGCACTATTTCAGCTCTTTCACTGTGTTCCCCCGTGTATCGGTCGTTTGTGATGACGTTATAGGGCCGGATCGGGGGGCGGGGGCCATATTTCCCTATTAATTACGTTGCACTTTTCCATGAACTATCCAAAAAGGTCAAATTTAGAGCCAAGAACTCGCTGTACTGCAACAAAAACCTGCTTTTCAACCACTTTAGCTACCCTCATCTGTTTAAAGGGCCCATATTAAACAGTTTCCTCATCACAAATAGACCTGGAGTTGTGTTATTGTTTCATTCACACGTGTTTTACGCACAAATCCTGCATATTTAGGCTTCTCTCAAACAGAAAACGCTCTGTTCCACCTTGTGATGTCATCATGTGGTAATACAGGAAGTGCTCCACTGTGTTTGCAAACTCCATACACCTTCGCTAGAATCATTTCAGCCCTGGAATTGCCAATCTGTACCAAAAAACAAAAGGTAAACCGTAGCTGCAAACTTGAAAACTACCACTTCATGACATCACAAGGTGTAACAGAGCATTTTGAGCTTTGGAGATGTTACAGACTAATAATAAAGTAGATAAAACTCAACTCCAGGTCTGTTTTTGAGGAGGAAACAGTATTATAACATGGTTTTAAGCCCACAAGAGTCAATTTTGTGTAATATAGGAGCTTTAAATGTTCATATCGCGTGTTGTGATGTCGTTTAAAACCCACCAATGGCAACACAGCGCACATAAAGACCACCAGTACACTACCCCAAAAGAGGTCAAAACAAAGTGTAAACTTGGCTACTACACCAGGCCGTTTCTCAGTAGGAGGAGCTCACTTTAATTGGATTTGACATTAAGCTCATGGTCATGACTGTGAAAAGTTTGTAAGTCGCGAGCTTCCGAGGGGTCAGCTTTGTCCAGTTTCTTTGATTCTTGATTAAGTCGCTATAAACTGACACAGCACGGCGCCGATTCTACAGTCAGAGGCTTTCAGCAGCCCTGGCATCCATTCAGGCGTGTCAACTTCACACAAAACGCAGAGAAACGAGGGCGGGAGTGGCCAAGTCCCTTTGTCAGACTCCCAGACGATGAAAGCTGATTACTGTAAACATTGGTGCAATCTTTTATTTGACCTCTGATTATGTGGGAGTGGTGTGTTTGTGTTTAGTCAGTTCACCTGCTAATTTCCTTCTTTCTTTTCGTTTTTAAAGTTGGACCCCTTCTACGCATCGATCATTCTATTTGTGGGAAGAGCTTGGGACGCAGTGACTGACCCCACCGTGGGTTTTCTGGTCTCTCGAAGCCCGTGGACTCGTTTTGGACGCATGCTGCCCTGGTAAGTCACTGGACATTTAATAAATAAAAAAAAGTCCTACACCTGGCTTTATCAGTCATGAAATACTGAAGTTCCCCCCCGTCACATTTTCCCCAAACCTGCTCAGCTGTCGTGACTCATCGAGATGCGAGCGGTAAGAGCCAGACAGGTGACATGTGTCAGTGTTGGGGGCAGAGCCATGAGGTGACGTCACTGCAGGTTCACTCGGGGTCAGTGTGATGTAATCCCGACGCCGTAACACCATTGACCATTCAGCTTCTGTGCACAAACGTCTGTGTCTCAAAACAAGACCGGTTTCCCCCTCTATACTCAAAACAAACTACTTCAAGACATGTTTATTGGTTTCAAATGAACAATCGAGAACTAATAATACAGAAACGGTAACAAAAATAAAGAAAAAGAACAGTAGGTGCTGTATTTATTCACATAAAACTACACTGCAGACGATTCTTTTTAACCCTGAAGAACCCAAGAACCTTTGGAAAATTATGAACATTGCATTAAATTACTGCTGTAACTTCACTGAACACTGAAATATCCACAATTTTAACCCTTTATTCCCTAATTTAGGACCAAATTTGACCCATTGGGCTCACTAATTTATCCAAAAAGAATATAAAACAAAACTTACTAAAAAGATTAACATGCTAAGTCTTTGCTAAAAAGATTAACGAAATCATCTTTGCTAAGAAGACGATTTTGTTTGGGTAGTTTTCCATCTTGTCACTACCTTCTGTCTCATTTTAGTTCAATATTCATCCACTTGCTGTTTCTATGCAGGGGCCAGAAGTGGCACTCTGGACTTTTTGAATTTTTTTTATTAAAGTTTTGGTTTTTTTTTGTTTGTTCATCTTAGGAAGAAGCAATTAACTGCGGCCAAATTTGACCCTGTGTGTTCTCCAGGTTAAAGAGCTGGATACAACTGTAGAAAACTGGCCCATGTCTTCTCAAATATCGATATTTTGTTTGAATGAAAATCTAATTTTTTCGAGCTTTAGACAGAACATGACACCCGGTAACCACTGAGTGTGAAGGGGGGGTTAGATCAGCGTGCCATAAGTAATGCAAAAGCCAAAGAATATTTTTTTGTGACACTAAAATGTCCATGATCCTCCAAAACACCAGTGAGGCCACATCGAACGCACAATGGGCGAACTTCAGGGTCTATGGAAGACAGCCTGGCCCTGGAAATCTAAAATCAACTTTGATTGAATTAAGCCGTGGTGAGCACAGAAGAAAGATGAATACACAAGTTGGAGAGCAGAGGACTAGTACAAACCACTCTTAAGCCAGGAGAAGTGTCATCGCCTCTTCCTTACAGCGTGGCCTTTGGCAGGGCACTGGTAAATATAACTTGAAGTGGCATGCAGACTTGGCAACGTCCTCTGCTCCTATCACAGTTCGGTCTTGTTTAACTCTCACGTTTTTGCAAATGAGCTTTTTAAAATGTTGGGTAACTTTTGCTGCGTTGCCTTTGCGAGCGTTGAGTCTGTGAAAGTCGCGAAAGGCGTGGGTTTGGGTTGTGGTCGGGTCATTTTCAAAAAGAGGTGACTGACCCTGTTTCTAAATGGCGTTCCCTCCCCCCACACAGCTCCCAGCTCAGAGTTTAGTTTGATGTTCTATTCATTCTGTGCATTTTGGTGCTCGGCGTGTGGTCTATTGCTGTATCGACTTCTCTCAATATATGACAGATGGAACGATAGTTTGTGTACTTTTTCTTTGCAGTACCAGGAGATTTTTGGTAGTTTTCTGGCTATATGAGAATATTTGAGCCTTAGACAGGTGCATTAATAACTTTTACATCCCTTTAGAGATGCAAACTAAGTTCATTCTGCTGTTTTATTGATTGAATCTCATGATATTTTAGATTTGTGCTTTCAAACTGCTCATGGGTTTTTGTGTCGGCGTCATAACGAGTCTCAACACCATCGTTTATCATTAGCCATTCAGAGGTTGCATTTGCCCTCGTAATCTCGGCTGAGGATCTTCATGGGTGATGTGAGGTGTCCCTTTTTGATTCGCCAGTCTCTTGTCAACATGATCTAACCACTGTGCTACAATCATTCGCTGGAATCTTGTAAATCTCCTCGCCCATATGGGACTAACCAGCAGAGATGTTGAGGTTGACGTCAGAGCAACTCAAAGCAAAACGTGCTGTAGCCCCAGGTGAATGTTCCTGACTCTGAAAGCCTTTTGTAATTAGCACCGCAGGGAGCTACGCAGGTTGCTGACTGCCAATGCTTATTTAAATCTGTAATTTTAAATGTGAAATCCCTAAAGAAAGGAACTGTAATCCCCTGTTGGGCTAATATACCCTGAGGTCCACATGGAAAGATGTTTTTTTAATTAAATTAGCAAAAGATAGATTTAAAATCTGTCAAGTGGATAAAAAAGTTGACATTTTTTTGAATTTTGTTTGCTATGCATTGACTGAGGGATTGCACAGATATTTTTGTATTAAATCAGAAAAAAATACATTTGAAGGAGCGTTTACTGTAACGAAATGCTTGACAAAGACATTTTCTTGGCGTCCATCATGGTTCTGATAGTGGCAGGTGTGGCCCATGCGTGAAAATGTGCAACAAAAGTCTATGTAAGCTTTCGGGACAAGGGCGTTGGTTAGAAACCTCCTCCAGATCTGTAATTTAATCCAGTTTTCTGAGGCTGCAAACAAAAGTAGGTCAGTTTTGCTTTAAATCTACATGTATCCAGGCTCGGTGCAGACTGGAGAGTATTTGTATTTGTGTGTTTCCGGGACAATGGTGCGAAGAATGTCAGGCATGTTTGGTCACATTCACGCCGGTCGAGACGTAAAGGTTTGAAGGCGAGTGAGCTGTGGGAGCTGGGGAAGGCGCTCCATCTTAAACGTCTGTGTGGAGGGAGTGGGGGAGGGACCCGCGCGTCGTGATAGGTCCAGCCCACAACACACCACCAGAGTGAGCCAATGGGACGCCGGCTCCCAGTTATGAACACTCGAATGGGCGGTGAGGAATCCGGAGAGGGGGGTTACTCGAGTTCAAGTTGTGTGAAGCAGCTGAATGATTATCACTGCCTGGAGAATGTGACTTCGTCTGCTTTGAGATTTGACTTTCTACTGAAAAACCGAGCTAAAATGTTGTCGCTTTGGTCCCAGAGCAGGGCCACACCTTAAATTTTTACTGCGTCGTTCCAGGCAGCCAAAGCTCACATCAACCCAACCTCTAATTACTCAGAACCCCTGTTTATACAAGCCCATCCCGTCAACACTATCCATCCATCTCCGGTCTCTCTCGATGCTAACACCTGCTAACTCCTGCTAGCTCGTGCTTTGTCACTGCTGTCTCACTCCACGTCAGGTCTCATGTGACTCCTCCTCACGTTTGTTCAATCACGTTTGCTCATCCCACCATCCCTCACTCCTCATTTGCTCGTGCTTGTCGTTATCGCTTCATTATCGTTAGCGCTGCTCTTGCTAATCGTGCTCATGTCATCTCTTTTCATCCCGTGAGTTTGACCCGCATCCCTTCTTCCCTCAGCCCTCATTTGACCCTCATCCCTCCATTCCTCACTCAACCTTCATCCCTTCATCCTTGCCCTCCCTCCCTCTTCCCTTCATCCCTCACCCTCCTTCTTCCCTCATCCCTTCATCTTTCATTCGATCCTGATCCCTTCATCCCTCGCCCCTCTTTCCTCACTCAACCTTCATCCCTTCATCCCTCACCCTCCTTCTCTCATCCCTTCATCTCTCACCTTCCCTCCCTCACCCCCTTTCCCTCAGCCCTCATTTGACCCTCCCCCTTCATCTCTTACCTTACCTCTTCCATTTATCACTCATTTCACCATCCCTCTTTTGACCCTCATCCCACCATCCTCACCCCTCATTTGACGCTCATCCCTTCATCCCTCCCTCTCCCTCCCTCATCCCTTCATCTTTTGTTCGACCCTGATCCCCTCAGCCCTCATTTGACCCCCATCTCCCCCATTCCTCATTTTCCCCTCCTTCCTTCATCCCACCATCCCTCACCCCTCATTTGCCCCTCCTCCCTTCATCCTTCACTCTCCCTCTTCCTTTCTTCTCTCATCCATCATTCGATCTTCTTCCCTTCATCCCTCATCCCGCCATCCCACATTTGACCCTCATCCCTTCATCCCTTCATCCCTCACCCCTCACTTGACCCTCTTCTCTTCATCCCTCACCCTCCCTCTCCCCTTCTTTCTTCATCCCTTCCTCCCTCAGCCCTCATTTGACCCTCATCCCCCTATTCCTCACTCAACCCTCATCCCTTCATCCCACCATCTCTCACCCCTCATTTCTCCCTCCCCCCTTCATCCTTTACCCTCCTTCATCCCTTCATCATTTGGAAACACTTAAATAATAGACCATATAAAACTCTCTACACTCAGTTTTCCTTTCAGTATTTTCCTGAAACTGATACGTTTGTTTAAATTTTGCATTAAATGCAAAACTGCGCTGAGCTTTAACGTCTCTGTATAAGTTCATACAAACCACATGAAGGACTTTTGCATATTCCTGATAACCTGAACAACCAGCACCGTTATCTGTGCAGCTCCGCCTGGATATGAGCCCCTCTTACTCATCAGATGTTTTTTTAGACGGGTTAAATTTGATTCCCCTGGATCATCGGCGCATTATAACTTTGAGTCACCGCTGACGCAGCTGACCTACTGTACCCAGAACGAGGGGACTTTTCGTTAAGGAGACAGCTTGTGATATCGATATGTGATTCTGTATTGACCGATATTAACAGATACCAGTGTAAGAATGGAAAATGTCGCTTATTATCCTTGAAAAACAGTCGACTTATTTTGCAAGAGACCCATTTGTGTTATGTAACTGTTATTTTTCCTTCAAATAACTACGGAACAGTTTTGGATGAATAAAAGTTCAAATATTATGAGACTTTCTAGGCCAAAATCAGCCTGTAAATATTTGATTTTTCTAGATCGGCATCACCCATAGCTCTCGGCTCCAGTCAAATGAATCAAATTAATGTTCATATGTTGAGTTATGGACACAATAGTGAAATAAAAACTTCAGAATCATTTGGAGAGGGTTGATACGAACATTTAAGACCAAAATGACGAGTCTGACAGCAGCAGTTACAGATGGAAGGGCCACAGTTTTTCAATAGAAAGTGAATTGGAGCCAAGAACCACATCCATGCTCACTTCCATTTATATAAACAGTATCGGTGCATCTGTAGTTTTCATCTTTCTCTACTTTAAAGACACTATCCCGCCTCCAGATTTTATAATATATTTTTTGTTGTTGTGTACTTTCTTTATGCAGCACATTTAGCTGAACAAAGTGCTTCACATGAAAGTTGAATGGAAATGGAAAAGTGAAAAGGCACAAAAAGCACTGTGTGAAAACCTCTGCAGTCCTCCCACACAATAGTCCCTTAAAGTACATAAAAGTCTGTCTAGATCAAATGTTTTTCTTAAAGTTGCGTCTGGAGTGACATTACTCAACAGTCTATACAGGTCTATCACGATAATCACTACATCGACTTAGCTGTGGAAGTTTGTATTTTAGCAGTCTGTGTTTTTTTTTTTTTAACGATATTGTACATTTAGAATACATTTATCCTTATTATTTTATTTTATATTTATTATTTTTTTCTTTATTTCTTTTTCATTTAATATTATTTTATTTAAAGTCTTATTTTAATGTATTTCTTTTTTTTCTTCTTTTTTTTTCTCCTCTTTCTTCCGATCCACAGACCCACATGTTGACGATGCGATTCCAGCTTCCACAGACGAACCTGTTTGTGTCCTTGGGCAAGACACTTAACCCCCCTCACCCCCAGTGTCTGTGTACTCTGGTGTATAAACGTGTGTGTGTGTGAGGCGTTCTTTGATGTAAATCGCTTTGAAGGTGGAAAAAACGCTATATAAAACGTGACTGTTTACCATTTTGACCATAATTTCGCTTCTTGGCTCAGTTTAAATATTATCGTTTACCGTCTATATTTACTTCAGCAAAATAAAAGCTGGATTAAAGTTGGGTCCGGAGTGACTTTACGCTGTTCTCTGTGTACGCCTGTCACTATAATCACCATATCTTGCCCATTCAGTGTAAGAAAACTGGAACAATCTATTGAAAAACTCTCTTTTACATAGTTCCATCCATGACTCAGATCCTTCCTGGTGTTTGACCTGCTTTTTCCTCAGTGCACGTTTATAATGTAAAACACAGGACACCAAATCACGAGCCACATCCTGCCTTGACCTCAGGCACGGTCGCTCTGAAGGCCCTGATTGGCCGAAGGGGATCTGACCATCAGAGGAAGCGGACATGGTATGAGGAAGTGACCAGACGCTTCCCCCTGAGGGTTTTTCAGAAATGATCCCATCACAGAATGACCTCATCTGTTATGCGGCGCGGTTTAAAAGTGTTTGAGTGGAGTGACGTGTAGGAAGGGTGTGTTGAGGTCGTCCAGATAAGATTGAGCAAGGGTTTTATTCAAATCACGATAATCTGTCACGATAACACATTTGTATACAGAGAAATATCGCAATAAACGATAATAAAGTTGTAGAAGTGATGACGTTTGGCTGCTCCAAACGTCATCACTCCTACAACTAACTAAAAAGCAGACTGAACCAATAATCAGCCATAGAAGAAGTTGATTCTATCCTCGACAGCTCAAAACTTGCCTTTATAATAATACTAATACCTATACTATAATACTACTTTAATAGTATACCTAATACTCAAAATTACTAACAATCCTTTCACCTTTTAAAACAACTTATAAAAAAATCTCTAAAAGTTATTATGTGTGTTTGAAATATATTGTATAACTTTGATTCCTAAATGGCATTTTTACTTAAAGCACCCATATTCCGGTGTTTTCTAATCTGTTTCCTCGTCACAAAAAGGTCCAATCTTACACAAAATGGACTGTTCTGAGTGTTAAGTGTTATAATTCTGTTAGCTCATCAAAAACAGACCTGAAGTTGTGTTTTGTTTCATTCACACATGTTTAAACACACAAACTCTGCATATTTAGGCTTCTCTCAAACAGAAAACACTCTGTTCCACCTTGTGATGTCATCATGTGGTAATACAGGAAGTGCTCCACTGTGTTTTTAAACTCCACACACCTTCAGTAGAATCATTTGGATGATTTCAGCTCTGGAATTGCGCCAATCTACTACTGAACTAAAGGTAAAAAGGAGCTGTTAACATGAAAACTACCACTTTATGACATCACAAGGTGGAACAGAGCTGTGAGTAAACCGTAATTATTAGTCTGTCCACATCTCCAAACATGTGTGAATGAAACAGCCCATCAAAAACTGACCTGGATTTGTGTTTTAACAGCATTAGAACATGACTTAACGCTCACAGGAGTCCATTTTGTGTAAGATTGGACCTTTTTAATAAATAAAATTCACATTAAAACTCAAAAATCTCACTCTTAATATATAAAAAAACGGTAAACTCAGGTCTACATCCAGAACACTTCGCTCTGGCTGCTCCACGTTTAAACTTGGCAACAACAAACAGCTGAAGTCCTGCAGATTGGCCGAGCGTAAATCAAACCCAGTCACATTAATCAGTGCGTTTCCTCCTTATGTAACGACAGCCCCTCTTCACAGCGTCTGTTTACTACCTCACGCTCTGCTGCGCTCACGTTGTCCCTCCGCTCACGTTTTGTTTCTGTTCTTTCTCTCCTTCTCCAGGATCGTGCTGTCCACCCCTCTGGCTGTCCTCGCCTACTTCCTCATCTGGTACGTGCCCCCCTTTGAGAACGGCAAAGTCATCTGGTACCTCTTCTTCTACTGCCTTTTCCAGACCCTCCAAACAGTGAGTGTGCAAACCTACACACACATACTACAACTACTACTACTACTACTGCACCTGTCTCGATGAGTACTAACGATATCGGGTTGGAACGGGTCAATATTTAGCGTGGGGACTTTTTCCTTGCGCCAGTCGTTAGTTTGGTTATTTTTCTCTTCTACGATGAGATTTGAGGTGCAGAAGTTTGAAGTATTTCTTGCCGTTCGTGTTTTTTAACGATATTGCACATTTAGAATACCTTTTGGAGGATAATTGGGCGAAAGTCGCTCAGTTAGTAGAGCGTTTGTCCACTGATTTGAAGGTTGGTCGCGTGATTCCAGCTCCCAAACATGAACGCTGTTGTTGTGTCCTTGAGCAAGACGCTTAACCCACCTATTTCTTCAACATTTTACCCAGTGTCTGCGTAAAATGTTGTATAAATATCGTTTATCGTGATAGAAAGGGTTGACAATAATCGTTTTTGTGGGACGTTTTATATAATCGTGATAAATGCCGTTTTTCTGCACATTTGGGTGATAAAACGATTTATTCACAGGGGCGTCGACAGCGGGGGGGACAAAGGGGCCCAGATTTGGTGCCTCTGTATTAGAGGGGGCCCCGTGTGAAGCTTATTACCCTGAGCCCAAATTTCAGTAGTGATAATATTCTCTGCTAAATCGTAGTTGTTTTCACTGAGGACAAAGTATAAGACTATCCCAGCTGTTTAAAAATGGAACTTATTCATAATATTAAAATTATAACGATTCATATACATAATATTTTTAAACTGTCAGCAACTTATAATCATTTATCGCAATTATTTTGACCTTAATAATCTCCACACAAAATTTAATTGAAGGTGGAAAAGCGCTATATATAAATGTGATCATTTACCACAGTTTTTTTACCATAATTTTACTTCCTGGTTTAGTTTTTACATTATCGTTTATCGTCTGTATTTACTTCCGCAACTTCAAAATGTGTTATCATGCCCGGTGTAGATGCTGCTTGTTTAAGAGCGAAAAAAATTCCTACTTGCACATTGCTTTACACTGAAACATGGCGCAAATTCAAAGTTAAAATATCTTTTTTGTTCTGTTCGCAGTGTTTCCATGTGCCATACTCCGCCCTCACGATGTTCATCAGCTCCGAGCAAAGAGAACGAGACTCCGCTACGGCGTACAGTGAGTTTTGTGCAGTTTTTACAGATGGGATTGTTTAAATATGTTTAAATCTATCTATAATGTAAGATAACACTGTGTAAACACTGCAGATGGGTTGCTATGACGAGATAAAGACACAAAAGAGTCTATGGCGACGTTCACACTGCAGAATATGTGCCCCAATTCGGATTTTTTTGTTCGTACGTGATTTTTATATATCGTATTTTCCCTGGATAGAAGTTGCGCCAGCCAAAAAATACATAATAATGAAGAAAAAAACACATATATTTCACACATACAGTAAATCACACCTGAGTATAAGTCGCACAAACGGCCAAACTATGAAAAAAAAGTCCAAAAACACGGTAGTCTACGCCTTTATCTCCTCAAGGTTGGATTATTGCAGTGGATTTTCTGTTGGGATTCCTGCCAAGGACGTTCAAAAAATACAATATATCCAAAACAGCGCCTCCAGAATTCTAATGAATGTCAGAAAATGTCCAGTTTCATCCTGGATTGAAACAAAATCCTTCTGCTGTCCCATAAATTCATCATTGCTCAGGCATCACTGTATCTGCAAGACCTGGTCACTTTGCAGTTTTCAAACCTCAGATCTTCAGGAGTCCCCTTCAGGAGTCCCCCCCAGTCCCCCCCCAGAGTCCCCCCCCAGAGTCCCCCCCCAGAGTCCCCCCCCAGAGTCCCCCCCAGAGTCCCCCCCAGAGAGTCCCCCCCAGAGTCCACCCCCAGAGTCCACCCCCAGAGTCCCCCCCAGAGTCCCCCCAGAGTCCCCCCCAGAGTCCACCCCCAGAGTCCACCCCCAGAGTCCCCCCTCAGAGTCCACCCCAGAGTCCACCCCCAGAGTCCACCCCCAGAGTCCCCCCTCAGCCCCGACTTTTTCAAAGCTAATCTAAAGACCTTTTGTCTAGAAAAGCTGTTCATATTTTTAGCATTTAGCAATTTCTTACTGGTTCAAAGTTCTTGTTTTATTGTAGCACTCTGAGATTCTATGGAATGAAGAGTGGATTATAATATTATTTTTATTATAGCAGTCATATTTTTGTGTAATGTGAAGGGAATGAAGTTGCAAAGTGACCTGCGTGCACACAACAGAACCCGATGGAGCCTGGCAGAACCTGACAGAACACAATCTCACACGCGGCTCGTTGTGTTTTTGCAGAAATAAACGAGCCTCAGAGTCGTGTCAGTCCTGGAGCATTTGTGTATTTCAAGTTTTTTGAACAACCGGAGCCAATATTTACTTAATAATCAAGTGATTTCGCCTCACATATCGAGAAGGAAGAGGGGAAGGACTTTGGTTATGGTCGTCTGTTTGGCTATTTCCATTTCGAGAATCGTGTGGTGAGGAATCGGAGTCGTTGGACACTGATGTGAGCCGCTTTACTGTCACTAACTTTTTGAATAACTTTAGGATGAGGAGGAGAATATTTGCTATGTACACGATGGCGTTTTGGCGTGAAAGAGTTGGGGAAAGGACACTTTAAAGTCGTTTCTCGATGGCGCGTTCAGACCAAAGTCGTATCCAACTCATGACCACACACGAATGAGGTCTGGGATTTGAAAAAAAAAAGGGAATTGAGCCTTTCGCAGACAGGAAACAATCAGATTTGCAGCGTGAACGTCGCTTTTTTCCATTCAAATATGTCTATTCCATCCAAGTAAAGTTCTGCTCTCGTCCTCGTTTTCAGGGATGACGGTGGAGGTCTTGGGCACCGTGCTCGGGACGGCCATCCAGGGTCAGATCGTGGGAATGGCCAACGCCCCCTGCCTCCCGGGACCCAATGACATCGTGGCGAACAGCAGCAACAACTCCCTCATGGTCAACGTGTCAGAACCGGCCATTTCCATAGAGCACACGGTACGAACGCTCAAAGAGACGCACCGCCGAAGTGTTTGGTCAGAGTTTAAACGAGCTTGTGTTTGGTTTTACAGAGGATGGCGTATATGATTTCGTCTGGCATCATCTGCTTGATCTACATCATCTGCGCCGTGGTTCTGTTCTTTGGTGTGAGAGAGCAAAAAGGTAAGAAAATATTGAAGAAAAACTAAAGCTAAAAGTCGTATATTACACAAAATGGACTCGTGTGAGGTTTGAGTTGTGTTTTAAAGCTGTTACCTTCTCAAAAACAGACCTGGAGTTGTGTTTTTTTTTGTTTCATTCACACAAACCCTGCACATTTAGGCTGAGTTCTTTTTCTCTCAAACTGAAAACACTCTGCTCCACCTTGTGATGTCATCATGTGGTAATAAGGCTGAGTATCATTAAGATTTTCCCGATACGATACACTTCTCGACACAGAACTTCTTCAATTCGACACGATTCAAGGAAAAATAAAACCTTTCGTGACAAAAAATAAACTTTTAATGTTGCTTTTCTCTTCTGTTTGCTGAAGATGAATGAACATAAAGTGCATTTTGCTAACTAGAGGCACACATCAGACTGTTCCGTTGGTCAATATTGTTCATCCACAGCTTTTACGAGCTCCACATTTACATTTACACAGGGACATGTGCAGTTTAACGGCTCTGAAGGATCACAACAGATCGACTAAAACAACTGTGATACTAAAAGTCTTTGTTAAACCAAAGTTAATATGAAATGAACCTGTTTTAATCATTAAAATAGTGAATTAAATGTCAAATATTCCACTAAAAGTGCTTCTTTCCTATAAACGGGCCTCACAATAGAGCTGTGACACAATAAAATGGTCAAATAAACCAAAAAAAATATATGCCACGATATCGATACTTTATGAGTAAATGAAACGATACGATATATTTTTTATTTTGACATTATTGCGCACTCCTGTGTTTTTAAACTCCATACACCTTCACTAGAGTCATTTGGATCATTCTAGTGAAGATGGAGAAGCTCTGGACTCAATCTCCTACTGAACTAAAGGTTAAAAACTACCACTTCATGACATCACAAGGTGGAACTGAGCATTTTGTGGATCTTCAAACCTCAAAGACGGGCAGCTGCAGGTCTGTTTTTGAGGAGGAAACATTAAAATCGATCAGAAAACGGCGTGACTCGGCCTTTTTAATGTTGCAGGTGAATATCTAATGTCCTGAGTTCATCTTTTTCAAATACTTCTTCTCCTTTTTGGTGTCGGTTCGACTTTAAACCTGACGACCTGCTGTGGAGAAGTCACGTGACCAGCTCCTGTGACGGACGAGATTACTGAAGCCGAAGCTGCTGAACCAAAAACACACGATTTAAAACTGTTTCTTTCACTTTCAGAATCGTGTCGTCCGAAGTCGGAGCCGATGTCGTTTTTCCAGGGGATCCGTCTGGTGATGGGCCACGGGCCGTACGCCAAACTCGTCATGGTTTTCCTCTTCACTTCCATGGGATTCTTGGTGAGTTTTTGGGATTCTTCTTGGTGAGTTTTTTTTATTTTGGTGAGTCTTTGGGATTTTTCTCCATTTTTCTGGTGAGTTTTGGGATTCTTTTGAGAGTTTTTCTCTCTCTTGTGAGTCGTTTTTTTCTCTCTCTGTCTCTATTTTTATTTCTCTTTCTTTCACTCAATTTCTCTATGTCTCTCCCTTTCTTTCTTTTTCCCTTTCTCTATTTTTCGTTATCTCTTTCTTTCTTTTTCTCTCTTCCTTTCTGTCTTTCTATCTCTCATTTTCTCCTTTTTTCTCTTTCTCTATTTTTATTACTCTATTTCTTTTTCTTTCTTTCTTTCTTTCTGTCTCTCCTTTTCTCTTTCTGTCTTTCTCTATTTTTTCTTTCTTTCTTTCTTTTTCTCCATTTCTTTCTTTCTCTCAATTTCTCTGTCTACCTTTCTTTCTTTTCTTTCTCTCTCTTCTTTTGTCTTTTTATTTCTCTCTATTTTTTTTTTTCTTTTCTTTTTCTGTTTATTTTCTTTCTCTCTTCCTTTCTGTCTTTCTATCTCTCAGTTCTCTCTCTCTCTCCCTTTCTTTCTCTTTCTTTTTTTTTCATTTCTCTCTATCTCTATTCTCCTCTCTCTCTCTCTATTTCTTTCTAGTTTTTTTCGATTTCTTTCTTTCTCTTTTTCTTTCTACCTTTCATTCTTTCTTTTCTTTCTTTCTTTTTTTCTCTCTCTCTCTCTATCCCTCTCTTTCTCTCTGTGTAGAAAGAAAGAGATAGAAAGAAAGACAGAGTTTAGTGAGAGCCTCAGAGGGATAGAGAGAAAGAAAAGGAGAAAGTCTTTTTCTTTCTTTTTTTCTGTCTTTCTTTCTTTTCCTACATCTTTTTACACAGAGAGATTAGTGACCTTTTCTTTCTTTTTTCTTTCTTTCTCTATCCCTCTCTTTCTCTCTGTGTAGAAAGAAAGAGATAGAAAGAAAGACAGAGTTTAGTTTAGCCTCAGACTTTCTCTCTTTCTTTTTCTCTCTCTATCCTTCTCTTTCTTCTGTCTCTTTTTTTCTACACAGAGTTTAGTCTCTCTCCTCTCCTTCTCCCTCTTTCTTTCTCTCTCTCTCTATCCCTCTGTTTCTCTTTTTCTCTGTCTCTTTCTTTCTTTCTTTCTCTCTTTCTACATAGTTTAGTGAGAGCCTCAGACTTACTCCTTATATTTTTCTCTTTCTTCTCTCTCTTTTTAATTTTCATCCTGTTCAAATCCAGAACAGACAAACCCCTCACTGCACAGATCCATTTAAAACTTTAAAAACAGACCCAGGGACTCCCAGACTTCCCTCACCCCAGACACTTCCTCCAGTGGGACGCAGTCGTTCTCAGGAGGTGTAAAAACGTGTCTTTCAGTGTCTAAATGTGTCATTACTCGTCTGTGTGTTTTATATAAAGAGTAAATGAAACTTCCCCCTGACGTCGCCGTGCTCCCGCTCACCTTGACGTGTTTGTCGCTCTCGTGTGAGTCGTGCCCTTTTTCCTCGCCGTGCGACGTCCGTGCCAAAAAATGTGCCTCTGCCCCTGCACCGTGAGACTGATTCCCGATTCTTTTGTTTTACAGCTCCTGGAAGGAAACTTTGCCCTTTTCTGCAGCTACACTCTGGGCTTCAGGAACGACTTTCAGAACATTCTCCTGGTGATCATGGTAAGCGCACAGTTCACCGGCGTCACTGTAATGCACTAAAACAGCCACGTTTCCATAGCGACCGGCGTCTCCAGACTATTCCTGGCGTGTTTATGGGGAATCGTTCAGACCCCGGGACAAAGACGCTCGCTCATAACTCACTGGAGCTTCTGTTGTCCGCTGAAATCTTCTGTCTCGATACTGTCCGCTTTAAGGATATGTGTTCGTTCGGTCAGTTTGAATACCAGCCCGTTCCCACTGACCACAGCCGAGACGGGACAGTTCCGACCGGGGTCCCATCTACCTTCTTATGTCGTTAGCTGCAGCCTGAGCATCAAAGTAAGACCCGAGACGCTCTGACGCATGCTCCGAGCGAAAACTTTGACTTTCCCCAGTTAAAAAGATTACACGCTTTGATCTTTGGCGTCGTGATACGGATCAAATCGCCATGGCAACAGTATTTGAAGTGACTCAAAGGTCCGATATTACACAGAACTGACTCTTGTGAGTGTTTAATCGTGTTATAATGTTGCTACCGTCTCAAAAACAGACCTGGAGTTGTGTTTTTGTTTCATTCACACATGTTCAAACGCTCTGTTCCACCTTGTGATGTCATGAAGTGGTAGTTTCCAAGTTGGCGCCTACGTTTTACCTTTAGTTCTATAGTAGATTGGCAAGTCCAGAGGCTGAAATCATCCAAATGATTCTCGAAATGAAGGTGTATGGAGTTTAAAAACACAGTAAAGCACTTCCTGTATTACCTCTTGATGACATCACAAGGTGGAACAGAGCATTTAAACGTTGTTGTTAGTTTGAGAGAAGAACTCAGCTTAAAAATGCAGGGTCTCTGTGTTTAAACGAGGACGAGGAAACGACATCAGATCAGAAAACATCATCTTTTAACTTTAATCTCGAGCGACTTATCTCGAAGCCGCATTTGAAGCATCAATGGACAAAGGTGGTGTTTTTCAAAAAGGACACTTCGCTAACAAGCCAGGCTTTCACTTCGCATTATATAATCTCCCCAGATGAATCTCGCAGCCAGTAGAAGGTCAAATAACATGAAACATTGTCCCACAGCAGCAAGGACTTCATTAAACTGAACACAGAGTATCTTTGTGCGGCTTTTTACTCATGAAGGAACTGGACCAGACATAGTTACGGGTTTGGTCTCTGCGCAATATGACAAAAATGTATCCCCCTTTTTTTTGGATTCTTGCACCGATCAGTTTTATTTGGTCTTTTGGTCTGTAATGCGGCGGCCAGCAGGTTAGCTACATCCCCTTTAAATCCCAAGCTGATTATATTCATTGTTTAGCCGTACTTTAATAATGTACATACACGACCAGGCAAAAGTGTAGACACACCCTCTTATTCAGTGTTTTTTTAAATTTATTTTTTACTACTTTCTACATTTTATATACAAACAGATGTATTTTTTATATATATATATATATATTATTTTTAATGTTTTTTTCTTTACTACATAATTCCATAAATCTTAATATATTTGATGTCTTGTGTGTGTAAATAAAATGTAAAAATTTTTTTTTAAAAAAAGAGATAATTAAAAAAATGTAATGTAATGTAACTTTTTTTTTTTTTTTTTTTTTTTTGAAAAACACCGAGGACATTAAATATATGAAGTAAGATATATGGAATTATGTTGTAAAGAAAAAATCTTAAATACAAAATATTTTTCAACAAAGCAAAGGGGGGGATTTTTTGTATTTTTATTTTTTTTTATATATATATTGAATTTAAATTATTATTATTATTAACTTTTTATCTTTGCAACATATTTCCATAAATCTCACTCCATATACCTCATGTCTTCTGTCAGTATATGTAGAAAAAAATAAATCTCGAGTGACAGTAAAACAGTTTATGCAACTTTTATCCAACTTCCCGTCGGCTTTAAACAAAGAGTCATAAGTCAAAAAGTCGATGTTACGCTAATAAAAGCTGGAGAACGATAATTTTCCACGTCATCCCTCAAATGGAAAAATACGGAATGGGAAAACTTCAGTCTATCGGCTCGTCCTCTGACTAAAACAGCAGATTTCCCTGAACAGTATCAGAGCAGGTGGGAAAAGCACTTCTGCTCACAACAACAATGTGTCCAAACACCAGAGGTCAGAGGTCAGACTCACTCACTGATACGAGCTGTGCCCTCCTGACCCTCCCCCCGTCGAGTCGCAGGAACCCGCCGGACTTTTCCATAACATCACTGAGATCGAGTTTGTTTTGGGACGAGCCTGGAGCCGCGTGGAGCTTGTGCGAAACACGTCTGCATCGGCGCTTCATGTTGTGTCAACGCCAAACGGAAGCGGGGAAAGTATTCAGAGAATTCCGACGAATGACAGGCCTCGGTCGTCGTTATGTAATATCACAGCACTGCGTTCACAGAAATGGGATTTGTTTGTTAAAAATAGGAAGTGAGAGTAATAACTGAAGCTTCTTTTCCTTTTCAAAGCCAAACTAAACCCTGACCACATCCTGATTTTAACATTTTATTTTGTTTTCCCCACAGCTGTCCGCCACCCTGACCATCCCCTTCTGGCAGTGGTTCCTCAGCCGCTTTGGGAAGAAGACGGCGGTTTATGTTGGAAGCTTGGTAAGAACACTTCAGCGTGTTTAAAAATGCATGATTGGCAGATGAGAGGGAGTGTTTTTGTGAGCTGTCGTCCTAAAGCCTTTCTCCTCTCTCCAGTCTGTGGTTCCTTTCCTCATCCTGGTCGCCCTCGTGAAGAGCAACCTCGTCATCACCTACATCGTGTCGTTTGCTGCTGGAGTGTCCGTGGCGGCAGCGTTCCTTTTGCCCTGGTGAGAAACGGAGAATAAAAAACTTTCAGCCACATGCAGATAAAAAGAACAGTTTGAGCCTGGATTTAATCAGTGTCAAAGTCGAGACTGTTTCACATCTTCAGTAAGAATGTTGCAGGTTTTAACAGCACAAAACTGAAACACTGATTCAACATGTTTAGCCCTGATTTTGTCCTGAATTTGACCTGGTTTAGTCCTGGTTTAGTTCAGGTTTAGCCCCACTTTAGTCCCACTTTAACCCCGCTTTAGTCCTGCTTCAGCCCTGTTTTTAGTCCAGGTTTTTAGCCCCACTTTAGTCCCACGCTTTAGCCCCCGCTTTAGCCCCTGCTTTAGCCCAGCTTTAGACCCGCTTTAGCCCCGCTTTAGCCCCGCTTTAGCCCCGCTTTAGCCCCGCTTTAGCCCCGCTTTAGCCCCGCTTTAGCCCCGCTTTAGCCCCGCTTTAGCCCCGCTTTAGTCCCGCTTTAGTCCCGCTTTAGTCCCGCTTTAGTCCCGCTTTAGTCCCGCTTTAGCCCCGCTTTAGCCCCCCGGTTTTGGCCCCGCTTCAGCCCTGTTTTGGCCCCGCTTCAGCCCTGATTTAGCCCCGCGTTTAGTCCCGCTTTAGCCCCGCTTTAGCCCCGCTTTACTGCATGTTTAGAGGCACTATCGAGCACTATATTAAACCCAGACTGAACCGTGTCTTTTTAGGATCACAAAGACATAACCGTTTGTATATTTTCCCGCAGGTCGATGCTTCCCGACGTCGTCGACGATTTCCAAGTCCACAACCCCGACTCCACCGGCCACGAGGCGCTGTTCTACTCCTTCTACGTCTTCTTCACCAAGTTTGCGTCTGGAGTGTCGCTCGGCATCTCCACCCTCAGTTTGGAGTAAGTTCTTCCTCTGTAATCTCACTCCAGACCTGTTTTCGAATCACGAATCTGAACTAGTTTAGTGGGACGGAGTTTATAAAGTCAAACGCAGATAATCCAAATCTCATCGAAAGTAAATCCGGCTTCAAAAGGAAAATTCTTGAGGACTTTCTGTGATTAAGTCCAGTGTAATGTGCTGTATCTGCATCACATGACTCCGCTTGGCGTGCTAACTCATGTGACCCGCAGGGAAAGAGGATTTTTATTAGATTTTCGCTTTCGTTTAACCACTTTTGATACATTTGACCATGACTCTGATCAAATCTCTCGTTTTTTTTCTTTAGTTTTGCAGGGTACGTGACCAGAGGATGCTCCCAACCAGCTGAAGTCGACTTAACCCTGAAAGTCCTGGTGTCTGCTGCTCCCATCGGTCTCATTTTAATCGGCCTTTGCATACTGTACACTTATCCGATCAACGAGGAGAAGAGACAAGGAAACCGGAAACTGTTGCAAGAGCAGAGGTAGGAGAAACGGCGTAACAGATGAGTGTAAATGTGCAGGGCGTCCATCGAGTCTCTTTACAGTTGAACAAAGTACATTATTGAGACTTGTTCTGTTGTACTCAGTGGTTTGACCCCATTTAACACGAGTCACATGAGGCACATCGAGGTGGGACTGGGGTTTCTCGCCGTGTTTCGCTGTAGAGTACAACAAAACAAGTCTAATTAATACATCTCACCGATTTTTAAGTTTTTAAATTATAAAGGCGAGGCAGGTTTGTGAACTAGTGCTGTACAAATGAAGTAATTCAAAGTGCTTTACAGAAAAAGAAGGGAAATACTACAGGAAAACTGTTCCTGGTTTTAGCTGCAGAGAAACGAAATGCTGATTCCTCATGTTTAGTCCTGGTTTAGTCCTGGTTTAGTCCTGGTTTAGTCCTGGTTTAGTCCTGGTTTAGTCCTGGTTTAGTCTTGGTTCAGTCCTGGTTCAGTCCTGGTTTAGTCTTGGTTTAGTCTTGGTTTAGTCCTGGTTTAGTCCAGGGTTTAGTCCTGGCTTAGTCCTGGTTTAGTCCTGGTTTAGTCCTGGTTTAGTCTTGGTTCAGTCCTGGTTCAGTCCTGGTTTAGTCCTGGTTTAGAGCCTCATCGATGGTTCCCGGTTTCAGTCCTGGTTCAGTCCTGGTTCAGTCCTGGTTCAGTCCTGGTTCAGTCCTGGTTTTAGCCCCGGTTTAGCCCCGGTTTAGCCCCGGTTTAGCCCCTGTTTAGCCCTTGTTTAATTGTTTAGTCCAGGGTTAGTCCAGCTTAGTCCTGGTTTAGTCCTGGTTAGTCTTGGTTCAGTCCTGGTTTAGTCCCTGGTTTAGTCCCTGGTTTAGTCCTGGTTTAGTCCTGGTTCAGTCCTGGTTTAGTCCTGGTTTAGTCCCTGGTTTAGTCCTGGTTTAGTCCTGGTTTAGTCTTGGTTTAGTCCAGGTTTTAGTCCTGGCTTAGTCCTGGTTTAGTCCTGGTTTAGTCCCTGGTTTTAGCCCCGGTTTTAGTCTTGGCCCCTGGTTTAGTCTTGGTTCAGTCCTGGTTTAGTCCTGGTTTAGTCTTGGTTCCCTGGTTTAGCCCCGGGTTTAGAGCCTCATCGATGGTTCCCGGTTTTTAGCCCGGTTCAGTCCTGGTTCAGTCCTGGTTCAGTCCTGGTTCAGTCCTGGTTCAGTCCTGGTTCAGTCCTGGTTCAGTCCCGGTTTAGCCCCGTTTTAGCCCCGTTTAGCCCCTGTTTAGCCCCTGTTTAATCCCGTTTTAGTCCCGGTTTAGTCCCCGTTTAGTCCTTGTTTAATCCCGGTTTAGTCCCTGTTTAGTCCTTGTTTAGTCCTTGTTTAGTCCCGGTTTAGGCCTTGTTTTCTCCTGTATAATTCCCCTTTGCATATGTAAAAAATGTAACTCGTTGTTGTTTTTTTCCAGGGACAACGAGAGCGATTCCGACACCGAATGCGCAGAACTGTCCAACATGGCGTAGCGGCCCTCGTGCTCCGACGCCGGGGCCAAGTGGCCGGGTGGCTGGTAGTTTGCACTGGGTTGGGACCAAAAATACCTGGGCTTGTCACACGAAGCGGGCGCTGCCTTGTCCAATCACAATGCTGCTGTTCTGAAGTCTCCAGAACCTGAGTGTCAGCCACAAGAGGCCTTTTCTGCACCAACAGTTCTTCTACCATTGCATTTTCGAGCATGTTACTCGCGTGTCTCTTTTGCCAGTCGTACCTCAAAAGCCTTAAGTTACCAGCATGCTGCTTTTGAGTGCTGTGGGGATTTTTTAAACCGATTGCACAAAGTATTGAAATGCGTCGGGAAAGGAGGTGTTTTCCGTGGTGCTACGAACTTGAACATGAGTTTCGATCCATTTTAAAACACCACATCGAGCATTTTTGTCATTTTAAACTTGTAGGAGTGAAGACGTTTGGCTGCTCATCCAAGCCGCGGCTTGGATGAGCAGCCAGACGTCTTCACTCCTACAAGTTTTCCTCCTGTTTTTGCAAAAAAAAATCAGCACCTGTACGTCCTTCCTCGCATATTACGAGACTTTGTACTTAGCAACAATGGAAACGCTGCTCTGAAATCACTGCCGTCGCACTTTGAAGCACATGGGGGAGTGCGGTTTTGCAGAAATCACACACTACCTTCAAAGTTTACAAATCCATCATCGTCATTGGCCGTCGTGCTGGTCATGTGACGTCGGAGCAGCTGCCCCTCCCTGTAGCAGTATTAAAACCACTACAACAGTAAGAAAAAAACAGGACTGGGAGAACTGTTTTCTCTGCCAAACAGACCTTAGTATACGTATTTAAGTATTTATTTCACCTCGAGGTCCTGTGCCATAGTCGTGCGGTGTGTGAAGTCTGTGTGTGTCCAGCTGAATGGTGAAAGTGTCAAAAATGGCGGCTGACGGTGTGATTTTAAAAAATCAAAACAGATTTTTAAAGTCTGTCGCCGCAGCTGTTTTGATGCAAAGTGCTTCTCAAAGTACTTTCTAAAGGGAAACGACCGTGAACGCTGAGGATGAGTGTGATTCTCGTTGTAAATATCGTGTGAAGGAACCGATGCTTCGTGTCCTTGTCATAAAAATGACAAAAGGCATAATTCATATCTATTGATATGAAAATGTACAGTGTCATATGTTATACATACGGCTCCATCTGTAACATGTTATTTTTGATAACTGGGTTGCCAGATTTCATATTTATTCCCCTTTTTGGTTTATTTATAAAACAGAATGTATTCCATTCAGAGGGAATACTGCACAAAGAGCACTGTGCCATTTCTACTTAAACCCGATCGAGGTGTTCGTGAGTGTTTTTGAGTGTTTTATGAAATGAGGCTGTTGCAGAGTGTGACCCGCACACGCCTGAGCCTCCTGTGCATATGTAAATACTGTAAACTGTAAATACCTTTGATATTTGGTTATGTAAGTCTGTGTATTCTGAACTGTAATGTAGTTATTTAAAGAAAATGAAAATGAAGACGTTGTTAATAAACTTTAATTGTGCTGTGAAAATGTCTGAAGTGTTTGTTTGAGCCTAAACACAAACTATAAATCTTTAAAAACAGTGACATAAATGAGACACAGATGGTTGTTTTTGTTTTTGTTGAATTAAAAAATAAGAAAAGCTGCAGGATGATTTTCTTGAACAGATAAACTCACTTTGAGCAGCTCCTGACGCCTCAGTGACGCTTTTTCTAAGTCAACAGCGACATCTAGAGCCTCCCAGCAGTATTACACCTGCAGATATTAGTGTGTGTGTGTGTGTGTGTGTGTGTTTGTATGTGTGTGTATGAGTGTGTAGGAGGAGAAGAAGAGAGGAGGAGGAGATGAGAGGAAGAAGAGGAGAAGGAGGAAGAGGAGCAGGAGGAGGAGATGAGGAGGAAGAAGAGGAAGAAGAGAGAAGGAGGAAGGCAGGGGAGAGGAGGAGATGAGGAGGAGGAAGAAGAGGAAGAGGAGCAGGAGGAGGGGAGGAAGAAGAGGAAGGAGGAGGAGAGGAGGAGGAGAAGGGGAGGAGGAGAGGAGGAGCAGGAGGAGAGAGAGGAGGAGAAGGAGGAGGACCAGGAAGAGAACCAGGAGAAGGAGGAGATGAGGAGGAGGGAAGAAGGGGACAAGGAGGGGAGGAGAGGAGGAGGAGGGAGGACCAGGAGGAGGAAGGAGATGAGGAGGAGGAGGAGATGAGGAGGCAGGAAGAGGGGAGAAGAGGGAGGAGCAGAGGAGGAGGAGGGAGGAGAGGAAGAGGAGAGGAGAGAGGAGGAGGAGGAGCAGGAGGGAAAGTAGGAGGAAAGAAGGGAGGAGGGAGGAGGAGGAGCAGGAGGAGGAAGAGGAGCATGAGGAAGGAGGAGGAGAAGGAGGAGGAGAGGAGGAGAGAGAAGGAGGAGAGGAGGAGGAGGAGGAGAGGGAAGAAGGAGGAGGTAGGAGGAGGAGGAGAAGCAGGAGGAAGAGGAGGAGGGAGAGGAGGAGGAGGAGGCTGCACAGATCAGCACAGGAGAGAGTTAGGAGGAAAAGGTTGAAGCTTTTTCTCTGAGCTCTGTTGCTCTTTTTCTCTGTGCTCTTGTTTGCTCTTTTCTCAAGGAGGAGAAGGCTCTGTGCTCTGTTTCTCTTTTTCTCTGTGCTGTGTTGCTCTTTTGCTCTGATCCTCTGTTTCTCTGTTTCTCTGTGCTCTGTTGCTCTTTTTTTCTCTGTGCTCTGTGCTCTTTTTCTCTGTGCTCTGTTTCTCTGTTTTCTCTGTTGCTCTGTTTCTCTGTTTCTCTGTGCTCTGTTGCTCTTTTTCTCTGTGCTCTGTTGCTCTTTTTCTCTGTGCTCTGTTTCTCTTTTCCTCTGTGCTCTTGCTCTTTTTCTCTTTTCCTCTGTGCTCTGTTGCTCTTTTTCTCTGTGCTCTGTTTCTCTTTTTCTCTGTGCTCTGTTGCTCTTTTTCTCTGTGCTCTGTTGCTCTCTCCTGCGGGTCTCTAGGGCCAGGCCGGTGAGTCGATCGCAGAGCGGAGCGGCGCTGATGCAA
Source organism: Periophthalmus modestus (assembly GCA_019594935.1). Lineage (NCBI taxonomy): Eukaryota > Metazoa > Chordata > Actinopteri > Gobiiformes > Gobiidae > Periophthalmus > Periophthalmus modestus. The sequence continues at coordinate 29,192,300 of JAIEZT010001318.1, forward strand.
CACTGACAGTTTCACCGGTGGATGAAGCTTCTGTTTGTCACCGTCTGAAGTAAGTGTTTGTTTTATACAGTGTTGTTCTGGTCACATTACCTCGGTCTGTGTCTTTACCCCGAGCTCGAATTGAGAGACATATTCGAAGTATGTGACGCTCAGAAGCAGGAGCCACATGTTGTGGGGCTAATGCTAATGCTAATGCTAAGTGTTTTTAGCTGACGCTTCATTCATTCTACGACACTCAGACTCATCAGTGTCTCCAGGAGCTGTCAGATCTTTATGTGACATCCCTAAGACTCGTGAGGTCCTGAAGTGTAAATCTACAGTTTATTGTGTTTAATCCATGGTTAGTTTAATCCAGCCTCTGTCTCTGTTTTTGTTTCTCATTTTCACTTCACCCTCCGCGAACAGAAACTGTTTAAAATGTTACATATATGAGTAATACGGGCAGTAGCAAAAATCTAACTTCATCTGTTGTACTTGTCTTCCCCTGATCATCCTAAAGTGTGTTTCCTTCACTCTGCAGGTCTGTTGTCATGGCAGGCCACTTAAATCCAGAGGAGAAGTTTAATCTCATCACCAGGAACCTCCAGGTAAGATCTTTTTACATTTACATATTTTACTATAAGCTGACAGCTTAATTTAAACTCTACAGGAGGTTCTGGGGGAAGAGAAGGTGAAGCAGGTGTTACAGGAGCGGGAGCTCCGTGTTTACTGGGGCACAGCCACTACAGGCAAACCACACGTGGCCTATTTCGTTCCCATGTCGAAGATCGCAGACTTTCTGAAGGCCGGCTGTGAGGTGAGTCCAATTATTCAGAGTAGTTTTTTATAAAGACAAACTACAGCAAAATGAATAATGTCTTCTGTTCTAACAGGTCACCATTTTGTTTGCTGACCTGCATGCTTACCTGGACAACATGAAGGCTCCCTGGGAGCTGCTGGAGCTCAGGGTGAAATATTATGAACAGGTCATCAAGGCGATGTTGGAAAGCATCGATGTTCCTCTGGATAAACTCAAGTTTGTCAAGGGCACAGACTTCCAGCTTAGCAGGTGAGATATTTGTGGAGTTTTCCTCCCAAAAAGCCTGTAATAGTAAACTCATGAAGCTGATGTCACTGATCAGAGAGTACACACTGGACGTGTACCGCCTGTCATCTATGGTCACTGAGCACGATGCCAAAAAAGCAGGAGCAGAAGTGGTTAAACAGGTGGAGCATCCTCTTCTGAGCGGGCTGCTGTATCCTGGACTGCAGGTATTTCAACACAGTGGGAGACTGCTGTTGAGGTTAAAGTGCATGTAGATACTGAACATGAGGTTTAAACTGTCATCAGGCTCTGGATGAGGAGTACCTGAAGGTGGACGCCCAGTTTGGAGGAGTTGACCAGAGAAAGATTTTTACTCTGGCAGAAAAGGTACGTTTTGTACAACACATGATTTAAATTTATTTATTACTCATTTTGATTAAGTTGAGGAACTTTTGCTTTGTCCAGTACTTGCCGTCTCTTGGCTACACTAAACGTGCTCATCTAATGAATCCCATGGTGCCAGGGTTGACTGGGGCGAAGATGAGCTCCTCAGAAGAGGTAAGTTTTCAACCAAACCAATGCAATCAGAGAGAAACAACATTATAGTGTATCATTTTCTGCTCATTATTTTACTTCACAGGAGTCAAAGATCGATTTACTGGACTCAAAAGAGGACGTGAAGAAGAAGTTAAAGAAAGCTTTCTGTGAGCCCGGAAATATCCAGAATAACGGCGTCCTCTCGTTTGTCAAATATGTCCTGTTCCCTTTGCACGGAGGTAAGGGCATCGGGCGTTTTGCGTTGATTTCCAGGGACAGAAATGTTTATTAATGTGCAGTGTCCCTGTTAAATAAAGATGCCTGTGATCCCTCAGTCGTCCTGGTCTGATCCATAGCAAAAGAAAAATTCAAATCTGTCAACTGGACAATAGTTGTAGGAGTGAAGATATTTTGCTGCTCATTGAAGCCGCTTCTTTTGTTCTGTCAGATTACGGCTGGACACTGCTTTATATCTGTCTGTTTCAGTGTTTCAGTGTCGTTAGCTCCTCCTTCAGACAGATAGAAGGCCGTGTCCAGCTTTAATCTGACCAGAACTGAAGAAGCGGCTTGGATGAGCAGCCAAACGTCTTCACTCCTACAATTTTTTGTCCAATTGACAGATTTAACATTTTCTTTTGCCTTTTAAATAAACTAATAAATTAATTAATATAGAATGGCTCAATTACACCTGCAAAGTAAAACATACATGTGTATTCTTTCCAGACTTCTGTGTCAAACGAGATCCTAAATGGGGAGGTGACAAAGTGTATACTGTGTTTGAAGAAGTGGAGAAAGACTTTGCTGCTGAGGTAAAACTTTATGATTGTAAAAAAAAAAAAATCACTGCGTATTTTAAATGTTTGTATTTCCATTTAACTGGTTTGACATTTCTGTGTGTAAAAAATCCTTAGCTGATTCACCCTGGAGATCTGAAGGCCTCTGTGGAAGTGGCACTAAACAAACTGTTGGATCCAATCAGAAAAAAGTTTGAGACACCTGAGCTCCGCAAACTCACCAACTCCGCCTACCCAGACCCTTCAAAGAACAGTCTGTATTTAAAGTGGTTTATTTCCAGTTATACAGCACAGCTCTGATGACCTAGTTTGTGTTTTGTTGTTCAGAATCCGGCGGGAAAGGAGCAAAAACTGGAGGAGGAGGAGGAGGAGGAGAGGACGATGAGTTGGCCCCATCCAGGCTGGACATTCGGGTTGGAAAGGTGGTCAGTGTGGAAAAGGTAAGACTACGATGCAATACAGAATAAAATAGCTATAACTAATAACAAATGTTTTGGTTAAAGCTATAGTTATTTGGTTATTATAGTTATTATTTTATGAGTAGTTATGAGGTGATTTTGTCAGCACCCAGCTGCCGATTCGCTCTACCTAGAGAAGATCGATGTGGGTGAGCCGGAGCCGAGGACGGTAGTGAGCGGCCTGGCAGCTTACGTCACACAAGAAGAACTACAAGACCGAATGGTGTTGGCCCTGTGCAATCTGAAACCACAGAAGCTGAGAGGCATCGAGTCACAGGCCATGCTGTTGTGTGCGTCCATGTAAGTTTCCTTTAAGTTATCACACTTCATGTTTTTTTCCTTGTCTTGTTAGCATGTTGTGTAATGGACTTTTCACAGGTTTTTATCGTGTTATAGTAGTTTTCTTCTCTTGTTTTTGGAGTGGTTCATGTTTGAGTAATCTTTAATCACTTATTTTCAAGTCACCATCAACCCCGTTTTCATCGTCACCAGTCCCGCCCACTGTGACGTACTTACATTATTTTCCAGTTTTATTTTCTTAATGGGTGATACTCATTTTGGTTTTCAAAAAAAAAATCCGCTACTCGTTGGTGTGATGTGCAGCTGTCCAGAGGGGGCGACGGCAGCTACCTGGCTGTTTGTCGTGATGACGTTTACAACTACATCAGCTCCTAGTTGGGCAGCACAATTTTCTAATGCGAAACTCAGCAGACTTGTTTCTTTTACTAAGTCGCTTTAGACAAATATTGCAATTTAAAATGTGCAAATTATAACATAATGATCCACAGGTGTCAGAGATTATAATTATAGAGAAAAACAATAGCTCTTCTTTAACATTTTAGTGAAGGGGAGCCCAGGCGAGTTGAACCTCTGGATCCTCCTGAGGGGTCGTCACCTGGAGAAAGAGTCTTTGTCGAAGGCTACGAGACGGGCAAACCAGACGAGAGGCTCAACCCCAAGAAGAAAGTGTGGGAGAAACTCCAGGTGAGGAAGCACACGGATCATGGTGTTTTTTATTACATTTGTCTTTACGCTGTGCTTTCATTACGCTCATTATGCTGTGGTCTCTGTGTGTCTCTTCTTCACCTCAGGTTGATCTGAAGGCCTCAGACGAGTGTGTAGCTCAGTGGAAAGACAAGCGACTAATGACCAAATTAGGACAAATCACATGTAAAACATTGAAAGGAGGCAACATCAGTTAACCACACACTGCACAAGAGGAGCCTCTGTCTGCAGTGCTGCAGGGAGGAAAACACCTTTCATCTATCGCCATGACAACAATAACACAAGTTGATCCAATTTCTCAGAGAATCTGTGGACAATGAGAAGAACGTCAGTTCTGAAGAGCATCTCTGGTGGTCGTGCTGCTATGCTCACACACAAAATGTATTGAAAAATCATTTTCCTGAACCATAATCTTCCTGAAACTGTAATGTTTTTAACCTCATGGAAGCAGCTTCTCAGTTTAAGGGAATTCATGTTGATACTCGGGTTTTTCACTGCTTCACTCACATAAAGGTTTTATCCACATTTGAATCAATAAATGCTTCATGTTAAATAAATGTATGGTCTACAGAATGAATCACAAAGCTGAGTTTTTTTTTTTACATATATTTTTATTTAAAGTAGTAACTGTACATATGTGTGACTTAAGTCAGAATATTCCACTCAGTTTAGGAAAAAACATTTGTGCAAATGGAGAGAAGCTGGATTTTATTTTGCAACCAAGAGGCAAGTTTTTTTTTAATTGATTTTAAAAGCTGTTTTCCAGTCATCCCCATAATCTCTACACCACAGATGTTTTTGCAGAAACCCCAGTTTTGTAATTATGATTTGTAATTATGATACACATGATTAACAATATTAATCTGATGATTTTCATTTACCAGCGTGTTATGAAGATAAAAAAATGACAACCTTCCAAGAACTGCAGCAATCTTAATGACGTAAAAACAAAAGTACAGCTGATTTGTTCTACTTTTGTTTATAACATTTTAAAAATCTATTTTAGCTTTGCTGTAAATGCACTTTTTAAAAAATCTGTTTCATTAACAACGCATTTATTTTACAAAATAATTACACAACACAAGTAGCATTTCACAGAAAGGCTTTGTCAGAGCCAGAAAGATTTAGCTACTACTCAACTCAGCCACAAGAGGGCGACCAAAAGCAAGTCACATACAGTATTTACACGTGTACCACCTCTCTGGGATAGGCTTCATTAGAGATAAATAATATAGAAAAATACTCCAGAATAAAGCTGTCGTAAGAAATAGAGAGGCTCGCTTTTTGCATAAATATGAAAGGCCGTTACAGGCTAAGGCTTTTGGAATACTTTGAATACTTGTCACGCAGCAATAACCAAGTTCATCTGTCCATTTAAGTATTTGCACGTCGTCTTTATGTTCTTCAGGCTCTTCAGCTCGTCACCAAAAGCTCAGAACAGTGTCTCTATTGTGTCCGCTGTGACTCTTGTGGCTGGAGGGGAAAGATGGGCGCAGGTTAGACATAATGGCATCACTATAATACAGTTACTTATGAGAGCTCTGTCCTAATTGGATTCAGCTGCTGAAACATAATCATGAGCTTTAGGTTAGGCACATGCTTACACATTCTCCTAAAAACCTCTGTACGCCTGGCTCCTATTGTATATTGTAAGAGTCTGCGCAGAGTGTTATTGTCAAGAGAGTTCAAAATATGCTTGCTCAAGTGTTTCTGAGTAGATCTTGCTTTTGTTTCTGTGCAGCCACTGTGTTCAGTTCTAGGTCGAGTTTTGTGGGTTTTTTTTTTTTTTTTTTTTAAGAGAAATACATCTGTTTTGCCACTTTTTGTTAAATATTGCATTATCATCACTCTAATCTAGTCATAATTTGTGGCTGGCTGTAAAAGGACGGGCACCAGGCTTAAAACTTTCAGAGTAAATCACAAAATCGTCTTATTAGTGTTACTAAAGATTTAGTAAAGATTTTAATGTCGTTTCCTCGTCACAAACAGACCTGGAGTTGTGTTTTTTTGTTCCATTCACACATGTTCAACACACAAACCCTGCAAATTTAGGCTGAGTTCTTCTTCTCTTAAACTGAAAACACTCTATTCCACCTTGTGATGTCATCATGTGGTAATACAGGAAGTGCATCACTGTGTTTTTAAACTCCACACAGCTTCACTGGAATCATTTGGATAATTTTCCGCCCTGGAATTTTCAATCAACTGAACTAAAGGTAAAAGGAGCTGTTAACTTGAAAACTACCACTACCACTTCATGACATCACAAGGTGGAACAGAGCGTTTTGAGCTTTGGAGATGCAGACAGGCTAAAAATAATGAAACAAAACACAACTCCAAGTATGTTTTTGAGGAGGTAACAGCATTATAACATGACTAAAAACTCACAAGAGTCAATTCTGTGTAATAAGGGACCTCTAACAAAAAACATAAGGTATTACTACTATTCCGTGGGGGAAAATGACTTACTTTTTGTCTCAAGTGGAGCGATTTGATGCCTAATGCCAACATTTCCTGGAAGCGTCTGCAAAGGCCCCACGCTGCCATAGCTCGGTTTCCTGGCGACTGGTGGGGGAACAGACTTGATCCCACCGTTGGAGTAGGCATTACTCTTGGACTGCTCTGACAAATGCACAAGTTCTGCTGCCAAGTTCTGCTTCAGGGACATCTGTGCTTCAGGAGATGGTTCCACAGTTTCGATTACCACCTTTTTGTCACTCCGCGAGAAGATGAAACTGGCTGTGGAAGCTGTGGACTTGTGCGTGTCACTTCCTGTTACGCCTTTAGAGTTGTAAGGAGGTAACCTTGCTACCGGCCTGACTAGAAGACTCTCCTTTGAGGACATAGCTGCGGTTTTCATTCGTATAGCTTCTTGCAGTCGCAGAGAAGGTTGGACAACTGTTGTAGAAGGTAATGGGGACGAGGATTTAACAGATAGCGACTTCCGAATTGGCTTTTGTGGTATGTTTTGTGGAGATTGGTTAGCCACGGGGCGACTTTCTTGAGCTGACGTTTCTACATTCGCCGATTTCTCCTCAGAAGGGGCGTTACCATCTCCTTCCGCCATGCTAACCGACCTGAGCCGCACCATTTGAAGTAAGGATGGAGTGACCAAAGGTATGTTGGCGTCCTCTTTCGGAATGGGCGACGCTTTTGTGGCGGGCGTGGAATTCTTTGGCTCTGTTTGCGGTACTGGGCTGTCTTCTGAAGCTCACAGATGAAGGCGGGTTCTCTGTGATTTGGGGATGGGCGACGTGGGCGAGATCTTCAGCTTTTGGAGAGTCTTGGCTCGAACAATTTGCTACTAAAGACGCTGAGTTATCTACTGCACTAAGGGTTACCAAAACGTCGGATTGAGTGCTGTGTTTTTGAAGAGCAGGATCTTCGCCCAAAACAGGTATTGAGGCAGTTTCTTTGCCTTTCCCCTTGCACTCCATTCCTGATTAAAACAGTTACGTTATTTTTATCTGGTTTATCGGGCATGTCTGTGGGGTTATCCGTTGGCAGAGGTGGAGGTGGTGGAAGCGGGAATTCCGTCTCATCCCCTCCCTCGTAAACTTCTTCCAGTGGCGGAGGAGGCGGAGGCCAACACGACTCCGAAACTTTGCTGTCCTCTTGTACTTTTTGTAGTTCGACAGAAGACTGGGTCAAATTCGGTGGTTTTCTCGTAAGTGGAGGCGTTGGGTGGTAGGTCGGTGGAGGAGTGGCAGGCGGTGTGTCTTTTGATAATTTAGGCGCCTCTATCGTAAGTTTGTCAGTTGCTTGGCGTCCATTTTGTTCTAAGTTGGTATCTGCGTCGCAACTTTCACTGGTCTTTGGTTCTTCGTCTGCAGGTTGGGTTGAAAGCTGCTCGGCGGTTATTGTCACGGTTACAACTGGAAGATCGTTGAGTTGTTTTACATTTGTCACTTCTTCGACGCCATCTTGAATGATCAGATCCTCCAGTGCCGTCTTGTTTTGATCTTCTACGCCATGTTCCTCCTCCTCGAATAATTCCACTTCATTTTTCCCACTGGTCTCTTCCGTTGGCGGTTGATTTTCTTCTTCAGTTTGCGTCCCTGCCTGCTTCACGGTCTCATCTAGAAACTGCGACAGCTCGACGTTCCCGTAAGATCCCAAAAGAAGTTCCACGGAGTGTCTATTGTGAGCCCAAACGTCCGGCGGAGGAGGACACGGCGCTCGGACTTTGGGATGCGCCGGTATGTTTACAAGACTTTTGATTTGCATCGTAAGCGCGGATGAGACGGTAGGGGGCGCTGCGGAGTCCTTTGAAGGAACATTGTGATTGGTAGTTTCAGACGCGCCAGACGACAGCGAGGTGAGAGAAGAGGAAGGAGAGCTTGGAGACCCCGACGTTTCTGGTTTGACTGACGTCTTCTTTTGCTTTTCTGGGGAGGTTGGGGAGAACTCTTTTGGGGACAGCGTTGGCGTACCGCTTTGACTCGAGTAACCGCTAGATGGCGAGATCGTGCGTTCCATTTTGTCCCTATTCAAAAACGAGCTGTCCGACTTGGGGTGTGTTCCTCCATTCTCCATGACCGGACTGGGCGTGGATAATGTAACTGTTGCTGTGTTAGCGTCAGTCGTAGTCACGGTAACATCATTCTCCAGCACAGGTTCCTGGCAGTTAACCAGAATTTTTGAGTTATTTCTGATCTTGTTACAATGCAAGGAGTTCGTTCTTCGAGGTGGTGCCGGCGGTTGCTTTGTTTTTGTAACTGACAAACTTCTCCGCTTGAGTTTTTTGTCCTCAACTTGCGGCGTGTCCATCTCAGAGGCGTCTCCTGCGACCAAATGTTCACTTGTACTTGTGGGACAGCTAATTACGCTAACAGAGCTGTGGATGCTAACGAGATCTTCTCCAGTATGGTCCTGCTGGGTCCTCTGCTCGCTCACACTCAGACTTTGCGAATCGGCGCTACAAGTGCTCCTTTTGGACGAAGCAGGGGAGGAGATTAAAACAATGGTCTTTGAAGATTGGGACTCTGAAGCTGAGTCAGATACGAACGAGGAGTTGTTCAGAGACGTGTCATTTTGGGAGCTGTCCACGTCTGATCTTCTGGACATCACGGGGCTGACGGGCGAGTCCCCAGATCCCAGGCTGCTTTTGCTCACAGTGTGAACGCTGCTGCCTCGAGTGCGGCTCAAACCGTGGTCGATTTCGATGACGTCCACAGCGGCGGGCAGAACGGCGTTGGGGATGATGGTGGACATGTAAGTGGCCTGAGGAGATATGGACATCACTGGACCCTGGACACAAGAAAAGTCACAGTTTAAGATTAACGAGAAAATAATTTCAAATGTATTTTATTTTAAAGGTCTTATTACACTAAACTGACGTCATGTTCTAATGTTGTTACCTCCTCAAAAACAGACCTTGCTGTTTTGTTTCATTCTCACATGTTTGAGTAACACTTTATTATTACTCTGTAACATCTCCGAAGCTCAAAATACTCTAATACTTTACCTTTAGTTCAGTAGCAGATTAGCAATTCCAGGGCTAAAATGATCCAAATGATTCTAGTGAAGGTGTGTGGAGTTTAAAAACACAGTGGAGCACTTCCTGTATTACCACATGATGACATCACAAGGTGGAACAGAGTGTTTTCCATTTGAGAGAAGTGTGAATGAAATAAAACACAACTCCAGGTCTGTTTGTGACGAGGAAACAACTTTAGAACAGATCAGAAAACCCTTTAACTTGATGTATTTGTTAATTTAGCTCATCTCTACAAAGCTAAAAAAAAATCATATTATTTAAATGATAAAACGACTGACTCTATGAACAATGTTTTTAATTATTTGTGTGGAAAATGCACTGCTGTTCTTCACCTTAACACTGCAACCCTGAACTTCCCTCACTGCAGAAGAACACAAAAGGTTTCATCTCATCTTGTGACCTGCGTGTTCTTCGTGGTTTGAGCTGTTCTAACCTGCGGCTCCTGTAGAAAACTGAGCACCGAGGCTGGAGAGGACAGGGACGACGTCATCCCAGGAACAGCGACAGATTTGGGTCTCAGCGTGGAGGAGGTGGGGCCCGGGGAGGAGGTGGGCCCTGGGTGATGTCCAAAACCCTGGAAGCTAAAGTGCTGCTCGTTTCGGTACACGGCCTGGAGATGGTTGTGCAGGAGCTTCTCTTCTCTGGAAACCTGCTTCGACACGACACATGAAGATAGAGATTTAGAATGTGTTTGTGATTTATACAGTGTTATTAACCTTACTCCTCTTCCTCCTCCTTCTGCTCCTTTTCAAGCTTAAATAAGTAAAATATGTGAAAGTGGGAATCCCGTTCATTTCAATAGAGAATTTAAGAAAAGTTTTGCTGATAAAATATTACATAAAGCCGGTTCATTTGTGTAAAACTCTGAGCTCATGTGATTCTCTGGAGGATTTAAAAACGGAACGAAGTAAAAGTAGTAAAGTCCTGTACTTAAGTAGAATTTTTAGGTATCTGTGCTTTACTTAAGTACATTTTACAGTAGTACTTTTTACTTTTACTTGAGTACATTTCAGAGCAGTATCTGTACTTTCTACTCCACTACATTTTTGAACAGGACTGAAAAGTAAAAGTACTTTTTATATGATTTGAGGGGTTATTTTTACCATGTTCATAAAAACATCCTGAATAAAGTTTAAGAGTTTAAGCTTCGGCTTTGAGCAAAACTAAAATAAAAACACAAAATTCACGAAAAAAACTAAGAAATTGATTCATTTTGTTACTGTTGAACAAGATATGTGTCATTTTAATCAATATCCACTCTCCTACCCCCCCCCTCTCCCACCTCCTCTCTCTCTCTTCTCCTCCAACTCTCCTACCCCCTCACCCCCCCTCCTCCTCCTCATCTCCTTCTCCTGTCCCCTGTCCCACCACCTCCTCCTCCTCTCTCCCTCTTCTCCTCTCCTCCCCCTCTCTTTTCTCTTCTCCTCTCCCCCACACTTCCTCCTCCTCGCCCCCTCTCTTCCTCCCTCTCCCTCCCTCCTCCTCCTCCTCCCTTCTCTTCCTCGTCCTCTCCTTCTCCTGTCCCCCTGTCCCCCACACTTCCTCCTCCTCTCCCCCTCTCTACCTCCTCTGCGCTCCACTCCCCCTCTTCTCTCCTCCTCCTCTCCCCTTCTCTTCCTAATCTCTCCTTCTCCTGTCCTCCTCTCCTCTCTCCTCCTCCTCTCCCCTCCTCACCTCCTCACCTCCTCCCTCGTCTCCTCCTCTCCGTCACTGCTCGTATTGTCAATGTCTAATTATTTATCAGTATCTCTACATTTACACTTTAACAAATGAACACTTACTTTTTACTACTTACTTTAAATTTTTACTCTTAAAGTACATTTTTAAACAGGTACTTTAATATTTTTACTTAAGTCGATTTTTTCACGTGATACTTTTACTTTTACTCAAGTAACTTTTAACCTGTGTATCTGTACTTTTACTTAACAAAACTGAGTACTTCATGCACCACTGTTTCCTTCAGGATCAGCAGAATAACACAACCCGACAAAACGCAGGTACCTCCAGCTCAGACAGGTGCACTCTAGCGCCCCCTTTGTTCGCGGCCGGGACCCCTCCGTCGACCGTGGGGATGATGAGCGCTCCTGATTGGCTGTTACTTGTTTTGTCACTTTCAGGAAGCTGCTGAAACGTGGAATGTCGACGCAGGGCTGTAAAAAAGAAAACACATTTTAAATCACTTCAAAATAGATCCGTGCTCACGTTTGTGCGAGTTCTGCGGTCGTTGTAGCCTACCGAGCTCTTTTTGGACCTGGTTTGGAATGCCCATGATGGTAGTCCTCCTGCCCCTCTTCTTGTTCCGGTCGATGCTTTTCACCGGGTTCAAAGGCTTAAATGTGGAACCTACGGTGTAATTTTAAAACATGGTCACATTCCACGAAAATACTTGGTTTGACTTTTTATATAAAGTTGAATGAAGAGGAGAAACTTTCAAACGCCACCCTGAATACAAATGGGAGCTAATGCATGCGAGTCTACGGATGCTCGCTCGCTTTATACTGACACGCAGACAGCCGCAGCGCTTCCAATAAAAGGGAAAAAGAAAAAAAATCTGCCGGTCTATATTAAGAGTAAGAAGGAGAGAGTGTGTATGTGTTTCTGGTTTGATTTCACACCAGAACCGTGGAGCTGCAGAGACACTCGGTGAATGTAAAGTGCACGCCAAGGACCGATAACTCTCTAAATCAACAAATACACTTCCAATATATGTCTTGTTTTCTTCAAGGGAGTCACACGCCGAGTACAGGGTGGCCCAGAAGTCACTGACACTTTTAAATCTTCAGTAGCTCCTATAATTCTTAAGTTATACTCACCAAATTTTAGCAGTAGGTAAAATGAACCTTCCGCGATTTTGGCAATATATACGGTTATAATTGTTCACTTACACTTAAACTAAGGGAAGTAAAAATTATGTTTTTTAAGTGTCCATCATTTTGGGTTTGTCTCTGAACAGCCTGATCCAACACACTTTACATAACATTTAAAGCATTTCTGGGCTTATGTCTCTTATTTGATCCTCGATATTATGTTTTAAGTCGTTTATTGTCTGAGGTTTATTCACAAACACCTTTTCTTTAAGATAGAAGAAGAAATCAGGACTAGTCAGGTCTGTGGAGATCACATACTGCCCCCTGTCTGTGAAAAACAATTATTATTCCTTTAATGGCATTTACACTTGTGGCATCTCTGGTATTAAAATGTCGACGGTAACACCGCTGGGTTTGTGAATTTGACCCATGTGACTCAAAGTAACACTGTACAATGAGGGTTCGTTCCTCGGTGCTGTATTTGCTCAGATTAATGTGGGAAGGGTCGTTCTAAATGTTCTGAAAAAATACAAGAAAAATATTTAGAAACAAAAGAGTTATGATTTTTTTTCAACTGTCGGTGACTTTTGGGCCTTGTACGACACTCCAGGGTTTCTATCGATCCCAGTAAAGCCGTAGATGCTCCCGTTTGAATATTAATGTGTTTAACCAGTTACCTTCACTTATTTCAAAAGCATCGAGTATTTTATGCTCTGGTCTCTGTACTTTTACTTAAGTAACATAAGCGAGTACTTCTTCACCACTGGAACTCACTGTAGTACAACAAAAATCTGCATTCTGACTATATTGGCTGCAGCTGCGCCCTTCCCCCTGTTTAAATATGACTGTCCTGCAGAATGTGGTGATATCATCTGAAACAGTAATAATCTTACCTTGGCGGGTGAGCCCAGGTCGTGTTGACCCAGCAGAGAACACACTGGTATCAGAAATCCCTGAGGGAGACGTGGACTCCGGGCGTCCATCGTCGACCTTGGGGCTGATATCCTGCTCCTGCTGATCTGTGTCGTTGGACTGAACACACAGCAGAGCGTTAGGCGTGTGCTGAGTGTGTGGAAACAATCAGAGGCCAGTGAAATACTCACAGCAACGCTCCCGTCATCAGGGGAGGACACTCCATTTCTGTGTTCTGTGGACGAAGCACAGGGCGGTCTTTTAATCTGCAGTTATCTCTCACTATATCACGGTTCACCTTTCGCAGTCTCGCTTTTTTACGGCGTATGAGTGTGCATGTGTTCTGTGTCCTGATTGGCTACGTTGGATCGCAGTGTGACTCTGAAGTGCTGTATGTTTTCAAGTTTTCTCCCCGACAAAACCCACAATGTCGATGAAACTTTCTGCACAGACAGTAATTCTAAAAACTTGTATTTTTATGCACACTATAGGAAAACCTTTATATTTTTATTTCTCAGACAGTTTGGGCCTGAAAACAGATCTTGATCTTTGGTTTCGCTCTAAAATATGGGACTTATTTTTTAAAATCTACAAAGGTTTGAACTTTGAGAGAGTTTAAACAAGAAAGAAATGTGAGAAAATGTTCATGCCTGTGTGAGAAAAGTGTATAAAGTGTGTGGTGAGGGGTTTTACAGTCGCAAAACATAAAAAAAAATAAAAATAAAGCTCACTACTTTGCGGATTTCAACTATTGCAGGTTATTTTTGGAACGTGACCCCCGCGATAAACGAGGGACCACTGTATATCCATTTATGACCTTGTGCGGACAGTGTGTAAATAGGTAGTACTTTTAAAAATGTATTTATATAGTAATTTTTTTTTTGTGTGTGTGTTTTGTTTGATTCCCTCTCCCTTTCCCTTGGGTGCTTTTGCACACCAGGCCAACATTGTAAATAAGAATTTGTTCTTATTGTTTTGCCTGGCAAAATAAAGATAATAATAATAATATAATTTCTCGGGGTATAAGTACTGGACGCTCCTTTTCTATGCGCCTGCTGTTTGTACCTACACTCCTCTGGAATCGCCTCCTTCACAATCACTAATAAGTACTCCATCTGACCTTCCTGCAGTATTTTGAGTCCCTCCAGAGCTTCAGTGTGCAGATCCTCCAGGTACTGTGGTCTGCTGCCTTCGATGAACACATTCTCCTGGAAATGCTGAGCCGCTGTGTAATGAACCGACAACCTCTTCTGCTCCTCCGTCGCTTTCGGCCCAGCTGTGGAGAAAGAAAACCAAACAAAAACGATTAACTCACAGGTAATAACACAAACCGAGAGAGAGACTAGTTCAACTTCACACGTGTCCTCAAATGTAAATAACGGCGGACAGGTGTCTGAATCCTAAAGCTTTTATCAGCTTGGAGTGGAGCCCTGGACATAAGAGTGTTTATTTTAATTCACTGGGTAGACGCTCCCAGTCTCTCCACAGCAGTTTGGTTGGGCACCTGTCCAATTGAGTCAGGTGCACGACACGAAACCAGCGGCTCGTCTGCGGGGGGTTGGATAATCTCATTTACCACATGGAAAGACGTCTTTGGTGAGTCTATTCCCCACATGAGGCGTTCACCTATATGACTAATTATTTTAAACAGCTCACATGACGCTATTTTCTAATTTATGTTGTTCTAATGTTGTTTCCTCGTCACAAACAGACCTGGAGTTGTGTTTTGTTTCATTCACACATGTTTAACACACAAACCCTGCAGATTTAGGCTGAGTTCTTCTCTCAAACGCCTCGTGATGTCATGTGGTAATACAGGAAGTGCTCCACACACCTTCACTAGAACTATTTGGATAATTTTGCTTCATGACATCACAAGGTGGAACAGAGTGTTTTGAGCTTTGGAGATGTTACAGACTAATAATAAAGAGTTACTTAAACATGCGTGAATGAAACAAAACACAACTCTAGGTCTGTTTTTGAGGAGGAAACAGTGTTAGAGCTCACAAGAGTCCATTTGTGCAATACAGTTGTCCCTCAATATGTCAGGGTTCACCTTTCGTCGCCTCGCTGTTTCGCAGATTTTTTTTGTGTAGTTTTGAATGCTTTTTGTTTATAGCATCTGAACGTGCATTGTGTTCTGCGTCCTGATTGGCTGAGGGACTGTAGACCATTGTCCATCAGTCTCCTCCGTGTCTCCTGTACAGTACAGAATGCGTCAGACAAATTTACATAAATGTTGGATCTCAGTGTGACTCTGAAGTGCTGTATGTTTGCAAGTTTTCTCCCGACAAAACCCACAATGTCGATGAAACGTTCTGCACCAACAAAGGCACCGCCGAAGGTTTGAAACTTTGAGAGAGTTTTAAACGAGAGAAATGTGAGAAAATGTTAATCCCTGTGTGAGAAAAGTGTATGAAGTGTGTGGTGAGGGGTTTTACAGACAAGATACATATAGAATAATTGTACAAAATAAAGCTGACGACTTCGCCTATTATTTTTAGAACATAACTCCCACGATACACGAGAGACCACTGTACAGGACCTTTAAAAGTGGGTTACATAATCAGATGTGGCTTTGACCAGAAGACGAGACTTGTTGATATTTAAGTGGGGCTGGTTAATCAAAGAGCAGCCTTCAGGTGTCCGTTTCCCTCCTTTGTTGGTTCTAACACAGTGGCTTTGGTTCGGTGACCAGTGTGTGAGGGTCGTCACTCTCACGCAAGTTCACAACAGGAGCAGTGGTAAAGTGCTGTACTTAAGTAGAATTTTTAGGTCTGTACTTTACTTAAGTACTTTTTACAGTGGATACTTTTTACTTTTACTTGAGTACATTTGAGAGCAGTATCTGTACTTTCTATTCCACTACATTTTTAACAGGACTGAAAAGTAAAAACTACATTTCATATGATTTGAGAGATTATTTGACCATGTTTGAAGAAAAATCCCAATTAAAGTTTTAAAGTTCGAGCTTCGGCTTTGAGCAAAACAAAAACCAACACACAAAATTCAAGAGAAAACTTAAGAAACTGATTCATATTGTTACTGTTAACCAAAATATGTGTGTACTTTATGTGTACAGTTTAACAAATTAACAATTGTGTGCTAATACTTGAACTTTTTTTCTCTTAAAGTACATTTTTAAACAGGTAGTTAAATACTTTTACTCAAGTTTTTCATGTGATATTCAGTTTAATTCTTCTTTATTCCAGACAAGGACAGTAGCAAAAGACGAAGTTTAAATCTGTCAACTGGACAAATCGTGACGACATTTGGCTGCTCATCCAAGACAGTCCAACGCAGACGAGCCGCTGTCCAGTTGACAGATTTGAACTTTGTCTTTTGCTTTGGATCAGCCCTGGACGACTGTGGGACTGATCACACAGACACCAGACAAGGACAAGGACAATACAGTCAACATTTAAGTGTTAAAAAGAACCACACCAGTGTCTCACATCTGAAGAGGATTGCACTGAATCTTCTTGTAAGTGACATTATTATTTCATTTTCTGACTTATTCAGCTGCAAATACAACTGTACATTAAAGTTCTTAGTACAGCAAAGTGTTCACTCGGGCAGTGACAAACATTTATACTCATCCTTCACGGCCTTAAAGCGTCATTATAATCCACCTGCAGACTTTGGAGAAGAGATACTTTTACTTAAGTAACTTTTAACCTCTGTATCTGTACTTTTACTTATGCAACAAAACTGAGTACTTCATCCATCACTGATCAGAAGTATGGAAAAGCAGCTTGTACTGAGTCACAGGGGTCAAAAGTCCGTAGGTTCTTCTGGCAAATCAAAGTTTGGAGAAATGGGAAAACTTCTCTTTAAGAAAAACAACAACATGAAGTGCTGTGGTCACTATGTCTCTGCTGGTTTTATCATCACGAGGTTTGTTATGCCAAGACAATAATTACCAGGTAAATGTGTCGTCAAAGTATTTATATGAAAACATAATCTCTGACCTTTCGGAGTCACAACATGCCAACTGTACCATGAGCGTATAACTGTTCAGAGTAATAAAAATACTTCACAGGGCATAGTTTTTCTTATCTTCACTTCACTTGAATGTTTAAAAGACCCCTGATCCCTGCAGGAGGTTACGGGCTTTAACTTCATTAAGATAATCGTCAAAAACTCTGTTAAGCTCTTTATCTCATTAGCAGGAAATGTCTGTGAGATCGCTCAGTCGTCCAGGTCTGATCCAGAGTAAAAGACAAAGTTTAAATCTGTCAACTGGACAAATCGTCGTAGGAGTGAAGATGTTTGGCTGCTCGTTCAAGATACTTCTTCAGTTCTGGTCAGATTACTGCTGGACACTGCCTTATATCTGTCTGAAACTGTTTGAGCCTTAATGACCCTATTCAACCCTTAATGGCCACCTGTTGTTCTCTTTGTTCCTGTTTGTTTTGGGTCTGAAGATAGATTTATAGAATGGTGAGAGATTATGTCTAAGGCCCCCATTCCTGTTTAAAGAAGGATGCTAAAACTGACCAGAACTGAAGAAGTGTCTTAGATGAGCAGCGAAACATGAACAGCATCACTCTTACAACTTTTTGTCCAGTTGACAGATTTAAACTTCATCTTTTCCTATTAGCAGAAAATGTTCAAATAGGACGTTGACTGTTTGCATACAAGACTTGACCATGGACTACAGCAATCAGTGAGTACAAACACTTCAAACGTCACAAAACTCGCCAAATATTGCAATTACTAAAAGGTAGACGCTACTCCCAAAGCGATGCAGGACTCACCCTTCTTTTTGAAGACAGACAGAAGCGAGTAGATGCTTTTCCTCAGGTAAACCACCATGCCTAAACAACATGACAACAAGCACCGAACTCAGAGCAAACAGCGGAACGTCCCTCTTGTGTGACTCCAGGTGAGAGATAAAGTCTACGGTGTCGCTCTGTCGTCTCCTTGAAGTATGGAGTGAGAGACAAGTGCACAATGAGCTCTGCCTCCAGCCGGGCGGCCTGTCCCAGCTGCATTATCCCCGGGTCTGATACTCCCGTCCCTCCCCCTTCTCTCTCTCTCTCTCCGTCTACTTCGCCCTTGTTGCTTCTCTTCATTTGGATTCCTCGCATGGAAAATCCTATGCCCATTGTGGATTGTCGAAGCCCCCTCTCGTGCAAAACGGCTGTCAGAGTTTTGCCTTTCAAGAGCGACTGACCTCCACCCCCAACCTCCACCCCCAGCCTCCCAACCTCCACGGCACTTCAGACACGTGTGATGTGGCCTGGCAAATTTTCAGCTCGGATTTAAACAATTATGGATCTAGATTCACCTTTTAAATAATTATATACAATAATCCCAATCCCGATAATCCTTTACCCAAAGCCAAACGGTGTTCTGCATAAACATGAGAGCTAATTGCTATTTTTAGCTCTATTTTTACATTTACAAAAAGATTATATTAGGGGTTTTTTTTTCAACAATGCATTTTTTGGATGGGGAAGATCAAAAATTCATAGGAATAAATGATAGACTGTATATATAAATGAACATAGCTAACTTGCTAGCCGCCGCATGATCATGGGCGTACTTCCAGCTCCATTGACTCTGGCTCCAGTTCACTTTCTATTGAAAAACTGTCGTCCTTTTTTCTGTAACTGCTGCTGTCAGTCAGACTCGTCATTTTGGTCTTAAAATGTCTGTTATTAACCCGCTCTACATGATCCTGGAGTTTTTATTTTGTTATTCTGCCCATAAATCAAGATATGAAAATTAAAACGCGACAAATCAGGCGCCTTCTTTCCCTGATGTTGCTCCCGCTAGCGTTAGCAACAGGTTTGAAGCCCCCACTCCCTGCTAAACCAGCGATGTGGGCAGGAATCGGTGTGACCTTCAACAGCCTCACTCCGGATTGGCTCTTTGGTTGCTATGATACTCGCGGTTGGACTCCAAATTTGCCGCTATAACTGCTAGTCTCGATTAGCTTCACTTGACTGAAGACGAACGCTATGGCCTGACGTCACACTCGCTTAATCCACTTCTTTACACAGTCTACGGAATAAACAAATCAACACAGCACTAACGTCCTTGTCTTTTATCAAATGTAGAAGCCTTCAGCGTCTGTCAAACCAATTATTTCCGTCGCATCAAAGTTTGTGTGCTTAAAATCATCATGTAATTTGCTTATGACTCTCACTTATCGTTAGCTTCTCTGGCTCTACCTCTCTCCTAATGTTACCTCTGTGTCCATTATTGCTTTATACAGAGGTTCGGGTTATAAATAGCTGACAGCGTTTCATCATCGTGTCTTGTAGCGCTGTGCTTGGCTTTATCCCAGTCGACTAATGTTTCCTAAAGTACAGAGGTCATGAAATCCAACACGCAGCAGGACAAGAGAATGGCTGATTCCATGGTCGAAAATGAAAAACAATGCAGCGTTTTTCCTGTGTAGAGGGAGAGCGTGTTGGATGCACTTGCGCTCTGAATGGGGGGTTCTTTTCCAACGACACGGGGCAGCAGGGGGCTACAGCTGCACCCATACGTCCGTCCAGCTGGTGGGACACTACAAGTAACTTCAAACATTAAGCCATCGTCATCGAACTTGCTTTTGGTTAGTTATAGCTAGTAATATTTAATGTACGAGTTTCAAAATGGTGGTTTCATGATCTTACTAGAACTACTTACTGAAATATTGGCCTTATCTTGCAATGCTCACCAAAGGTATGATGTCCAGACAAAACTCAAGAGATTTTCTAGTTGAGGGTCGACTATAGACTGTGTAAAGAAGTGGACTAAGTGAATGTGACGTCACCCACAACGAAGCTCATCGAGGCTAGCAGATATAGCGGCTAATTTGGAGTCAAGTTGCATATTCAGAATTTCGACCAATTTCAGTTAAATTTGATTTATTTTTGTAAAGTCCAAAATCACAACAGCAGTCGCCTCTTAGGGTTGAACACGAGAATTGATTTAACCAACAGAAAGTTAGAAAATCAACATTGAAACAGAAACAGAAAAGCATATAATCAACAGAAAACAAGCGAATGATTGTCCCAGAACATCCCCGTCTTTAGACTGTCCTTCTCGTCAAGGAAAAACTAAAAAAAAAACAAAAAACTCACAAAACCCCAGAAAAACTAAAAAAACCCAAAAAACTTAAAAACTCAAAAAGCCCAAAGAGCCAATGTGGAGTGAGGCTGTTGAAGGTAAAATGCCTAGCAACGCTGTCAATCAAACCTGTTGCTAACGCTAGTGAGAGCAACCTCAGGGAAAGAAGGTGTCTGATTTGTCTATTATTAATGTTCATATCTTGATTTACAGACACAATAGTGAAATAAAAACCCCAGGATCATGTAGAGCGGATTAATACGAACATTTACGACCAAAATGACGAGCCTGACAGCAGCAGGTACACAGAGAGCGGACACAGTTTTTCAATGTAAAGTGAATTGGAGTCAGGGCGTGCCCATGATCACTTCCTATATAGAACGTGGCGGCTAGCAGGTTAGCTACGTCCATTTATATATACAGTTTATGGGGTAGACTGTATATAATCTGCTCCATCTGTCCCTCCAAAAAAATAGGAGTAATTCATTTCATTGATCTAAAAAAATAAAAAATGTTCAATTAAAACTGATCATTTAAATATATTCTATCAGTTGTTTTTTTTCTCTTTATTTTTTACAATTTTCTACATTCTATATACATCCAGAAGACATCAAATATATGAAGTAATAAAAAATTATACTAAAATTCTATCCAACATTTGGTATCCATTTAACTTTTTTTCTTTACTACATAATTCCATATATCTTGCTTAACATATCTTATGTATTCTGTTATAAAATGTAGAAAGTAGTAAAAAAAATAAAAATAAAAAAAATAAAATGAATGCGGTGGTGTGTCGTCCAAACTTTTGCCTGGTCGTGTATAGATTTGAAAAACATTCTTCTTTACAATGGAATTACCTTCACACATTTTTACAAAAAACAAAACAAATGTACAGTTTGAGATGTGGAGATTTGGAGACTGTCTGATAAGAAAAGCACTTGTTGAGACTCGGGGAGCTGCAGTGTCTCGCTCAGAGGATGAAGAGCTTATCCTTGGCCTTTGCACAGACTGTAAACAGAGAAATAAATGAGCTGCTGGAGTCGCGGTAAATGTGTTTAACTGTGCTTCATGTCGCTGTTACACGGAGGCCGTCTCTTTATTGAATCAAACTGGGTCAGTGGAATAACAAAATGTCCCCTCTGCACAAAATTACACTGTGACTAATACGAACGGTCAAGTTATTATTATTTAAATTAGGCTGTGATAAAAATCTACAGGCTTTACATCGAGCAGTTAGCAAAATAACAGTTAGCATGGTCAGATATTCCAGTGCTAAATATTATCATTATTATTACTACTACTGTTATACTACTACTTCTACTACAACTATATGGATACTGAAGTTATTATTTAAATTGGGCTTTGATAAACTGCAGTTCAAGTTCAAGCTAGCAGTTATGCTACACTACTGCTACTACACTACTACTACTATACTACTATTACACTATACTACTACTACACTATTGTACTACTACTGGCAGTTAGCAAGTGAGCAGTTAGTGTGGTCAGATATTCTGTTACTAATTACTACTATATGACCATTATATTACTATTATACCACTTGTATTACTACATGGATGTTGAAGTTATTGTTGTTTAAATTGGGCTGTGATAAACTGTTGCCTTTCAAGCGAGCAGTTAGCAAACAAACAGTTAGCAAGCGAGCAGTTAGCAAAAAAAAAAAAAAAACAGCAAGCGAGCAGTCAGCAAGCGAGTAGTTAGCTTGGTCAGATATTCTGTTACTAATCACTACTATACTACTACTACTATGCTAGTACTTTACTACTAGTACTAAATGGATGCTGACATTATTGTTTAAATTGGGCTCTGATAAACTTTCAAGCGAGCAGTTAGCAAACAAACAGTTAGCAAGCGAGTAGTTAGCAAGCAACCAGCTAACATAGTCAGATATGCTAACTGACAGACAGATATGACAGATATAGTCATAGTCAGATACTGTATTCTGTTACTAATAACTACTATTATACAAGTACTACAAATAAGTACAAGTATTATACTACTGCTACTACTAGTATTATTATTAATATATTGTTATTACACGACTAATATACTGCTGCTACTACTACTACTATACCACCACTACTACTATACTGCAACAACTACTACTATACTGCAGTCATACTATGAGATAATTTGATATACAAACTGAAACTGTGTTGTTCTCTTAAAACAAACATTTTTCCATGAGTTGGTCGTCGTTCTCAGAGCACACTTACACTCTGCCCCGCTGCTCTGTTGTTACCCCAGACCCTGTGTATCAATATTCATTAGAAGGACTAAAGAGACACCATCTGCTCCGGGGGGAGAGGGGAACGGACCTGAACGTGGCTCTGAGTCCAGACCAAACACACACCATTCCATCACAAAAACAACACACAAAAAACACACAGAAACAGGGAAATCACGTCACAAACTGAATCAAAATGTTGTGCTCCAGTTATTTAGGTTAAGCGTTTGATTTATTGTTATGTCTTTGTGTTTTTTGTGTTAATGTTCAAAAGTCTGGGTCTTGTCTAAGCTTTTGTTAAAATGTCAAAGAGCACAAAAGCCCCACGTGACGCTGAAGCAGTATCTGTGGTTAATGTTGTCTCCAGCCGAAATTTATGGGTTGGAAATATTGCTTTTTAACAAGTTAAAAGTGTGTATCCTTGTAGTTAATGGCATTGATTCAGAAAAACATTACGAGCCAGAATATTATTTTTTTTTTTTTTAGATTATTAGCTCTGTGTAGCCTCGTGCTAGCTCTCAAGGCTAACAGTCACTTTTATTAAAACTGTAAAATATAAAATAAACAACCTATTAAATTTCAAATTAATGAAAATAAAGACGACCGAGCTATTTTATATGTATAATACTTCAGTTTGTGGTGTGGTTTTAACATTTATTATGCCGCAAAATTAGCATTAGCGTTAGCATTGAGGCACAAACATGTCTCTTTCACACAAAGTAAAGCGTCCATTTTATTTGTGTAGTGTTTAACATCCACCCGCAGCTCCCTGTCCACCGTGTAACCCTAACCCTCTAACCTTTGACCTCTGACCCCTAACCCACCCGCAGCTTCCTGCCCACTGCCTCATCTTTAAATATTTGACTCGGCAAAAACTTCATAGGGATAAAACTGGACAGGAAGTAGTGACGCTAACAGTGAGGTTGGTGGCTGCTGATTCACACTCCATCCACAAGGGGTCACCGAGGAGCATTTACATTGAAGTCATCATCAAGAACAACACTTCTACTATTCCTACTATTATATCATCCAAAAGCAGTTGATTCTTCTCGTCATTTGCCTCAAACACACCCGTTTATTAGCTCACTTCCCCAGAAAACCCTCTCATCGCTGACTTACGCCTGACGGTGCGAAACAGCTGTCGTTCGATGAGGATAGTTACTGTAGATACACAAAAACACGTCTCCCTGTGGACTGGCCGAGCCCAGAACACACTCACTTATTGGAAAGTGTAATGGCAAACACATCAGCATTATGTCATGTCGTGGCCTCAGCTCACCCTCCCCGCCACTGCCCCGAGTGCGTCCGCAGAGGAGCTAAAGACGAGAGAGTGATGGGCGGCTTTTGTTACGAGCACAGAGGAGGTATTAGGTGAACACGGGGGTCAGTGCACAGGGTTTAAAGGTTCTATATGACACAAAACTGACTCGTGTGAGCTTTAAGTCAAGCTCTAATGCTGTTACCTCTGCAAAAACATGCATAGAGTTGTGTTTTGTTTCATTCACACATCTTTGAGTAACTTTATTATTACTTTATCTACATCTCCAAAGCTCAAAATGCTCTGTTCCACCTTATGATGTCATGAAGTGGTAGTTTTCAAGTTAAAAGCTAAGTTTTTACCGCAATTCCACAGCTGAAATTACCCAAATGATTCTAGCAAAGGTGTAAAGAGTTTAAAAACACCGTGGAGCACTTCCTGTATTACTACACGATGACATCACAAAGTGGAACAGAGCGTTTTGAGCTTTAAAGACGAAGAAATCCTAATAATCCCGGTTAAGTTTGTGTAATATAGAACCTTTAAATCCATTTTGTAGACAACCTCAAGCCATTTTTGTTGATGTCTGCAATGCGTCTCCATGGTAACTGCTGTACATTCCACCATAGAGACACACGTAGAACACGCCCAGCCGGGTAAACTACAACATTACTACACAGGGCGAGCGTGCGTGGCCTGTTGTGTGTCTGTTATGTAAGCGTAGCACACTCGTGGAAACAAAAACACGCTGGAGCTGGCTGTGACGTGGCGGACGGGCGAACGCGGGGTCAGGAGGAACAGGTGGAGGCTGTTTGTGTGGAGACCCTGCTGGCACCAGGCCCACACACATTTACAAAAAGACAGTGTTTAGCTGTGGAAAGACCTGTTTTTCTTTGCGCTCAGTATTTATCAAAACCTGCATGTGCATATAAACAGTAATGTGATACTGTTAGTTCAGTTTTAGCTTGATTTCAGACTGATAATTAGATAATTCGAGAAACAACTTATGAAGCTAATTTGATGCATCGTTATGAGTAAGCAGCCTGTTTATTAAAGGTCCTATATTACACAAAATTGACTCTTGTGAGGTTTAAGTCATGTTATAATGCTCAAAAACAGACCTGGAGTTGTGTTTGAGTAACTTTATTATCAGTCAGGGGCGACAGTGGCTCAGTGGTTAGAGCATTGGTCTCCCAACCCGAAGGTCGGAGGATCGAGTCCAGCTCGGACCAAGTTCTGTCGTTGTGTCCTTAGGCAAGACACTTCGCCCACATTGCCTAGTATGAAAGTGGTGTGTGCGTGAATGATCGGTGGTGGTCGGAGGGGCCGATGGCGCAAACTGGCAGCCTCGCTTCCGTCAGTCTACCCCAGGGCAGCTGTGGCTACAATAGTAAAAGTGTGGAGTGAACGAATAATGACTTCAGTGCAGCGCTTTGAGAGGCTTTGATAAAGCGCATTACAAATGTAAGGCATTATTATTATTATTATAGTCTGTCTACATCTCCAAAGCTCATAACGCTCTGTTCCACCTTGTGATGTCATGAAGTGGTAGTTTTCATTACCAGTTAACAGCTCCTCGGGCAAGTCCAGAGCTGAAATCATCCAAATGATTCTAGAGTGAAGGTGTGTGGAGTTTAAAAACACAGTGGAGCACTTCCTGTATTACCACATGATGACATCACAAGGTGGAACAGAGCGTTTTCAGTTTGAGAAAAGAAGAACTCGGCCTAAATATGAAACTCCAGGTCTTTTTGTGACGAGGAAACATTAGAACAGATCAGAAAATAGTTGGAGTGAATAGAAAATAAACTGACTAAATGTAAGAAGCGAATGTTTTGACAAATGCTCCCACGTTTGTAAGTATATCTGCGTTTTGTCTTGTTTTTGTTCCTAACTCGACCTTGAAACATGATGTCGATCATCTTCAGAGACAAATACACCCCCCGACTCTCTCTTTTTATTATATAATTTCCTTTCGCCTATATATTTTCTCTCTTTCCCTCTTTCTCTCTCTGTTCTTCCTTGTATCCGCACCCCGAGGAATTCTCTTACACTGAGGCATCATGGGAAGTGACAGTCGCACTACCTCCTCTTGCCCTCTGCCTTCTCTGCTTTTTTTTTTTTTTTTTTTTTTTTTGCACGTATACAACATATAACAATAAAAAAAAAGCCACAATATTTTAAAAACAGGTGCAAGAAGAGGCAAAAAACCCAAAATTGGTTATGTTAACACCTCCACCCATAGACTATATATATAAACAGTGGACATAGCTAACCTGCTAGCCGCTACGTTCCAAACAGGAAGTGATCATGTCCGCACTTCCAGCTTCATCAACTCTGGCTCCAATTCACTTTCTATTGAAAAACTGTGTCCTTTCTCTGTAACTGCTGCTGTCAGACTCGTAATTTTGGTCTTAAATGTTCGTATTAACCCTCTACATGATCCTGTTTTTTTTTATTTCACTATTGTGTCTGTAAATCAAGATATGAACGTTAATAACAGACAAATCAGGCGCCGTCTTTCCCCGAGGTCGCTCCTGCTAGCCGTGCATAACTTACTATAAACTCTTTTTCTGATGTGAGATGTGAAAATTGGCTGCGCACTTTACAGCCTCTATCGTAGGCAAAACTGAGCTCTGGATGTGACAGAATTTGTACCATGTAAGTAAAGTATTGCATCTATGAATCGCTGCATTAGGGATGATGGTTCTATTCCCAATTCTTTCTCTGAATTTGTTGGATCTGAACAATCAACAGCTCGTGTGGGGACAGGGAAGTGACAGAAGAAACCAAGATGGAAAATGGTAAATTAAGAAGTAATGAACAGTGAAGTTAAACAGAAGGAGTCTAAAAATACTAAAACAAACGGTACCTTGCAAGGTTTAGAGACAGTACTGATGGCGAAGTGTCTCAAGACATAGTCACTACCGCTGTAGAAAACCACAAAAGATACGAACGAATCTTTTTAAATGGGTGGGAGGTGGCTGAAGGTGGGGCCACGGATTGACCATGATTATGGGTAAAGTAGAAGATTCAGGCACAAACAAGAAACATAATGGACAAACAAAAACAATTAACATAACTTAAGGAGTAGGGCCGTAACAGGTCGAAAGCAGGATTCGAACTGCCAAACTTCAGATCAGTGGACAAACGCTCGACCAACTGAGCTGCTGTCGCTCTTATTCTGTTAAATCTAAACTTCTTTACACTATCGCGCCTCTATAAAGCGTTTATAACCCTCTCGTCGTGTGCTACGGGGGGATGGGTTAGTCCTAGTTAATACAAGACCAGTGGATGTAGAGGACCTCATAACTCAGACTCCCCAGAGCTGCTTTAGAATACAAATGAGGCCAGTCGCCACCATCACAGAGCGAGCACCTGAAGGACTGGCCGTAGCAGTGATGGAGGGCCATATTGCTGGTCACATTTTAACCCGGGCTTGATGCGCACGGACAGTTTCATTACCTTTCAAACACAAAACGGTTCGGCTGCAGTGAGAGGCAGGTTAGGACAGCGGAAATGAGATACTATAAATGGGATTACGTCAATATGAAGAAGAAAATCTGTTTGAAAACGGCAAGAGTCATGCATATAACAAGATATAGATATATGCAGTAGATATTATATGTTTCATCGTTTGCTTTATAGAGCCCCCTAGAGGCTGGAGTTAACATGTCGTTTATATTCCATTAACGTCAGGCTTTTTATCTTGTTTTTACCTCCACTGTCATACGCAAGTGAACTGGCGTCGCCCACAGCGTTCGGCTCCAGTCAAATGAAGCTCATCGAGGCTAGCGCAGTGATAGCGGCAAATTTGGAGCGACCTAGAGGAAAGAAAGCGCCTCTTTGGTCTGTTATTAATGTCTATATTTTGATTTATGGAGAAAATATCGAAAGGAAAACACCAATATGAACATTTAAGACCAAAATGACGAGTCTGACAGCAGCAGGTACAGAGAGAGGAGCCACAGTTTTTCAATAGAAAGTGAATTGGAGCCAGAGTCAGTGGAGAGCACCCATGATCACTTCTTCTTTGGAACGCGGCGGCTAGCAGGTTAGCGATGTCCATTTATATATACAGTCTATGGGCTCTGCTTTGTACTTACTTCATTCTCCAGTTTCTTTTCATAATCGGTGCAAATGAAAAAAATCCGCTATTTGCTAATGTGATGTGCAGCTAACCATAGGGGGCGCCAACAGCATGCAGAGCTTTGTTGTGATGACGTTTACAGCAACATCAGCTCCCATTGGGACACGGAAGTTAGCAGTTTTGTATTAGCTGAATATTGCGATTTCAAATGTATAAACTATAACATAACGATCCAGGGGTGTCGTAGATTATAACTATAGAGCGACATGTTTGATTTAAAATGTTATTCTTTAAATCTGTTGTTACCTAATTGCACATTTGAACAATTCCACATTCAGTTAATTTGGTATTTATTTGGTAAAGGGTCACATATTTATATAGTGCTTTTCCACCTTCAAGACACTGGGGGCAAGGTGGGTTAAGTGTTTTGCCCAAGGACACAACAACACCGCCAACCTGTGAGTCGGTGTATCTGACCGCTCAACCAATGTTTTATGTCGAGAGCGGGATTTGAACCGCCAACCTTCGGATCAGTGGACAAACACTCAACCAACTGAGCCACTGTCGGTCCAGTTCTATCAAAAAAAAAAAAGGCCACGCGCTTCTATTCTATGTGTATGTTGATGCTAACAGACTAGCAAACCAACAAAGCTAACCTTAACCGCCGCAATATCGCAATGGAAATCTAAGTCGATTTAAAATAAAAACAATATAACTGTGTAGATCTTTTATTTTGACCTCGAGTAATTTTCAAGTACCCATTTAATAAAGCCTTTGCTGGAAGTTCAAATTGCATTAACATCCCTGAACCAATTCAAGTGGATGAGGTCATTACACAAAGAAGCGATACGTCCCCCTGAACTGTGCGTTGTCTCTTTGTGTTTCCCTGTGAACCCATCATCTTTAATGGCGCTTTAAGCTTGAGCAGAAGTGACTTTCCCTGCAGGACCCCTCTGAAGAGCATCCAAACATGGAGACCCAAAATAGTATCTGTCACTCTGTTCATGACGACTCCTTTCTCACTTTCACTAAGAGGATTCTGGGTGTTTTTCCTGCAGGAGGGTGAGGTGTTTTTTGCTGCTTGTCAAGTTTAAAGTGTTTTGAAGAGTATAAACACGCAGATGTGGCTCTGAGCCGGTCCCTACAGTCATCCCAAAGCAGGATAATAAATGAGTTTGTAGCGGTTTAGCATGAGTGAGCAAACGGGTCTCTCGAGGGTGACCTCAAAGCCGACAGAGCCAGCCGACTGAGAAAAGACAATGCAGAACAACCACATGTGCTTCTAGGGACAGATGCTACCATAGACTGTGTAAGTGGACAAAGCTAACCTGCTAGCCGCCGTGTTCCAAACAGGAAGTGAGCATGTGTGTGCTCCTGGCTCCATCAACACTTTACACTGAAAAACTGTTGCTTCCTTCTCTGTACCTGCTGCTGTCAGACTCATCATTTTGGTCTTAAATGTTCGTATTAACCCGCTCTACATGATCCTGGGGTTTTTATTTTGCAATTTTGTCCATAACTCAAGATATGAACAATAATAACAGACAAATCGTGCGCCTTCATTCCCAGAGGTCACTCCCGCTAGCGTTAGCAACAGGTTTGATTTGATTTGACAGTGTTGTTAAGTGCCTGCTCCCTGCTAAACTAGTGATGCAAGCAGGAAGGGGCGTTACCGTCAACAGCCTGGCTCCGGATTGGTTCTCTGGTTGCTATGATACTCACAGTCTGAACTCGGCTCTGTAACCGCTCTAGCCTCGATGAGCTTCATTTGACTGGTGCCGTCACACTCGCTTAGTCCACTTCTTTATACTGTTGTCCGTCACTATATCGCGGTTCACCTTTCGTGGCCTCGCTGTTTCACTGTTTGCTGTTTTTTGCATTGTGTTCTGCGTCCTGATTGGCTGAGGGACTGTAGACCATTGTGTTCTGCGTCCTGATTGGCTGAGGGACTGTAGACCATTGTGTTCTGCGTCCTGATTGGCTGAGGGACTGTAGATCATTGTCCATCAGTCTCCATAAAGCAAGATAAACCAGGAACCACTGTACTGTCTGTGGATATTACACATAGATCGAGCATAACATTATGACTACAGGCAGATTAAGTGATTTATCTCTTGGTTTAGAAGCTGGGAGGTTTTATGCACAGTAATTATAGTGAGAATAATTTGAGCAAATAACACAATGGAAAGTGCTGGTTTTATGGGGCGTTTCTGGCCTGTGCTCATCAGGAACAGGTCCAACAGGCAGCAGGCAAATTATAGTCATTCATTTTTATAAAAGAAAAGAAGATGTAGCCGTTTATAGTTACACTGTTTAACCACCTCAACAACTTATTTGGAAAGTAGAAGCTAAGGGTAAGAGTGTGTAGTAAAATATTTCTGAAAACAGCATTTATTTCTTTAAACAAAGGTAAAATATCTAGATCAGCACAGTATACATTTTCAGTATCAGCACTGATATCTGATGCTAGTATCAAATCGGTGCATTCTTACGATTTATTTATTTATTCACCCTATTTATTTATTCAAATTTGAAAATTGTAATTGCAAATATAAAAGTACTGTATGTAGTATAGGATTTAATATTAGGGATGCACCGATCCAGCGTCTTTAGTTCTGATACCGATTCCGATACTATGGCTGCTGATCTGCCGATATTAACCGATACCTAAACAACATTTATTTCCTTAAAACAGAAACAAAAAATAAGACTAAAGTAAAAACTCAAACATTATGAGACTTTCAGGGCTGATTATGTCCAGTAAATAGTCTTGTTATCAATGTACATGTCCAACCAGGATACTGGCTGAATCGATATTTGCAAGTCGATATCCGATCCAGCAATTTTTTCAGTATCAGATTGGTGCGTCCCTATGATTTTATTTTATTTTGTCTTTAATTTAATTTTAATTTTAATTAAATTAAATTAAATGTCCTATTTTATTTAATTAATTAATTTATTTATTTTTATTTATGTATTTCAGCTCCTCTCCACTGCGGGGTCCTTCTCGTGTGGGTACTACATTCTGATAAATATAACTTGCTGTTTATTCTTTACAATAATGTTCATATATTTCCTTAACCGAAAAATTATGGTATTTGAAATTGAAAATGGTAATTGCAAAAGTAAAAGTAGCATCTGAAGAGCTCAGTTGAGCAGTGAAGGTGCAGACAGAGACAAACGAGCAGACAGAGGTTATTCCAGGTCATGTGGTGACGTAGAGTCGTTTTAACTTGACTGATGAGATAATGAGACGCTGACAACTTCCTCAGCAGCAGCTCATTTATGAACAAGACCCGACAAGTTCAGCATCTCCCAAACTCTCCTGGACATTTCATCTTACACAAAGGTTATATTTACAAACACAGAGCACTCAATTGTGTTAATTAAGTACAGAAAAGTACTGATAAAGAGGTAAAAAGTTACTTAAGTAAAAGTAAAAACATCACATGAAAAAATTGACTCAAAGAGGAAAAAACAAAAGTATTCCACACAAGTTTGAATGAATGAATGCATTTTTTGTATTTATTTTGTTTTGCTCAGCTTGAACTCTTAAACTTTAGTCAGGATGTTTCCACGGACATGGTAAAAATAACTCCTCGAATCATATGAAAAGTACTTTTTACTTTTCAGTTCAAAAATGTAGTGGAGTAGAAAGTACAGATACTGCTCTCAAATGTACTGAAGTAAAAGTAAAAAGTATCTACTGTAAAATGTACTTAAGTAAAGTACACACACCTAAAAATTCCACTTAGGTGCAGTACTTTACTCCTTGTACTTCGTTTATTGTATTTATTGAGCACAAATTGTAGGTTTGATAAACACAAAGTACTTCCTCTGTAATGGGAGAGGAACAACATAAAATTACACTACACACTGCAATAAAATGTTATGTTTATAATGAGTCTCTATTAAATTTGTATTAAAATGGCCGCCATCTTCAGTTGCCACCACAAAAACAATCAAATTTCCATTTCAATTTAAATCCGTGGTTGCAGCCAAGTATTTACTAAGGTAAGACAAGATTATTTGTGTGGCAGAGGTAATTCAAAGTACTTTACAGAATAAGAAAGACATTAAAATCACCAGTCCAACCAGGATATACTAATATGATGTACTAATATTACACTTTAGGAATTGTCAGTCCTGATCCCAATTCAGAAAAATAGGAAAAAAAGAAGCAAACTGGACAAAAAGTTGTAGGAGTGAAGGAGTAGGTCTAGAACAAAGACAACAATAGGGCTACCCAGGATGCTAATAGGGGTGAAATCACTCATTAGGGGCTTGAATGACTAGGCTAAGTAGGACTAAGCCACAATTTGAGAAAAATAGTACTACAGAAATAACAAACATAACAGCTTTAGATATTTACTTTAATCTAGGAGGAAGGCGCCTGATTTGTTTGTTATTAATGTTTATATCTTGAGTTACAGACAGCATGATGTAGAGCGGGTTAATACGAACATTTAAGACCAAAATGACGAGTCTGACAGCAGCAGTTACAGAGAGAGGGGTGACAATTTTCCGATGTAAAGTGAATTGGAGCCAGACTCGATGGAGCCGGAAGCGCGCCCATGCTCACTTTCTAGTTGTTATTTATATAAACAGTCTACGTGTTTATTTTACTAACTGACCTTAAAATTGTGCATCCTGCGACAAGCTAAGACCCACCCAGGACAGAAAGTGTGTCTCTGCAGTGGTGTTATGTGAGAGAGACTTCGAAATGTGGGGAATGAGACTGTGAACAGGTCCCTCCAGCTCTGACAAAACAACAAGTCATTCTGACATCGTGAAGTCCCGGTGTCACAAACTCTCCGTCACTCTTTCTCACACAAATCCCATTATGAACGCCCAGTGAACTAAGCTGCTCCTTCGTAAACAAGTTCAAACCATTTTGTCTGAATCCGTTTGAAAGCACTGGCAAATCCGCATAAAGAGACGGCAGTATGTTTGGACCAGCGTTCTGCCAAATGCCCCCCCACAAACGCTGGAGCTGGCGCAGGACCCGGGCCATATGCTTTTCATTTGACATATTACAGGTTCTATATTACACAAAATGAACTCGTGTGACGTTTAAGCCATGTTATAATGTTGTTTCTTCATCAAAACAGACCTGGAGTTGTGTTTTGTTTCATTCACACATGTTTGAGTAACTTTATTATTAGTCTGTAACATCTCCACAGCTCAAAAATGCTCTGTTCCACCTTGTGATGTCATCATTTGGTAATACAGGAAGTGCTCCACTGTGTTTTTAATTTCCACACACTTTCACTAGAATCATTTGGATCATTTCAGCTCTGGAATTGCCAATCTACTACTGAACTAAAGGTAAAAGGAGCTGTTAACATGAAAACTACCACTTCATGACATCACAAGTTATACTAAAAATGCTGGATAACTCAAACATGTATGAATGAAATATAGGACCTTGTGTAATACAGGGCCTATAAAACCCATTTTGTATTTTTTCTTGAATTTTCAGACAATCTTAAAACATTTTTTGTCAGCGTTTGCTAATGTGTGCATGTGTGTGTCTACATGGTAACTGCTGAACATTCCACCATAGAGATAAACTAAATCGCATCTAGTATAAGTCACACCCCCGGCCAAACTATGAAAAAAGTCTGAAAAATACAGTATATCACAATTTTGAATTATGAAAGTTGTTAAATGAATTATGCAGATCTTATACTGTAGAAATGTCATATAGAAAACATAATAACTGGGCTGTTCTAGGTTACGAGCCTTGTCCTTCATGTTATCGCTTCATCTGTTTGCACAGTGTGACAGATTCTTGGTGGAGAATCGTGTATTTTATGCCTGTACTGTACTATTCTGGTAAAAAAAAGACTAAAAAAGTCTAAACCTCATTCTATATTCTGTGTGATGGAGAAGCCAGAAACACAAGCAGAAAAGAGGTTCTGTCTGTGATGTTCTTCACTGGTTTCATCTCAGTTTGGCTTTGGCAGGACACACTCAGCTGTCACAAGGTTTACGTTTTAAATCAGATAGTGTCAGTACGGCTTTGCTTACGTGCCTCAAAGTGATAATCATCTTTTTACTCTAACCGTGTCATGAGCAGAAAGAATCTCAGAGTTTTGTTCGAGGTTAGAGGACTTTAAAGAAGCTCTGTTTGTGAAAAAGTCTCTCCAAGAACCAAAGAACATCTCCCACATGTTAGAGCCACGTGAACCGTCTCACACTCAGGACTAAAGCAGGACTAAACGAGGACTAAACCAGGACTAAACCAGGACTAAACCAGGACTGAACCAGGACTGGACCAGGGCTAGACCAGGACTAGACCAGGACAAGACCAGGACTAAAGCAGGACTAAACCAGGACTGAACCAGGGCTAAACCAGGACTAAACCAGGACTAAACAGGGACTAAACTAGAACTAAACCAGGACTGAACCAGGACTAAACCAGGACTAAACCAGGACTGAACCAGGACTGAACCAGGACAAGACCAGGACTAAACCAGGACTAAACAGGGACTAAACTAGAACTAAACCAGGACTGAACCAGGACTAAACCGGGACTAAACCAGGACTGAAGCAGGACTAAACCAGGACTAAAACAGGACTAAACATGGATTAAACCAGGACTAAAGCAGGACTAAAGCAGGACTAAACCAGGGACTAAACCAGGATTAAACCAGGACTAAACCAGGACTAAACCAGGACTAAACCAGGACAATATCACGATAAACGATAATATAGAAATTAGTTTATGCCACTGTTTAATATTTAAATAATGTAAGATAATCCCAGTGAAGCATTTTGAACCATTTTTCATTATGACACGAGCTGCAACAAATAAACAGCAGAATGTACAAATGATGAGCCAGAAAAGGGACTTAATCCTCAGTCCACCAGTCAAATCTTATCATTTTACAGCAAAAATCTCCCAAATCTCCCCATTTTAGCAAAGAAAAAGTCTCCACAATGAAAACTGCCACACAAAATGTACTGTTCCATCTTTCATGAACGAGAGGTCGATGTAGTGGTTATTAGTGAACTCTTTTTCAACGGCTCCTTAACGTGAACAGTAGGATCCGGATCTCTTTTTTTTTTCTGTCTAATTTGTCATTTTTACACTGATTAACCCTGAACCAACACAAGAATCAGAACAGAAGCAGAGAAAGCAACACAGTGAGAGATTTAGGCACAAAAAAAACACATTTGGCATCATATTAAGAGTTAGTTATTGTATTATTTCGATTATGCATAATTTGAAAGAGTAAACTCAGTCCCACTCTCAGTTTGAACCAGTTTAAACACCTTGTTTGTTTCTCTTTGTGATCAGTTTGTTGTTAAATAAGTTCTCACGTCTGTCATATAAATAAACTGTAAAAGAGCCGGTCTTTTAAACGCCTCTTTTACATGAATGGATCCAAAAGATTCGGATCTCATAAAAGTCCCGTCACTAATGATTATGGTGACAGGTCTATGCACCGGTTAAAACATTTTAAAAATAGAATTTAAACAAAGAAATCCTGATTGCTCACAACATGATCAACAATGGACTGACACATTTACAATAGCGTCTCATCACAACCGTTCAGTTCATTCATTCATAAATATCCTTGGAGAACGTCAGAAAATGCTGTTTATAAGTATAGAATATGACTGATGTTAAGTACACAGTAAATATACAAATCCAAGTGATCAGATATTTGAATTAGATTTATTCTGTTGGACTCAGTGGTTATAAAAGTTTTGAATCACATCGGGGTCTGTATGTTTGTGAGTTTCCAGACTATGGGATTGGAAGAATCACCACGTTCTCCAGATGTTCTCCAGATGTTCTCCACACCTCTGGATTTCTTTCTATGGGGCTGTGTTAAAATATTGCGTATGGAACAAAGATACGGGACATGACTGAACTAAAGCAGAAGATACAGATGCGATTGAACCATTGCTGAGGCTCTGCGACAGCGAAACAGCACGATTTCTTATCAACTGCCTTTGTAGGACATTTTTTAAATTGTAAAAAGATTAATCACAATCCCATCATGCCTTTTTTTCACTGATTAGAGCAGTAGTTGTCTGTGAGATCCCTCAATCGTCCAGTCAATTGGACAAAACGTTGTAGTGTTTTTCAAAAAGTGCAGACGTCTCACTGTCCTGTCTTCAGTTCTGGGCCTGAAGAAGCGGCTCAGGCAGAGAAACGTCTTCACTTTTCACAATACGATTTGTCCAGTTGACAGTTTTAACTTCGGTTTTTACTACTGATTAGAGCAATAATTTATATGCAATGTATTTCATTCACAGACAGTTTTAGTCTTTGTTTTTCTAAATAGTGAGGAGAAGAGAGCATCTGTGCAAGTCAGATATGATAAACTAGTAGCTTCACAATATATAGGAAACACATATAGGGAAATGCTGCGACGAGCTAATGTTATAGTTGAGGAGCTCCGGGCCGAGGTGGATAAAAGCTAAGCTAACGAGGACCTGCATAAACTCAAATACCCCTGATTGAGGACGTATTTGCATTGTGAACTCATTAAAAAGTGGTTTTAAATGAGTTTGCAATCTAGTTTGAACCCGGAAGTGGATAAAAAGATTTGGACCTGAGCTGTAGGGGTAGAACCAGGTCCTGAGGAGAACAAACTGACTGAGGGAGCATCTGAGTTTCAAAGCGGTGATTAAACTGAAAGTGCACTGCAAACTCATTTAAAAGTCGTTTTAAATTAGTTTGAGATTTAGCTTGAACCCTGTAAACCCTGTTGCAGACATAGGCCTAGGACTTTTCATATCGCTCATTGTTTGCTTTGGGCTAGTATGAAACTCTAATATTGTGATATAATTTGCTGCTACTGCTAACACCTAGAGCAGCGCTAATTAAGTACGCACATTGACAGAACAGATTTGGGGTGTGGAAGTGGAGCTTTTGAAGTTATGACGATAACTGTAAAAGCTTGAAGCACTAATAGGGTAAAGAACATGGATAAAACACATTTTAAAAAGTGCACACTGTATGAATGTGTGTCTAAGTTGTTTCTTAATGTAAAGCGCTTTTATTGACCACAGATTTATACCATCTTCCATGGTCCTGTCTATGTATCTTGACTTGTTTCCACTAAATACTAATTTAAGTGGCTAGTGCAAACATAATTAGATAATAAACATTTTAAAAAGAGACAAAAAATGTTATATTATGTGTTATGATGGACAAAGAAGAGTTGATTGTCTTCAAATCTTTCACGTTTCAACATAAACTCATCAGGATGAGTTTTCAGGGTTAAATCCCAGCTCTAGCACTGTGTCTTTTGGCAGGTAAAAAAATCGAATAAATAAACTGGTGAAAATTCCCCACGACCAAGGGTTTAGGGGCCCAGAACTGGACCTTTATCCTATTCATTTACATTAGAGGGGGGCCCTTGTGATGCTTCTTGCCCCCGGACCCTGAAATTTCTGTCGCCTGACCTGTTAAAGGGTAAGACAGGACAGAGCCAGACAGGGAGGGGCAATGAAGCGCTTTCAAGTGTGTGGAGCCGTGACACCTGGCCGCAGCAGGTCCGAAAACAAGGCTACAGCTGGAAATTGATGTTGACTATTAAACCAGGCAGAGCTGAGAAAGAGAGAAAGAGAATGTTCTGCCTTTGAGGTCTGCAGCCGCTAATGTCACACGAGGGAGGAGACGGGTAATGAATGATAAGGCTTTAACACAGGGCCAAACGTGTGTGGAGTGTCTGGATCTGTGTGAAAACCATGACTCGAAACGTGTGCACAAGTAAAGTTATTGTGTTACTAGATAAAACGATTAAAACCAATACAATGAATAGCACTACAAATGTAATAATACTTCTAGTACTACTGACAGCACTGTTATATAATATTGTATTGGGTCACAGTGTTTCCGATAACATTATATTGGCAGTGCGCCCCGCCCTGTCAATCAAATTACAGTATGCAGCAAGAATCAGTAATCACCTTTTGTCCAACATGCGTCTTTACCTCGTCTGTTCCGCTAATCCATAAGAAACTACTGTAGTAATACTGTAGTTTCCATGATACTTTGCCTGTCTAATCCATATTTGGAACCGCAAGTATCATCAAATGCTAATGGGAGCGACCTCGGGGAAAGAAGACGCCGATTTGTCTGTTATTAATGTTCATATCTTGAGTTAAGGACACAATCTGAAATAAAAATACCAAAACCACGTAGAGCGGGTTAATACAAAATGACAAGAAGAGTCAATGGAGCCGGATGAGGCGCCCATGATCACTTCCTACTTAGAACACAACAGGTTAGCTATGTCCATTTACTTATATATACAGTCTATGGTTTGGAGCATGGATCTATTAAAATAACTGGATAGTGTATTGCTCTTAAATCTGTCTCGAGTTGGTTTAGTGGCCACTCATTGGTACTACAACTTTCCTGCTCAGAAAGGATTTTTCTCATAAAGCACAGTGCAATCA
This sequence comes from Periophthalmus modestus, assembly GCA_019594935.1. Classification (NCBI taxonomy): domain Eukaryota; kingdom Metazoa; phylum Chordata; class Actinopteri; order Gobiiformes; family Gobiidae; genus Periophthalmus; species Periophthalmus modestus. Next base: position 29,230,432 of record JAIEZT010001318.1, read on the forward strand.
CAACCTGCTCGTGTTCGACTGACAGGAGCTAACAGGGACTGACAGGGACTGACAGAGACTGACAGAGACTGACAGGGGCTGACAGAGACTGACAGGGACTGACAGGGGCTGACAGAGACTGACAGGGACTGACAGAGACTGACAGAGACTGACAGGGACTGACAGGAGCTAACAGGGACTGACAGGGGCTGGCAGGAGCTAACAGGGACTGACAGGAGCTGACAGAGACTGACAGGAGCTGACGGAGACTGACAGGGGCTGACAGAGACTGACAGGAGCTGACGGAGACTGACAGGGGCTGACAGGAGCTGACAGAGACTAACAGGGACTGACAGAGACTGACAGGAGCTGACGGAGACTGACAGGGCTGACAGGAGCTGACAGAGACTAACAGGGACTGACAGAGACTGACAGGAGCTGACGGAGACTGACAGGGGCTGACAGGAGCTGACAGAGACTGACAGGAGCTGACAGAGACTGACAGGAGCTGACAGAGACTGACAGAGACTGACAGAAGCTGACGGAGACTGACAGGGGCTGACAGAGACTGACAGAGACTGACAGGAGCTGACAGAGACTGACAGAAGCTGACGGAGACTGACAGGGGCTGACAGGAGCTGACAGAGACTGACAGGAGCTGACAGAGACTGACAGAGACTGACAGAAGCTGACGGAGACTGACAGGGGCTGACAGGAGCTGACAGGGACTGACAGGAGCTAACAGGGACTGACAGGAGCTAACAGGGACTGACAGGGCCTGGCAGGAGCTAACAGGGACTGACAGGGGCTGAAAGGAGCTAACAGGGACTGACAGGGACTGAAATTAGCTAACAGGGACTGACAGGGGCTGAAAGGAGCTAACAGGGACTGACAGGAGCTAACAGGGACTGACAGGAGCTAACAGGGACTGATAGGAGCTAACAGGGACTGACAGGAGCTAACAGGGACTGACAGGAGCTAACAGGGACTGACAGGGACTGACAGGGACCTACAGCTGCAACAAAGGTCCAATTTTGTTCTGATTTTTACCTATTTTCAAATTATAAACTCAAGCTCAAAATCCATTAGTTGTCTTAAAAAACTCTTTTTAATCATTAGCTTCAGCTCCGCTTTGTGTCACTCTTGCTAAGATCCAGCGCTGATTGGTTATAGTGGTCACATGGTACAACATACGAGTCAAACTGTCATGAATGAGCCGCAGGTTTAGAACATGGCTCAGAAGCTCCTGGAAGCATAAACATTACAATTTATAATTTCTATATTATTCCCTTGCCTCCTTCGCGGCCGCTCCACTCGCTCTTGTCAGTCTCGTGGGGGGTAGCTCAACTGCACACGGTCGATGGGCAGGTCCAGAGGTACTGAGCTGCTGCAGCGACACCACTGGCCACATGTGCACTGAGCACGGCCACGTTTAAGCCCCGGGTCTTGGTTTTGAGACGATAATAAAACGCTTATTAATGCTTAGTGGCACTAAAAGGACAAAATACAAGTCAAACATACTTGTTAAAGTAAGTCTGTTGTACATGGGTTACGCTCACAGGCCGTAGAGCAGTGAGTGTGAGAGCCGTTTGTTGCTCCTCTGTGACTGTTGTGCTGACTTTGTTCCTGCACAACACTAATAACTGTAGCCTATTAGGTCATAACTTTGAACAGACGATAAGCTCACTACGGCATAATTAAAAGGCCCAGATACAAGTTCATTTGTTCACAATTATACTATCGCGTAAAATGTCTAAATTACAAGAAACTATTTTCTAATTAGATAATAAATAAATATAAATATATAAGATAAATAAAATTAATTAGATAAATATTAGTTTTTTCATTAATACAGTGCTCTTCCCGAGTTATTAACCTTCATCAGACACTTATATCCCAAGTACTGGCTTGGAGAAAAAAACGGTACATCAACAATAGTGACTTTTACTTGAGATGGAACAGTAACGGTTCTATCTATTGTCCATACTTATATATATACTCATTTATAGACATTCTTTGGGGAATGTGCTCAGACATTTAAAATATAATCAAACAGTCACTTACATGTACATCGTGTTCTGAATGTGAACACTCCCAACAAGACTCCAACACGAGCTTAAGGAGGGCTAAGTGACATAAATGGAAAGTCGCTCTGATGATCCGACTGCAGGGAATCAGGGACAGTGGAAGTAAATGGGATCTTCAAAGGAGACCAAGACAAGATCATCCTAACCCCGCTTACACAATTCAAAAGGCTTAGTGCCGAAGTGGGATAATAGGATTCACAATTTCACATGCTGCACCAGACAGATAAAAAAATAAATGAAATCATGTGTTTGTGCAAAGTGAGGAACGACCCAACTCTAAACCGAAGCAGGTCACAGTTGGAGATATTCGGGTGACGCTATAGGATAAAGGTTTCTGTTCAGATACTTCTGCGCCAAAACTTTAACAAAATGAAATATAAAACTGACAAAAATCCAAGGTTGAAAGAAAAAGTGAAAAGAGAACGCAGCAGATAGAAAGTGGTGTTAACAATGTTTAACCTGAGTCTCCCCACTGAGGTGTAAAAACAATCAAAACCCAGATACCAACTGATACTAGATACTCCAGCGACAGGCGAAATCTGCAAAGTAGTCAGATTTATTTTTTACAATTATTCTATATGTTTCTTGGCTGTAAAACCCCTCACCACACACTTTATACACTTTTCTCACACAGGCATTAACATTTTCTCACATTTCTCTCGTTTAAACTCTCTCAAAGTTCAAACCTTCGTCGGTGCCTTTGTCGGTGCAGAACGTTTCATCGACATTGTGGGTTTTGTCGGGGAGAAAACTTGCAAACATACAACACTTCAGAGTCACACTGCGATCCAACATTTATGTAAATTTGTCTGACACATTCTGTACTGTACAGGAGACACGGAGGAGACTGATGGACAATGGTCTACAGTCCCTCAGCCAATCAGGACGCAGAACACAATGGTCTACAGTCCCTCAGCCAATCAGGACACAGAACACAATGGACGATCATATGCTGTAGAAAAAACTTTACTAAAACTTTACTAAAAAATTCCGTAAAACAGCCAGACTGCGGTAGGTGACAACTCAAGTAAAAGTAAAAGTTTCACATGTAAAAAATCTAACAGTAAAAGTTTTCAAGTACCTGTTTAAAAATGCACTTCAAGAGTAAAAAGTAAAAGTATTTCACACAGATTTTGAGTCTTATAAAGCTTCAAATGTGCTGATTTTGATAAAGATTTGGGCTGAATTTTGTTCAACAGAAACAATTTAATCAATATTTTTCTGTTTCTGTTTTTATTTTTGTAATTTTGTTGCTCAAATTATGAACATGTTAAAAATAAACCCTCAGCCTTTGCAGCGTCTCGGCCAGTAATCAAAAGTACTCTTTTACTTTTCAGTCCTGTTCAAAAACATAGTAGAGTAGAAAGTACAGATACTGCTCTCAAATGTAGTGAAGTAAAAGTAAAAGTAAAGAACAGATACTTAAAAGTACTTTACTACTTTTACTTTGTTACGTTCCACCTCTGCTGCCGACTGGATAATGAAAAAATATATATAGTTAGAGAAAATTGGACATTTCCTGAACAGAAAACTACTAGTAAAAGCTCCCACCTGTTATTTAGTGTTATTTTGTGTGTCTAAATTGTGTTTACTGATCATTGTGGGTTGAGTTATTTCATTTCCAGGTCTTGTTGACGACAGACACACCTCCAGTAATAGTATTTTTGTAAAAACACATAACACAAGTCACCGAGTTCACCACCTGCTCGTTTCAAGTGGCCACTACAAACACAAGCAGCTCTAAAACAGAACGCCACGGTCTGCTGTTCAGAGAGCCGGGTTTTATAGGCCAGAATTAACTCGAACCCAAGCAGCAGCAAAACAAAATGACAAAAAAAAAAAAAGTCAACTGTTGCATCTACATAATAGAGATGTAACGATACAGCTTTTTCAGTTTTCGATATTTGCAGATACCATAGACTGTATATGTCCTGTTCTGTGGACCCGGACCCTCCCCTCCCTCGCCTGACTGGATGACGAAGTGCAAAAAATTAAAAAAGCCCAGAGTGCCACTTCTGACCCCTGCATAGAGACACCTAGTAGATGAATATTGAACTAAAATGAGCCAGAATGGTAGTGACAAGATGGCTGACCTGTTGAGCTGGAAAACCACCCAAACAAAATCATCTCCTCACAAGTTGGTAAAATTGTGTTGTTTTTGTTGTTGTTGTTGTTGTTGTTGTTTTTTTTTGTTAATCTTTTTAGTAATAGCTTGCAGAATGTCTAGAAGTACAAAAGGGTTAAAGGGGTTAAAATAGAAAAAGTGGATATTTCAGTGTTCAGTGACTTACAGCAGTGATTTAATGCAATGTTCATATTTTTTCAAAGAAGAAAGAAAGGTTCGTTGGTTCTACAGGGATAAATGGACGTAGCTAACCTATGCTCTGCTAGCTGCCACATTCCAAATAGGAAGTGATCATAGGCGCACTTCCGGCTCCATCGACTCTGGGTCCAGTTCACTTTCTATTGAAAAACTGTGTCCTCTCTCTCTGTAACTGCTGCATTTTAGACTTTAGATGTTCGTATTAACCCTCTACATGATCCTGGGGTTTTTATTTCACTATTGTGTCTGTAAATCATGATATGAACATTAATAACAGACAAATTAGGTGCCTTCTTTCCCCGAGGTCGCTTCTGCTAGTGTTAGCAACAGGTTTGATTGACAAAATTGCTAATTAACAAAAATAAAATGAGATAAAACTGATTCAAAAGTGTTACATAACTGCTATTTAGCCTCTCAAGTAATGACAGAACAACTTTGCATAAATAAAATTCAAACATTATGAGACTTTCTGGGCCGATTACGACCAGCAAATTGTCTTATTACATCATTTATACGTCCAAACACACAGTGATCCATTTGTAGGTAATAATAATTATAACTTGCGACTAGTGACAAAAGGTTGGTGCTCGTGTTTGTGAATGGGTTCCCATGCGTATGAAAGGCTCTGGTATGTAGGAATGCACTCACACCCCGATTCTCTAAATAAACCGGGCACAGAATCCAGTAATAAACTAGTCTAAATGACAAGTTCATCATCAGCGTGTAACTATTCTTGTCCAGTTCGTTCTACACCAAAGGCATCTTGATGTTTGGGTGGTTTCTTTGAGGTTTCTTAACTCAGCAGGGTCAGCGGTATCCAAGGAAACGAGCTCGGACCAAAGAGCACGGATCAGAACATGAACAGAGACCATCAAAATGTCACTGAAGACCAAAAATACAAATTGCAAACATGAAACATTTACAACTAAAAACGAATTCTAGTTCAAATCCATCTGCTGTGCGCCCCTTATGCAAACAAAGTGAACCTGCCAACTACAATATTGTGAAACTTGCTCGGGAATTTATTTTAAGTGAGCACAAAAATATCTTCGGGGAACTTTACCGGGAACGAAAATAACAGTAATGTGTTAAGCCTGTTTGTCTGGAGTTTTGTGTTGTTTCAGAGATAGCATCGGTGTCTCGCATTAGTTCGGTTAACCTCGTTTTCCTTAGTACAACAACCTGGGAATTAAAGCATAACAGATAATTGGTCTGACCTAGATTACACAAAATTGACTCTTGTGAGGTTTAAGCCATGTTAAAATGCTGATACCTCCTCAAAAACAGACCTGGAGTTGTGTTTTGTTTCATTCACAACACTTAATTATTAGTCTGTAACATCTCCAAAGCTCAAAACGCTCTGTTCCACCTTGTGATGTCATGAAGTGGTAGTTTTCAAGTTAACTCCTCCTCCTTTTACCTTTAGTTCAGTAGTAGATCGGCAATTCCAGGCGCTGAAATCATCCAAATGATTCTTGTGAAGGTGTGTGGAGTTTAAAAACACAGTGGAGCACTTCCTGTATTGCCACATGATGACATCACAAGGTGGAACAGAGTGTTTTCAGTTTCAGAGAAGAACTCTGCTTAAATCTGCAGGGTTTGTGCATTTAACATGTGTGAATGAAACAAAAAAACACAACTCCAGGTCTGTTTCTGGTGAGGAAACATCAGAACATAGATCAGAAAAGAGCGTAATACATTTAAAGCGCTTTAAATGTGCTCGTAGATTAAAGTCCTGGACGATAATTAGCCGACAAAGAGAGAAAACAGTCACGGCCTTGGTTTGTACACACTTTTGCGTACATGGGCAGAAAGCAAGAACCATGAAGCTGAGTAAGGTCAAGTCAGCATGGGAATATTGCACCTCTGAGCTCACAAACACAACTGAACCAGGAATCAGAAAGAAACTGAAAGCGTCTTGTACCTGTGACGAGTTTATCTGGACGCCCGAACAGCCACAACTCCTTCTGATTGTCTTTGCCTGACTTTGGTGAACCGAGGAGGATCTTCTCAGCTTGGAGTTTCTTCTTCTTCTGGTTACTGTTTCCCATTTTCGCTCCTGATTAAGCTGGCTCTTCCATCTTGTCTCACGTTACCCCGACACTTCGCCCTCTTCCAAGTCCTCGCTTGTTATCCTGAACATGTAGTCAATAATGCTCTCCGCTCAGTCCCTGTGGTCAGATCCGTCCTGCTGATTCACATGCTGGCCAGTGCCGTGTGCGCCAAAGACCCACTGACACCATTTCTAGCAAGTGTGCTCGTGCTCCAAATGTGCAAATCCAAAGAACACCAAAACAAACGCTACCCAATCAGGAATATTCTGCGATATATAAGGCACACTTCTTGTCGTCCAGCTGCTGAAGCACGCACGCCATCTGAACGCTGTCAGGCTCACTACTGTGTGTATCTGCGAGAGGAAGAGCCCCTCCCTCTCCTGGGCTTCTGCCTCTGTCTTCCGCTAAGCAGCCACACACACACACAACACAACACCTTTGCTTCTCCGCTAACAGCTTCACTTAGTCCCGCCCTAATCCCATCTTTTGGCAAACGCGATCATGATTATTAGTGTTTGAGTGATGCTACCAGGACGACGTCAAGGTAGAGTAACGACTGCAAACAAACGAGTCCAGAGCAGATGTAGGGTGTTTATAGACCAGAATGAGAATGAAACACAGATAATAAATCGTATAAAGGAACAGAGCGCTGCTGAATAATTCACAAGAGCTGCGTCTGGTGGTTGACACATCAGGAGTTCCTCACATGTTTAAATGTGTACAGAGACGGGGGAAGTGTACATGCATGTGAAGCGGGCTCAAACTTCAAAGCTTGTTTCATGATGAAACATTCACTGCCCTGGCGGCGTTCTGCGCAACGTGATAGAAATGGAAAGAAGAAAGGTTGTAATTTTTCAAAAGTTTGCAGAGTAGGTAAACAAACAGAGTCGTTTTGGGGTAGTTATAATCTGATCTCAGAGATTACATGTCAGTGTAGGAAGGACGTCTTATGTAAAGCCCATGCACCAAACGATATGAGCAAAACATTTATACATTTTCCCCCCTAAATATTATTAACTTTAAATTAGAGTTTTTCTTGAATTTTGACAATACAGACTTTTTATTATATTATTATTATTATTATTATTATTATTATTATTATTATTATTATTATTATTATTATTTGTATTTTCTGGAGTACAAGTCGCACTGGAGGATAAGTTGCACCAGCCAAAAAAATGCACAATAATTATAATTAAAATGTTTGTCTTTCTTGAATTTACACAATACAGACTTTATTTTTTTTTTTTTATTATTATTAATGAATTTATTTTTTATTTTCTGGAGTATAAGCCGCACCAGCCAAAAAATGCATAATCATGAAGAAAAAAACATATATTTCATTTCATTTTATAACACATAAACTGTGACTTATAGTCTGAAAAATACTGTAATTTTGCACAAGAAAGTAATATTTCTTCCTTCAAAGTCTTAACCCTGCTCTAGATCACAAGCTGTTACTGTTATATGTTTATTTTTGTGGCTGGGATATCGGCTCCCAAGGTCGGTTAAGCCAATTTCCTGTTTTGGTCTATAAACTGTAGTGAAATAAGACGATTTACTGGCTAATGGTGGCTCAAAAAATAATAAAGGTATATTTTTACAAAGCTGTTCTTCAGTAACAAAACACATCTGGATTTATAGCCCTGACAAACTGAGGTCGCTCCTGCTACCGTTAGCAACGGGTTTGATCGACAGCGTTGCTAAAAGCCCGCTCCCTGCTAAACCAGCGGTGCGGTCGGGAAGGGGCGTTACCTTCAATAGCTATGCTATGCTATGATACGCCAAATTAGCCACGATAACTGCTCTAGCCTCGATTAGCTTCGTTTGACTGGAGCTGAACGCTGTGGGTGACGTCACGCTTACTTAGTCCACGTCTTTACACAGTCTCTGAGTCGAACTTGACCAAACAAAAACGCAACTGTCTCCATGTATGAAGTATTTATCAAAAAAGAGATTATGAGTAATATTCATACAGTATAAACCCATTCAAAGTTAACGCCGTCACAGTCTGTTATCCACCCTGACCACACCAAAACCCTCCGTATCATTTTATGCTAATAAGTGAGCTCCAGATATCACCAGGAGATCAAGGTCTGAAATGAGGTCAGCGCCACCCGGGGACGAGCGACGGCGTGTGCACGGAATAACGTCAACTGGAGATCGCTCCTATAGAAACTAAAAACGCTGTATAGATGTGGAAAGAGCGCTGTGATTGCTGTAGTCACTGTGGTCACGTTTCCTGCACGCCCTTCATCCTCCAGCCTTCGAATGAAAGAGAGAGAAAGCGAGAAAGCAGGAGGGAGGGAGGGAGGGAGGGAGGGAGAGAAAGAAGAGGGAGAGAGGAAAAAAACTTCAATAAAAAGCAGATTTACTGGCTGGGGTTGGAGAGGATGATGCCACGGGGCTGACAGGGTTTATATTTACAACTGTCATTTTTTTTTTTTTTTTTTTTTTTGCGCAAGAAGAATCGATTTGGAGGCAAGTTATTGGAGAAATAGCTGTATTTTTCTTAATATGTATAAAGATGAGCAGCAGCCTGTCTCTGCAGTGTAAAACGATCTGTTACATAGAGAGGAGAGATGGAGAGAGCGAGCCACTGCCTCCTGCACAACCACACCCTCGCACTGCATCCATATGACACTACAGCTCCATCCTCCATCAGATTAAAGCCTTAGATCAGGTTCAAGTCCACTTTTATGCGCGTGCACGAAGCAGACTTCACCTTACGAGCTGCGAACCGCACACTCCAAACGCCCTAGATGCACTTAAATAGGTAAAAAAGAAAAAAAAAAGTGGGTATGAACATGTAACTGTCATAAGCAGGAGTTAAAATTTGCAGGAAACTCAAGGACAAACACTGAAGTAACGCAGTGAAATGGCATTGGGAGTGGTGGTTGTCACGGTTACAAAGGATTAGCCACGTAAAACGCTCCGGTTCTTCCACAGGATGGATTCAGAGGTAGTAAGGACACACTGTGGGGCAGAGTGTGGGTGGCTGACCTATTTAACCTTGTCTTTATTTCTCTGCTCCACAAGAGTTGGGCGTCTGAAGTGTAGAGATGCAATGCCAAGTACTCCCACTTGTGGCAAAAGGGTGGTATTACACGTAAACTCAGCACTGTTGGGGAGATCTGTTAGTTTACCTTTAAAACTGACTGTAATTTGATGCTAATTGTCAAAACCAGTGTGGTTAATATGCAGGACAATTCAAATAGATAAAAATTTAAAAGAAACAAACAAAAAACATTGATCTAATTTGATGCGATTGGTCAAAATATACTTGATAGCACGTTTACAACAGAGCTAAAGTAAAAAAGATCAAATTTTCAGCTCTACTAGATACTTTACATTATTGTGTATAAAACTGTAGATCGTTTTCTTGAATAAAAAAAAAAAAAAAAACCCAAACATAAATGTATTTCAAAAGACAAAACAGTTTGAATCATCCCCAGCCCTGATTAATTAAGCATCTTTCATCATAAAGATCTCAGTGTAATCCCACCGTTGTCCACAAGGGCGCAGCAACAAAATTTAGGAGCTTCAATACAAAACATTTAATTGAATTTGTTTAAAATGGTTTATCCTTTATCCTTTCTCCTGTTTTACTTTTTAACTGCTGAATTCTGTCAATGTTTGTATCAAATTTTGTGTTGCAAATCCCCTTTTTTTTTTTTAATCAAATCCGCCATATTCTTTGTCACTATCTTTTTAACTTTTACCTTTTTTTTTTTTTTTTTTTTTTTGGTTGGTCACAGGGCTTAAAAGTCCTATATTATGCAAAATGGACTCTTCTTTTAAGCTTAAAGCCATGTTCTAATGCTGTTACCTCCTCAAAAAACATACCTGGAGTTTGAGTAACACTTTATCATTAATCTTTCTACATCTCCAAAGCTCAAAACGCTCTGTTCCACCTTGTGATGTCATGAAGTGATAGTTTTCAAGTTAACAGCTCCTTTTACCTTTAGTTCAGCAGTAGATTGGCAATTCCTGATTCACTGAAATGATCCAAATGATTCTAGAAATGAAGGTGTGTGGAGTTTAAAAACACAGTGGAGCACTTCCTGTATTACCACATGATGACATCACAAGGTGGAATGGAGTGTTTTCGGTTTGAGAGAAAAACTCAGCTTAAATATGCAGGGTTTTGTGACGAGGAAACAACATTAGAACAGATCAGAAAATTACGTAATGAAATAGGTGAAGGTGGGAGGGGTGCAGCGCAGCAAGGCATTATGGGACAAATGTTTATTATTTTTTTTACCAGCGTGGCAGGTTTTTTTTGTTGTTGCTGCAAAGGAAATAAACCACTTTAACTGATTATTTTGTTGCGTAATTCCTCACTCTGGTCTTTTGGTTTTGTTTGGTTTAAGTTTGTTTAAGTTTCTCAGGACAAATCGTCACTACAGATACTTAAACCAGAGTACTGACAGTTACTTTTACTGTTACACAAAGCTAAAACCAGCTCAAGATAAACTACTTAGCTCAAATAATCCAAACACGGCCTTTTATACGACTCTCAAGTGCCTGGATTCTTTGGCGGCTGCGTCTTATTCCACTTTGAAATACATTTGTCGAAAAGGGGAGCGCGCCGTCTCGCTCAGGTAAACAGTCTCCGCAGGTGTGTCCATTACTGCAGTTACATAACGAGCGTGTATATAAACGCCGAACGTGCCGGGCGCTCTCCTCGCCTCGGTCCTGATGCGTTCCAGCTGCGCCTTCGCCACATCAAATCCACGGCACGTTCGCTAAAAATACCAAATGCCTCTCAGCTCATAAACAATAACCTCCAAATGAAGTTTCAGGGGGCCGCTTTGTAAAACAGACTCGAGCGGCGCTTTATTATCTCATGCTAATATAGACACGCTAACTTAAGATCAGCTCGTTCTACACACGTGTTTCTAATCTCAGAAAAACACACGCTACATAAGAAAACCGGGTAACAGTCAATAGAGTTTTCATTTGTTAAGAGTTTGCTGTGAGTCCAAAACAATCAGCTTTTTTGGTTGCTATAGTAACATTATTATTGTTTTATTTTAATAGAACAGTTTGCATGAGCTAAGGGCGCATGTCATTCCCGATGAGACCCCACTTTCCTCAGGACCGTCCCATATTACACAGGCTTTTGTATTAAACTCCCATGTTACACTGGCCACGGCATTTTATGATTGATCTTATTCGGCCCCGCCCACTTTTCCGTAAATGAGACTGAACTGCGCTTTCTTTGAGGTTAAGTGGGCATCTCGTTCATTTCACTGGAGAATTTCGCGCTAAAATCTGATACAAAGTAGGTTGATTTGTATAAAACTCTCTAGGCTCATATGACCAACAAGTCAACACTGCCCCCTCTGTCTGGGAGGCTTTAAAACAGCTCTGTAGTTCGTAAAGACACTATTTGTGATCAAGATGGGCAGCCCCGTGCAAAATAATATAATGACGATCCAATAATATAAAAAATGACGATGGCGGTGTCCATGGAAACTTCTGGAATAAGGTGAATATAACTGCATTAATGTCTCTGTTTCTTGTTCTTGTTCTTTACCATTTACTGTGTCTACATCGTGTTAGTGTCACTCTTTATCCCTGTTGCTAACGTTAGCAGCACAGTGTAATTCTATAAGACGACATAAACGTCCCTGATCGGCCTGGGACGATCCTGAAATTTGGTGTCACGATTATGGCCAAAATAATTGCGATATTATATGCCGATAATTACAAGTTTAAAAATGCTCTGGATATGAATAATTACAATTTTAATATTATGAATAGGTTCAATATTTAAACAACTGTTAAGTATTGTACTTATAAGTGAAAACAGCAGTGATCTAGAGGAGATCATCAGGGAGAAGTAGTGTTTTTTTGCACATTCTGGTGGCACAATTTCTTTCTGTATTCTTTATTTGTCAAGGACCATGTACAAATTCCTTAATCTAACAAAAGAAGAGATGATTTGTACTAGATTTAGCTACTGCTACTTTCCATCTGCAGGTGAACACACATTAAAATACACAATGGCGATTATCTTTGTTAACGATTATCACGATTATATAAAAAGTGCCACGAACGATTATTACCTGCCCTTTTTATCACGATAAACGGTATTATTGTTTCTGGTCCCGTCCCTAGTCCCTGGTGTACCCTCGTCCTGCTGTCCCACACGGGGCAGCGTTGCCGTGGTGACGTTCAGGAGCGTAGCTTTAGGTCTCTACAGCGGGTGATGGATGGGAGTGAGAGGAATCTGCTTACCCAGGTAAAATTACATCGGCCATCAAAGTGTGTACAAGTGGTGAGTGATGTTTTGTGGAACAATGTGTGTTTTCATTAAACTTTCACACTGTTTCCACTGCGCCTCTCCCTCCCAGCGCTCCGCCGGGCTGCGTTTCAATTGTGTTTTGTGGCCTGTAATAGAGCAGAAGCTGTATATGTAATGTTCCCACTGTAATGAGATGTTAGCGCACCAATTACTCTGCCAAGTCTGTAATCTGCATCATACTTTGTGAATATACCCACCCATACCCACGGTGCATGATGATGTGGCAGCCGCAGATAGAACTGGTCTGATTTATAACACATAAAAAACAACTTATGTCAAAATGCAACAAAACTTCGGCTGGATTTTCACCAGGGATTCACAATAATCTCTGTGCACTGAGTGTCCAGCAGCATCACTGTGAGCGTCACTAGTTCCTGTCCAATTTTATTCCAATGAGGTTTTGCTGAGTCACACTAAAATTATTAAATATTTAAAGAAGAGACAGTGGACAGAGAGCTGCAGGTGGGTTAGGGGTCAGAGGTCAGAGGTTAGGGCAAACTACGGCCCGGGGGCCACACACGGCCCTTTGGCCTTATTAATCCGGCCCATCCGGTCCGCCGAACGTGACCAAATTAATAATGTAATGCCAACGTTTCCCAAAAGATGGCGCATGTCAGCTACATCAACCTTGTTTGCTTGTATTACTCGTATTCTCTTATCGGCCCTTTTGCAAAAATGAGCTTATCAAAGAAAAGTGGAAAGTGAGAGTGTTTAATAAAGAGTGGAGAACAAAATATTTTTCACTGAAGTCCGATCAAAGGCTGTATGCCTAATCTGCCAAGAAACTGTCACGGTTTTCAGCAAGTACAATATCAGCAGTCACTTTGCTACGAAGCATGCCAGCTACGCTAGCAAGCAGTCAACACAGGAACGGGCGGCTACGGCTCAGAGCTTGGCAGCCAATGTACAGACTCAGCAACATTTTTTTCACCAGCAAACAGCGATTCAAGAGTCAAGTATCAAAAACTAGCAAACCTTTCTCCGAAGGTGAGTTTTTAAAAGAATGCATGGTAGAGATGGCGTGTCTTGTGTCCAGAGAGCCAAGATAAGTTTGAAAAAATCAGTTTGTCACGCAGAACTGTGACTCGCCGTGTGGAACTGATTCACGAAGATATAGCCAAATCTCTAATGTAATATATACATATATACCTGGCCCCGCCCCTATATCAAATTCCTGACCCACTGTGACAGTGGTCAAACAAGGAACTGCTGGGTAGGGGTTAGGGGGGTCAGAGCTGTTGGGAGGGTAGGGGTCAGAGGTCAGACAGTGGACAAGGAGCTGCAGGTGGATGTCACTGACGACATGTTAAACACAAATAAAATAATACTTCACCAGAGACACTTCTATGTTTAGAAAGAGACATGTTTGTGTCTCAATGCTAACGCTAATGATCATTTTGAGGCATAATAAATATTAAAACAACACCATAAATGAAAAGAAGTATTCTACATTTAAAAGAACTGGGTCTTTATTTTAATTAACAGGTTGTTTCTTTTATATTTTACGCTTTTACCACAAGTTAGCATAAGCTTTGATTTACAGCAAGCTAGCTAGCATGCTACTAGAAATGCTAGAAATTAACCACATTTTTTTCGCTTGAATTGACCAACTGTGATTTTAAGTTTTATTTCAGTTAATCTGATTCAGCCTTAGATTCGTGAACATCAAACAGTTTCATTTTTCATCCAAAAACTAACTCAAAACTCAAACTATTTTACCTTATCATATAGACGAGCTGAACCTCTAAATGACAAACAGAGCGTCAGAGTTCTGTCGACCCTTTTTCAACTTAATCAAAACCAAACCAGACCTAATTTGGACAACATCAAGATCCACATCCCGACCCCATTTCTCAACCAGCGCCAAAGCTAAACAAAGTAATACCGTCGCAAAACGCACACGCCAAAGCTAACGCATCAAAGACAAGCATTCATCATTACTGCGGTGTTTTCATTACAAATCCCACAGTTCACTTGTGCTGAGGGGGGGGACCACATGGCTGGATGCATGTATAAACAAAGACAGTACACACACACACACACACACACACGCTGGTGGATCCCCGGGCCCGTCCACAATGACCTCAGCGCTCAAACAGCCCGATGGAGCGCTCACTGGACAAAGCAGGTAGTCCCAGGCTCTGTGGACAGTGTTGTTCAGTACAGAGGTGACGCAATGGGGCACGGTGTTAGGATGGCGCCGCGTTAAGCCGAGCAGTGAGCCGCTGACAACACACACACACACAAACGCACAACCTCTGATACAAGCGAGAACTGTGTCACACCAACATGACTTTAAATAAGGAGTACAGGTTACACAATGACAGACACTGCAGGGGTCACACCCAAAACAATGGAAGAAGTTGGGAAATGTGGTGAGGTAATCGCAAGTAGTGTGTAAGAACAGAGAAGAGAAGATGCTTTGTTCCGTTTTAGTACTGTTTTTATGTATTTTTAGTATTAATTTGGTTGTTTTTAATGAGAAATACTTGAGGAAAAGGGAGTCGGCTCACTGTTTGGGTGAATTCTGTCTCCGTCTGTCCGAGTGCATCAGTTGCAGTGGTGGAAATGAAGTAAAAGTAATAAAGTACTGTACTTTAAGTGGATGCTTTTTACTTTTACTTCAGTACATTTGAGCAGTATCTGTACTTTTCTGAACAGGACTGCAAAACATAAATATACAAATAAAAACAGCTGAAAAAAAAATATTGATTCATTTTTTTCTGTTTGAACAAAACTCAAAACTTGCACAAATCTTAAAAATCTGCACATTTGAAGCTTTATTAGATCTCAAAATATGCGTGAAATACTTTTACTTTTTACTCTTTATGTACACTTTAAAACGGGTACTTTAATATTTTTACTTTTAGATTTTTTCATGTAATATTTTAACTTGTACTTAGTATTTTTATCTGTCTCAGTTGTAGATTGGTGGGTGATGCGACAAATTCATCACATTTAAAACAGCATCTTGTACTTGTACTTGGTGTTTCATTGAAATTCCTTTAAAAAAAAAACATTTCTAGCACATGAATTTGAACTGCGTTTTGCATGTGCTTTTGTGCAGAAGTTGCTTTAATTAAAAAAGTTCCCTCAGAGCGCTCTCAAGGCTGAATGGGGCTTTGTGACTAGTTGTAATCTCTGCTCTCCATCACATAACTCTAGACCCAATCTGGCAACTAGGCAGCGACGCACACACACCCACAACACAAAACACATGCACATGCGACTCCCCAAGACACAAGGCTTTTTAAAAGGTACAAATCTGGCAGTTACAAAGGTGAGTCGACCAAATCTGAGTCAGAACAAAACGACAATGGAATAAAAACAGTCTCGGGTAAAGTCTGTTTCATATGATAAATGGTAAATGATCCACCAAAGTCACTCAAAAGCGCTTTACATCAAGGAACCACCCACACATTCACCAGTGCACACAGACTCTGGGGCTGACATGAGTTAAGTGTCTTGCCCAAGGACACAACAACAGTATTCATGTAAGGGAGCTGGAATCACACCGCACCTTTTAAGTTGAGAGCGGGATTCGAACCGCCAACCTTCAGATCAGTGGACAAACCTTCTACCAACCACAGACTGTTTAAGGAAGTGGACTGAGCGAGTGTGACGTCGCCCACGAATGAAGCTAAACGAGGCTAGAGCAGTTATAGCGGCTAATCTGGAGTAAAGTTCCGTATTTGGAATTCCGAACGCGAGTATCATAGCAACCAAAGAGCCAATCCAGAGAGAGGCTGTTGAAGGTAACGCCCCGTCCCGCCCACATCGCTGTCAATGTTGTTGTTAGCAGCGCTGTCAATTAAACCTGTTGCTATCGCTAGCGGGAACGACCTTGTGCCTGGTTTGTCTTTTTTTCATGTTCATATCTTGGCATAATTGCGAAATAAAAACCCCAGGATCATGTAGAGGATTAATACGAACATTTAAGACCAAAATGATGAATCTGACAGCAGCAGTTACAGAGAGAGGAGCCACAGTTTTTCAATAGAAAGTGAATTGGAGTCAGAGACAGAGTTAGCTATGTTCATTTATACAAAAAAGTCACTGACAGTTGAAAAAATGCATAACTCTTTTGTTTCTAAATATTTTTCTTTTATATGAATATATATTATTATTTATATTATTTCTTTTTTATGGGCCTGTATACACAGTCTACGCTACCAACCGAGCTACTATCGCTCCCTCCTAAAGTCTGAACTGAAGCCCGAACAATAAAGTAATTATTTAAATGGTGGGAAAAGTGCTCCATTACAGGTACTTTCACCTGTCGCCAATTACGACACAGTTCCCACATGACAGCACCATCTGTTTTCTCCTGTTTAAGCTAATCACCGTCTCTTACAGCTGTTTCTTAAGTCATTCTTCTTAATTAAAGCCTGTGAGTGGTTGTTAAAGCTGACGGTGGCTCAGTCTGTAGAGCGTTTGTCCACTGACATGTTATAATGTTGTTACCTCCTCAAAAACAGACCTGGAGTTGTGTTTCGTTTCATCCACACATGTTTGGAGACGTAGACTAATAACGCAGGATTATTCAAAGCTCAACATGCTCTGTTCCACCTTGTGATGTCATGAAGTGGTAGTTTTCAAGTTAACAGCTACTTTTACCTTTAGTTTAGTAGAGATTGGAAACGCCAGGCCTGAAATCATCCAAATGATTTTTAGAGTGAAGGTGTGTGGAGTTTAAAAACACAGTGGAGCACTTCCTGTATCACCACATGATGACATCACGAGGTGGAACAGAGTGTTTTCAGTTCGAGAGAAGAACTCAGCCTAAATAAGCAGGGTTTGTGTGTTAAACATGTGCGAATGAAACAAAAAAAACACAACTCCAGGTCTGTTTGTGACGAGGAAACAACTTTAAAACAGATCAGAAAATGGCGTAACATTTGCCCTTTAATATCGACTTCCTCAAAAACACACAAAATTCTAAAGAAAATAGTTTTGTGTAATAACTAGAAAGCTAATACTGTAAAGGCACGAGTTGCACAACAGAACATATGTCCACAAAGCCTGCACATACAGTGACAAAAGCCAATGGAAAAGTCTTTATAAATGGAACAAAAACAGGAAATGTGGAAAGTGGGTAATCCCTGTGCAGGGGTCAGGCAGACGCATCAATAAACAGAAAGAGGGATTAGACCCCAGAGCCTGCCTGTCTGTGAGTGTGGTGTGTGTGGGGTGAATGTTCAAACCGATGGCCCCATGATAACTCTTAAAACTATTTCTTAATCTTAATCCACAGTGAAAAGAGCTGCCTGAGTTTCAACGTTGGCGAACACCATTGTGGCATGTTGGTATCTGTAATAATAAAAGTGGCTCAGGATGGCAGGACTGTCACGATAACACATTTTGAAGCATGAAATATTGCAGTAAAAGCTAATATCGAAACTGCTTTATGACACAAAAACAACAAACCAGGACAATCCCAGTAAACAAATGTGTGTACTGTATAAAAAAGCATGAGCAGCATCAGGTGAATAGCAGAATGAAGCAATATTTAGCCATAGACGTGACTTTTTCAACTTTCTATAGCTCAAATCTTTCCGTATTACAACAAAAATAACACAAATTTACCCGTTATTGCAAAGACATTTTACAAACGATAAATGTTGAGCCTCAAACATCGACTGTATAAAGAAGCTAATCGAGGCTAGCAGTTATAGCGGCGAATTTGGAGCCGATGACCAAATTTGGAATTCTGACCGCGAGTATCATAGCAACCAAAGAGCCAATCAGGAGTGACGCATGATAAATATTAAAACAACAACACAAACTGAACTTGTACATATAAAAATAACCGGGTTGTCTTTATTTTAATTAATTTGAATGTTAATAGGTTTTATATTTTTGGATTTTAATAAAAGTGAGTGTTAGCTTTGAGACACAGTGAGCTAGCTAGCGCGCTAATGTGCACAGAGCGCATCAACAGGTTAACAACAGCTACACAAGAGAACAGAAGAACTACTCAGTCACATGTAACAAATTGAATTTATATATAACAGCGATATAGATTACACAAACTTAATACAGTATCCTCAAAACAATTATTTCAGAAAAACATTTATTTATGATCTTTTTTTATTTGCTTCCTCCAACTTTTATCAAACAACTCTCCACCACAACTAGTTTTATGCTCCTGAAAAACATGACTCAGTTCTCAGCATCATATGTATTGAGGCAAAAACACACAAACCCTGCATATTTAGACTGAGTTCTTCTCTCAAACGGCAAACACTCTGTTCCACCTTGTGATGTCATCATGTGGTAATACAGGAAGTGCTCCACTGTGTTTTTAAACTCCACAAACCTTCACCTCTAGAATCATTTGGATGAGTCCAGCCCAATTGCCAATCTACAACTGAACTAATGGTAAAAAGTAGCTGTTAACTTGAAAACTACCACTTCATGACATCACAAGGTGGAACAGAGCATTTTGAGCTTTGGGGATGTAGACATTATAACATGACTTAAACCTCACAAGAGTCATTTTTGTGTAATATAGGACCTGTAAACCACCAGGGCTTGGATAGGCAAAACCAAAGGTGACAGAGCCGTTTTTGTGGCAGCTCCCAGACCACAGAACAGCGCCCTCTGCCTGTCAGATCCTCTCAGTCTTTAACGCAGTTTAAGACTAGTCTGAAAACCCACCTCTTCTCCCTGGCATTTAACACTAGCTACTTAGGATCTGTCGGTGTTTTATTCCTTCTTTTCCTATGTATCATGTGATCTGTATATTTGTTTTTTGCTTTGATTTTCATGCAGCAAAATGAAATCTGAAGTTAACTCACCTTTGGCAGAGTCGTGAGCGTTGTCTTTGCCGTCTTTCACGCCAACTGCCGTTTGATTGAATCCATTGGCAAGGCTCTTCTTCCTCTTGCTCCCCTTTAACCAGCTGAAGGCTTGACCCAGGGAGCTACCGGGCTTTCTGTGCCCACGCTGAACCCTCGCCTCCCGGGCCAACACCTCGGTAATGTCCTTAGGCACCAGTTCTCCTGCCGACCTCCTCCTTGACATTTTGGAGAGCGGCCCGAGCTTTTAAATCAAACCCAGAATCATCTAGAGCTGACAGCAGATCCAGCGAGTCCCGTCTTTGGCCCCTGTCGCTGTCATAAGTTGTAGTTCTTCAGCACCTGGGACAACAGTGAGAGCAGCAGGATGAGAAGGAGGAGCACGACGTGAGACTATGACATAACGGACAGATAAACCAGGCGAATCAAAAGCGCATTAATTACAATAGGGAGATTAGCTGGGATGAAACTTCACTTACGAAGGCTTATGGCGCAATATGGGAAAAAAGTGCAGGGCCGGTTCAGCTTATAATCAGATTGAGCAGCTGCTTAGGGCCCCGAGACCACCAGAGGGCCCCCAAGAGCCCAAACATTTATATTGAAAACACAGGGCTTGTGTGTTTACAGCAGCCTAAATATCCCTCTAAAACACATGTCAAACTCAAGGCCCGGGGACCAAATGTGGCCCGGCATGTCATTTTATGCGGCCCGCGCCAAGGTAAATTAAAATGTATGATTGTCTTAAAATGTCAGTTTATCAGGAGATACACAGTTACACAGTTATATTTTTTACATCTATGCAATTTTGAGGGCATTTTGTTGATGTGGCCCTCGGTGAAATTAAGTTTGACACCTCTGCTCTAAAACTATAAAAAAAAAAAAAAATGTTCATATCTATTGTAGTAAAATATCTACTATTGCTACTTTTGTTTTTGAGTCGGGCAGAGGTGAGGGCAGCTATGTGTTTACACCGGTGCAAGGAGCTTTATAATGTAAATGTAAGACCACTGGAACACATTAAAATCCACCAGAAACAAAGAAAAACTGTCTAGAATTTTTAAAAACTAGTTATATGTTTGTGTTCTGTTCTTGTGACTGTGATAGTTGTGACATTCTGGATGTTTTCAGTCTGATGTTGGTCAGATAAACACAAATACAACTGGTCAAAGTGATGAGAGCAGAGTCAGAATGTGTCAAATGTGAATCACCAGGAGGCACCAGAGACAAACTCAGCTTAGGGCCCCCTGAAAGCTGGGACCGGCCCTGGTGAAGTGTGAAGAAATCCTCAAAGTAAATGTATTAAGCCTGAGGTAGACTGCAGGATTTATACATCACTCAGGGAGTTTCTTAAGACCCATTTGTAGAAAAAAAAAAACTCCCTCAGGATGTGAACAAGAGCTGGACCAGTGCAGCCTAAACAACTGGAGTGTGTCATATTAGCAAAACAACATGTGTAATCTGTTTGTGTCTTTATATCGAATGAAAAAAGACTAATTTGTGCGTGTGTGTGTGTAACTTACTGTGGCAGCGCTGTCCACTCCACAGCTCCCCTGCTCGCTCTCTGTCTGTCCATAGCAGACCATGCGTATGTGTGTGTTTAGCTGTGTG